>OW026313.1:22483260-22810760 GCA_932273695.1 Apotomis betuletana | reverse complement strand
ACACACGCTTGGTAAACAAGCATCTTTGTTTTAAGCGTAAGATGCCTGTTTTCCCAAGCTCTCGTACGGAGCCTCCCAAAAGTCGTGGCAGCCTTGCCGATGCGGGAGTCAATCTCTGCGTCAAGCGAGAGATTGCTTGACACAAGCGAACCAAGGTAGCAAAATTTGGTGACCACCTCCAGTGGAGCGCCATTAAGCAATATCACTGGAGGCTCGGGGAACCCTTGCGCTAAGATGACGGTCTTCTTGGCGTTCATGGACATTGAGAAGTAATCGCATGCTCTAGCAAATTTATTCATTAGGCTCTGGAGCTGAGATTGATCGTGCGCGACGAAGGCAGCGTCATCGGCAAAAAGAAGGCTGTCAGCGAACAGATCCTCCCTGTGGCGCTTTGACTTGAGCAAGGAGATGTTGTACAACCTACCATCGGAGCGCGTGTGTAGGTGAATGCCTTGCTGGTCATCTCCAAAAGCAACCTTCAGGAGTGCAGAAAAGAATATACCGAAGAGGGTAGGTGCCAGAACACAACCCTGGCGTACACCCCTGCGCACATCGAACGGCGCTGATATGTCGCCGTTGTGCAATACTGTGCTTCCATTCCCTCGTGGAACGACTGCACTACCTTCAGGAGCTTTGGAGGGCATCCAATTCTTTCGAGAACCGAGTACAACCCCTCCCTGCTCACAGTATCAAAAGCCTTGTTCAGGTCAACGAATGATATAATTAGAGGGGTCTGTTGCTCTCTACATTTTTCTTGTAGCTGCCGCAATGAAAATATCATGTCTACCGTTGATCGTTGGGATCGAAATCCGCATTGTGCCTCAGGGTAGATGCGGTCGGCGAGCTGCTGCAGCTTGCCCAGAATGGTTCTTGCAAATGCTTTGCCGACGATGCTAAGAAGAGATATTCCTCGGTAACAATTGCAGTCACCGCGGTCGCCTTTGCCTTTATAGAGTGTGACGATGTTAGCATCACGCATATCCTGAGGCACGTAGCCGGCATCCCAGCATGCGGAGAGATGGTTGTGAAGGAGGGGGAGTAGACACTTAAGTTTAACGATCTCGGTATGCACCTCATCTTTGCCAGGACTCTTTCCGCACTTGAGACGTTGGGTGGCCAGGTAGAGCTCGTTTACTGTGGGAGCAGCGTCGAGTTCGTGCCAGGTGGCCAGGTTCGGAACAAAATCCGTTGATTCTGGCCGAATATCGACAGGACACGAGTACAGCCCTGTGTAGTGCTCTACCCATCTCGTCATTTGACGGCTGTTGTCTGTTATTACCGACCCGTCCACTTCTTTAAGTGGCGCCGTCTTTTTTGGAGTAGGCCCAAGTGCTCTTTTGATGCCTGCATAAACTCCGCCGAAATCTCCTACGCAAGCGCAAGCCTGAATACTTTGACAAAGCTCCGTCCAGTACGCGTTGGCATAGAAACGAGTGCCACGCTGGAGTGTAGCTTTGGCTTTGTTGAGATTCATCCGAGTCGCAGTGCAAGGGTTCAGGCGGAAATTTAGAGCAGCTTGGCGTTTCGAGTCGATAAGTGGCCTTAAATCCTCCTCATTTTCGAGAAACCAGTCGTAAGTTTTTGCTTTTTGGTACCCAAAAGCTTTACCTGCGGTGACAGTGAGGAGAGATTTCAGCCTCGCCCATTGAGCCTGGGGCAACGCTAACACGTCCCAGGTTGCAACTTCTGCACGAACCATAGTCTCATAAGAGTCCACCGCCTGTGGATCCCGGGTTTTGATAAGATTTATCTTTTTACGACCCAGTGGCTTAGAAGAGTGGATTCTCTTGGGCACAAGCCGAACACTGGTAGCAACCAGGCTGTGGTCGGTGGTACAATCGGCACTGTGAAACGTGCGGGTGTGGAGGGTTTCCCGCAGGTCCCTCCTTCTGGTGAGGGCAAGGTCCAATTGATGCCAGTGTTTTGATCGAGGATGCATCCAGGAAACTTTCCGCATGAATTTGCCTTTAAAGAAAGTATTGGTAACACACAATTGGTATTTAGAGCAAAACTCTAATAGTCGTTGCCCATTTTCGTTTTGCTTACCCACACCATGTGCACCCAGGCATTCAGGCCAGGTTGATGAGTCCTGACGAACACGAGCATTGAAATCGCCCAAAATGTGCAGTCTGTCAGTTGGGCGCACCTTTCGCAAAGTTTCGTCGAGCAGGTCATAAAATTGATCTTTGGTCTCAGGTGTGGAATTTAGCGTTGGGGCGTAAGCGGAGATGAGGGTAACGTAGCCGCTTTTGGTGTTAAGACGCAAGACCATTATGCGTTCAGAAACACCCGCAGGTGTTTCTATGACGTTAATTAAATTGTTGCGAACCGCAAATCCAACGCCGTGCTCACGAATTTCCGCTGAACTCTTGCCCTTCCAGAAAAAAGTGTAATTAGTTTCGCGAATAGATCCTTCGTCTTCGATCCTGGTTTCCTGTAAAGCCGCAATATCTACGTTGAGCCTTTTAAGTTCAATGTCGATAACGGAGGTTTTGCGAAGCTCTTGTACGCAATCGGAGCCTCCGCGGCTATAAGACGCAGCGGACAATCTGCCGGAGTACATAGACTGCCTCGGTGAGTTGAAGGCAATTATTGAAAGTAGTGACGTAGAATCCGTATATGTGTTAGGTGACTTTAACGCTCATCCGGGTGCTCCTTTTGCCATTGAAATGTTAAATTTTTGCTCTGAAAATGATTTAAAATGTGCGGATATAGATAAGTTAGGCTCTGCGTCGAATACCTATACCTACATCAGCGAGGCGCACGGCTGCCGACGCTGGCTTGACCATTGCATAGTTACGCAATCCGCTTTGGACACGATCGTAGGCATAAGTGTTATTTATGACGTCTTTTGTTCTGATCACTTTCCTTTATGTATTGAATGCCGTTTGGAAGCAATTCAACCGAGAATGTTAATTGATAATAATATTCAAGGTAATAAAATAATTTGGGGAGATAGGGACGGGCCACAAATAGACCAATATTATCAATTATGTAGTGATAAATTAAATTTAATTGACTTTCAAGATTTTGACATTTGCTGTAATTTTAATTGTAATAATATAAACCATAGACATTTAATTGACAGGTTATATAAAAATATTGTTAATATTTTATCGGATGCTGCAGTACAAACACATTATCAGGCAGGTGGCCGTAATAGGAAGGATAAACGTGTCGTGGGCTGGAATAAACATGTCCGGGACGCTCACGGGCAGGCCAGGATGCGCTTCCAGGAGTGGGTCAATTTTAATAAGCCTATGTCGGGAGTCATTTACGAAAATATGTGCTCAAGTCGGAAATTATTCAAAAGCAAGTTGAAATGGTGCCAAAATCATCAAGAGCAAATAAGACTTGATATTTTGGCATCACATCATAGCTCCAAAGACTTTAAGCAATTATGGAAGGCCGTTAAGAAACTTGATGGGCAGCCTGGCGTCCCCGTGAGCGTCGGAGATGTGAGTGAGCCGGAATCTATAGCAAATATGTTTGTCAGTCATTTCAAAATAGAATCTCCGCTTGGCTCTGCGCAGCAAGGGGTTGATGACGGGGCCTGTAGTGAGTCGGACTTTGTTCGTTTTACCTCTGAACAGGTCAAACACGTAATCTCGAAAATGACCAGAGGGAAGTCACCGGGTCACGATGGGCTCAGTATAGAACATTTGCAGTTTGCGGGAAAACAGTTACATACAGTCCTGGCTAAGTTCTATTCTTTGTGCATGTCTCACTCCTACCTTCCGTACGACTTAATGAGAACTATTATTGTGCCTATTCTCAAGGATAAAACGGGCGATGTTTCTAGCAAATGTAATTATCGCCCCATCTCACTTGCTACTGTGCTGGCTAAGGTGCTGGATAGGTTACTGGACGCACAACTTGAGAAGCATTTAACTTTACACTATGCGCAGTTTGGGTTTCGAGCTGGACTATCCACTGAAAGTGCAATATTAAGTTTAAAACACACGGTACAATACTACACTGAACGTCAAACACCTATATACGCATGTTTCCTTGATTTGTCCAGGGCGTTTGACCTTGTGGCATATGATGTTCTGTGGGATAAATTAAGGAAACAAAACGTACCGGGGGAGTTACTTCGAATATTTCAGTATTGGTACCTTAACCAGGACAATAGCGTGAGATGGGCTGGTAGGTTTTCTCAATCTTACAGGTTGGAGTGCGGGGTGAGGCAGGGGGGGGTAACCTCTCCCAAGCTCTTCAACCTGTACGTTAACGACCTGATCGAGGGATTGAGCCGCACTCCAGTAGGCTGCAGAGTTGATGACGTTAGTATAAACAACATCAGCTATGCAGACGACATGGTTCTGCTCACTCCAACGGTCAGGGCGTTAAGAAAACTACTGAGCATATGTGAGGAGTACGTAAAAAAACACGGTTTACTGTACAACGCTAAGAAAAGCGAATACTTGGTATTTAAGGCCGTCGGAGGCGAGTTACCGGAAAGTGTACCTTCCATAAAGCTTAATAACAACGAGCTCAAACGGGTGTATAAATTTAAGTACCTTGGACACTATCTCACCGACGACCTTAAAGACCAATTAGATATAGAAAGAGAGCGCAGGGCACTGGCGGTCCGATGTAATATGTTGGTAAGGAGGTTTGCACGTTGTAGTCAACAGGTAAAAATAACACTTTTTAAAGCCTATTGTCAGGTTTTCTACACGTGCAGCCTGTGGACCAATTTTACGCAGAAGACCATCAGTTCCCTGCGCGTCCAATACAACAACGGCTTCAGGATGTTGTTGGGGTTGCCGCGATTCTGCAGCGCATCCGGCATGTTTGCGGAAGCCCGCACCGACGATTATTACGCAATAATGCGGAAAAAAATAGCATCGTTGATGTTCAGAGTGCGCGCCAGCTCCAACCCCATCCTGACTACTGTAGCGAGCCGGTATGACTCACCCATTATGCGGCATTACGAATGTGTGATGACCGCTACTAGATAATTATCATTATCTAGTAATTGTATCTTGTATCTTATATGTAATGTTATATTTTTGTCAATCTGTTTACTAACACTGTATCATATGTTACTAACAAATTATGGGCCATTGTTGTCTTTTAAATAAATGAATTTGAATTTGAATTTGAATTACGCACACTTGACTAATGGTGTCCACGGGATTGTCTAAACGCACCATATGTTTCGCCGCCGGAAGCACAGGCTTCCATGCTGGAGGTAAAGCCCAACCGCCGTCTCTATTAAAATTCGGGCGCCGTTCTATCTCTATAGCTTCGTGTATAAAACGTTTCTCACGTACCAACACTCTTGCTTTATCGAAACGGACAAAATGAGACGCACCAGCTTCGACGACATGTTCAGCGACCGCGGAATTATTCGTGTCCAGCTTCCGTACACTGCGTATGTGCTCAGACAACCTTGCAGACACATTACGTCCCGTCTCCCCGATGTACGCCTAGCCACACTCACAGGGTATTTCATACACGCCCGGGCTACCGAACGGATCTTTATCTTTAGGTGACTGCAACAACTGCCTTACCTTAGTCAACGGACGGAACCAGGTTCTAATACTGTATCGGCGGCGCAACATGTGTCCGATGGTATCCGTCACCCCTTTAATATAAGGCAAGTACGCAGGTGCTCTCTCCACAGTCTGCGGTCGTTGCGCTGCACTCGGGTTCGCTACACGCTGACTATGTCTCCACTTATATCCATTGCTCTCCAACACTTGTCGCACATGCGCCAACTCTTTATTCACGTACTGTGGGTCGCATAAACGCAGAGCCCTATTAATGAGCGCCCGCGGTACCGACGACAAGTGTGCTGGATGGTGATGTGAATCAGCTTGCAGGTAGCAGGCAGTAGGCAGCAATATTTAAAAGAAGACACAAGTCTGACCATTCTCAACACATACCCAACAGTAAAAAAAGTGTCTTTTTATACTCGCATACTGTAATCTGAAAATTATAATTTCGCAGACAAACAGTGTTTACATGCCGGTAGACTGTGAGGAAAATTTAACCAGCTTTACTGACTGTCTAGCAAATATGAACGCTATTATAGAAGATAGCGGAGCTGAGGTCACGTTTGTTTTGGGTGATTTCAACGCGCATCCTGGGTCAAGATTTGGTAATGAGCTGCAATCATTTTGTAATGAGCACAGCCTCATCTGTGCGGATCAGGCCGTGCTGGGAAGTGATAGCGACACTTACACGTTCATGAGTGAAGCGCACGGAAGTACTACACGGAGATGGTTAGACCATTGCGTAACCACGGAGTCGGGAATGAATACTATATCGAGTATCTCAGTGTTGAACGACGTTTTATGGTCGGATCACTATCCGATTGTAACATTAATGATGCTGTTTCCATAAACTGTCACCAGCATACAGCAATAAACCCGAATAAATTGTTAAATAAAGTAATTTGGGGAAACAGGGACATTAATCAAATTAACAAATTCGCGCAAATATGCTGTGATAGCTTTAAAAACCTAAGTTATTCTAGTCAGTGTTTAGATTGTAATGTGAATTGTACCTACTAAACATTTTGTTCTTATTGACGATTTATACAATAATATTATTGAATGTTTACAGCGAGCGTCTAGAGCTAGCGCCGTTTCGCGTTGTGATATAAGTAAGCGCCGCCACGTCACGGGGTGGAATTACCACATTAAAGAGCTACATAAGAGGGCACGACTTCATTACAAATATTGGCTAGAGTGTGGTAAACCGTCCTCAGGCTTGGCGCACCTACAGATGTCTAACAGTAGAAAGCAATTTAAAAATAAATTAAAGTGGTGTCAGGATAATGAGGCTAGGATTAAATTAGACATATTAGCAACGCACAAGACCAACAAAAACTTTGTCAAATTTTGGAGCTCTGTCAGGAAATTAGATCCTAAAACTCGTTTGCCTACAAGCATAGACAATTGTCAGAATCCGGTAGATATAGCGAACCTATTTGCGCAACATTTTAAAGTCGACCCACGGCCTACAGTTGATAATGCGGTCCACACTTTAGAACCTTGTCTCCCTCCGGGTGTAGAATTGGAGTTCACTCCAAAACAAATCCAGAAGACCGTAAAATCTATGAGGCGTGGTAAATCGCCGGGATTCGATGGTCTAAGTGTTGAGCATATTATCTATGCTGGGGACGAAATATTTAATGTCTTGTCGGCATTTTTCAACTTATGTATCAAATTCAGTTACCTACCTCAAGACCTAATGCGTACTGTTGTCACGCCTGTGCCTAAGAATAGGACTGGGGACCTATCCAGCCTCAATAATTACAGGCCAATCTCCCTAGGTGGCATCATGGGTAAGATTTTGGAGAGACTATTGCAGCCCGAACTGATGAGAAACGTTAGGATTAATGATGCTCAGTTTGGTTTTCGGCCAGGACTTTCGACGGATTCAGCCATATTTGCACTTAAACACTGTGTGAACTACTATACTAAGAGGAGCACATCGGTTTATGCGTGCTTCCTAGATTTAAGCAGGGCCTTCGACTTGGTTAACTATAAACTACTGTGGAAGAAACTGCTTGAATCTGGCGTGGAACAGAATGTCGTAAGTCTGCTGAGGTTCTGGTACGAAAACCAAATTAACAACGTAAAGTGGGGTGACGCACTTTCTAATGATTACAGATTAGAATGTGGCGTACGCCAAGGAGGGCTTACCTCTCCGGACCTCTTCAACATCTACATGAATGTCTTGATCGAGGGGATGAGGGGCACCAGGGTTGGCTGTCATATCGGTGATGTTTGTTTAAATAATCTAAGTTACGCTGATGACATGGTGCTACTCAGCCCCTCGATTCATGGTATCAGTGATCTGCTGGAGATTTGTCAGAGTTATGCAGCGGATCATGGACTGCTTTATAATGCGAAAAAGACAGAGTTGTTAGTTTTTAGGTGTGGAAGAGGTCCGGACAGGGTGCCTCAAGTTTTCTTAAATGGTGAAGCGGTTCGGATTGCGAAGTCGGTCAGATATCTGGGGCATATTGTTTCCGAGGACCTAAGCGATAACCTGGATATAGAGCGGGAAAGAAGGGCGCTGACCGTCCGAAGCAACATGTTGGCACGTAAATTTGGCCGTTGCTCTGATGATGTTAAAATAACATTGTTCAAGGCATATTGTCAGACCTTTTATACGTGTCAACTATGGACACGATATACGAGGCGAGCATACAGTAGCATCAGAGTGCAATATAATGACGCATATCGTATCGCGGAGGCTAGAGTACCCGACTTTTTTGCGATCATGAGATCCAGAGTAGCGTCCTTTTGGGATAACATCAGAAATTCAAAAAATTAAATTTTAAAGACCATTCATGACAACCCAGACAGTCATATTTTTAGGCATTGGCTGGCTGTGCATCACAACGAAAACAGGAAATAGCGAGTAGGTATACCATGACTTGTATTTCCGGTTGATGTATTTTACTATTTAAACTATTTAAGCTAGCTGTAAGACTTATATGGGATTTTTTATGCCTGCAATAAAACGATTATTATTTATTATTATTATAACAAAGCACTTCTTAAACCTGTACCTGTAACCTGTCAGATTTCAAGACCGTAAATGTTGGAGTTCCACAAGGAAGTGTGTTAGGACCACTTATTTTTCTAATCTACATTAATGAATTGCCTAAAATCGTATGCGTATTATTTTCTGATGATGCTACGCTTCTGTTTTCGGGATCTTTGTCATATGGAGAACTTGAACAGAATATTAATAATACCCTAAGAGTTGTAATTAAATGGCTAAAGACCCATCAAACTTAAATGTCAACTTACAGAAAACTAAACTCCTGGAATTACGAAATTATAAAACAGTACCCAGGTCTGTTACCGTAACAGCGGGGTCGGTAGTTATTGAACAAGTCGATAATGCTAACTTTTTAGGTATAAAAATAGATACACATCTTAACACACCCGCCATACAGTGTCACAGGATTGTTTGGATCTGTTTCAATGCGACCCACAAGATTTTCTTGGTCGTTTTATAACTATGGACGAGATTTGGGTCCACCACAATACACCGGAGTCAAAAGTGCAATCCAAACAATGGAAAAGGACAGGGTCTCCACCTCCTAAAAAACCTAAGGCCATTTTATCAGCGAAGAAGGTAATGGCTTCAGTTTTTTGGGATTGCAAAGGGGTCGTCATGGTTGATTATCTTGAAAAGGGTAAAACCATAAATGCTGATTACTATTGCATCCTCTTACAACGTCTGCATGAAGAAATTAAAATAAAAAGACCTGGTATGATTTCTAAAAAAAGTGTTGTTCCACCAAGACAATGCTCCTGTCCATAATGCAGCGAAATCTGTCGCACAAATACATAACTGTGGGTTTGAATTGTTGCCGCATCTACCCTATTCGCCGGACTTGGCCCCTTCTGATTATCATCTTTTCCCGAACCTAAAAAAACACTTGGCAGGACGGAAATTTTCGACAGATATTGAGTTGTAAGAAGCTGCCACTGAGTATTTCAATCACCTTGAAGATTCATTTTTTTTACAAGGAATAATGAAGTTGGAAGCAAGGTGTGGCAAAAGTGTATAGATCGTTTTGGAGACTACGTAGAGAAATAAAAACTCACTTTTAAAGGTTAGGCTCAAAACTTTTCAATTCACCCTCGTAACAATTTTCATATGCCTTATACAATCTCAGAAAAGTTGCTAACAAATCCACAGTTCTTACAGCATATCATGCCTATGTAACGTCTACTTTGAGATATGGTGTTATGTTTTGGGGGAACTCTGTCGAAAAAGAAATGGCATTCAGGGGGCAAAAAAAGTGTGTAAGGGCCGTATGTGGTATAAGACCCCCCGAATCGTGTAAACCCTTATTTATAAAGCTAAAAATATTGACCCTACCATGTTTATACATTTATGAAGTCGCATTGTATGTAAGAGTTAACTTTAATCAATTCCCTAGTTTTAATAGTGTTCGTCAAAGAGGCAAAATAAATACTCGACCATCTAAAACGGCATTGTTAGCGAAAAGTGTATTTGGTATGGCACCCAAAATTTACAATAGTTTGCCTGCAAACGTATTGGATAATGATGATTTAAGGCAATTTAAAAAGACATTGTACGATTTCCTGGTTCAGAAAGCGTATTATTCAATTCAAGAATATTTTGATGACAAAAATAGTTTTTAGTGAAGTAATAAATAATGACACCTGAATAATAATAATTGTTGAAATGATGTCTTCTGATAACTTATGCATGCCCTACTTTAATTTATTTTATTTTATCTAATTCAAGGGATATAATATAAACCTATTTGTAATTTGTATGCCCTATGGCGAAGCATAGTGATACTATTATTTTTTAATGTAACACCTTTGTACCTATGTCTTACAAATAAATAAATGATTGATTGATTGATTGATTGAACATCAAAAATAAAAATTCACAGTGCATGGGGAATGACGATTAAAGTAAAACAAGTTTTTCTGCGTTTTGCTCGTATAAAAAGTATTGTATGCAATAGTTACACAATTAGGTCTTAAAGTCTCGTACCTTACTCAGGCCATTCGGCAAGCTTCGTGGCCTAAACGCAGTACTCAACTTTAAGAACCTTAAATGTGCAACGATTGCATAAAATACTTTTAAAATACAACACCTGCCGCCCTAGTTCGGCACTAGTGGAACGATTATTTTCATATGGTGGTTCAATAATGCGTCCACTCAAGAGGCAACATGTCTGATGCTCTTTTTTTAAGAGCTTTTAATGTTAAAATATTTAATAAATAAAGAACATTAGTAATTCTTTCTGAAAGTATTTTATTTGAATAAAGTATTTTGAAAATAACTATTTTTAGAGAAGCACCTATTTGCATTTTGTATTTAAATACTTTTTAGGGGAACCCTAAGTCAACTAGGAACCCTTATAGTTTCACCATGTCCGTCTGTCCGTCTGTCTGTCTGTCCGTCCGCGCTCCGTAATCATTATAGTACTAGAATTCTCATCTTCACGGCACAGTATTAAGGCAGCACTGCACAACTCCTTACAGCACCGAATATAAAAACAAGAGGCGTAAAGATATTGTTTGCTCCTACAACATGCAAGTAAAACACGCATTTTCTACAAGATCTTTCATATTTCTGGGACCATTTCTTTACAATAGACTAAATGCGAAATTGGACCTATATCCACTTAGCTTCGCTCAATGTAAGAAAGCGCTTCGTGAGTCACTACAAACTATGACGTACGAAGATACAGAGAACTTACTGGCTGTCATTAAATAAATATTTGTTTAGTTTAATTTAGTACTTTAGTGTAAATTCTAGTATTTAAGCTACAATAAAATTACTGTAAGATAGATGAATATGTACTTTAATTAAATAATGTAAAGGCCTTCCCATTGCCTGAAACACAGGGGCAACCCTAGTTCAGGTTATGTAAATTGTGAATTTATTTGTTTTTAAAGCATAGAATCTAACCGTCACCTCTGTACATTATGTTTTATCAATAAATTATTATTATTATTATTTGTCTCTCGTTATAGAGTCTCGGGCTCATACGTCCCGGTCTTTTGGAAGGCTTGCGTGGGGATATGGATCCAACACGTAGAGGCCCCTTGGAGAAATTTGCTGTGGTTGTAGCCCTGCTGGGACCCGTTCCTGATCATATCAATAAGATGATACATCCATGAACAGGTCCCAGCAGGTGATTGTACTATTGCATTGGTATGAAAAAGAAAAAACCGGGCTATTAAAATGGAGTTTGGATGGACTATTTATTTGGGCTATTGCAAAAGAAAACTGTCACCCGCCGTAACCATCAATGTGACTGTTACCTCTGGCGGGTGGTGACTCGCCCCTCACTAGGTGGGCCCCGTAATGCCATCGCGCAGACGGCCGGAAGCAACACGAGCGTGAGGGCTCAGGGGTGTCGAGAGGTGTGCTGCGCTTTCTCCGAAGTTACTCGCGGCGTGATGCCCTTTAACACTTCCACCCCTGGAGCATATAGCTCTAACGCTCCTCTCTGGACGGCCAATGAAGGCAAGCCAGAGCTGAGAGTCCTACGGGTCCTCTTGGGTTTCCACTCCGGCCGATGAAGGCACACCGGAGACGAGGACCCTGACTAGGGTTTGCAATTCGAATATTCGTCTATTCGAATATTCGAATTATTCGCCACAAATAGTATTCGAATTCGACAGCACTCAATATTCGAATAAAACGAATATTTCGAATAGTGCAGAAATTTGTTTGAAATTATTCACGTTTGCGAAAAAATATCATAAAATGCCAGGATTAATAAAATTATCCTTCTTCTGTGCTTTGATGTTATGATGCTGAATGACACTATGATGTAAGTAAACCAAAATCATAATTCTAACATAAACTAAATGTTACAACTAAATGTTGCTGAAGTTAAACACGCGCTGATGAAGATGAAAAACCGAAAAGCTACGGGGACAGATGAGATCCCTGCCGACTTATGGAAAGCCCTCGGACCGATAGCCGTGGTTTGGCTTACTAAGCTATTCTACATCATCCTAGCTACCAAACGCATACCAGAGTCTTGGCGTGAAAGCTACATACTACCATTTTACAAAAACAAAGGAGAAGTAGCCCAATGCGGAAACTACAGGGGCATAAAACTTACATCACATACACTAAAAATATGGGAAAGAGTGATAAACAAACGAATCTCCAATATCTTGCAAATATCCCCAAACCAGTTTGGCTTCACAGCATCCAGGTCAACCACCGACGCAATACAATAAGGATCATGATGGAAAAATATAGAATCAACCACAAAGACCTACACCTTATATTTATTGACCTCGAAAAAGCTTTCGATAGAGTACCCCGTAAATTAGTATGGCAGGCTCTACGTGCGCAGCATGTACCAGAGTACTACATAGAACTAGTACAAGACATGTACAAAAATATCAGCACAAGAGTACGAAGCTTGGCTGGTGTTAGTGAGGCTTTCGAGGTCAAAGTGGGAGTTCATCAAGGGTCCGTGCTCAGCCCACTTCAATTCAATTTGGTCATGGACTGCCTGACCCGGGACATACCGTCTCCACTACCGTGGACCATGATGTACGCCGACAAAATAGTTCTGGCTGCCGATACCGCAAAAGATTCGCAGGAACTCTTAAACATGTGGACAAATGCACTGGAAACATATGGCATAAGGGTTAGCAGGAGCAAGACTGAATGCCTGAAATGCCCTTTTAGTGGTGACAGTACACCAGAAACAATCTGCATCGGAACAACACCTATTCCTACTGTAGAAAAATTTAAATACCTTGGCTCTATGCTTACATCCGATGCCAACGTATGCTCGGACGTGACACACAGGATTAATGTCGCTTGGCAAAAATGGCGAGCACTTACTGGTGTACTGTGTGACCCGCGTATCCCCATACAGATCAAGGGTAAAGTGTACAAGACGGCAGTTCGTCCGGCGTTACTATATGGGTCTGAATGCTGGACAACAAAGAAGTCGCACGAACAAAAAGCACATACCAATGAGATGAAGATGCTTAGGTGGGCGGGAGGTGTAACCCGAATGGACAGAATCCGTAATGAATACATGAATTAATAGTTTCAAAGTTGCACCAATCTTGGATAAAATCCTGGAAAACCGTCTTCGTTGGTATGGCCACGTCAAAAGAAGAGAAGAAGACCATGTGGTACAAATTGCGCTGAACCTACCAGAGCAGAGGAGAGGTAGAGGCCGCCCACCATCCACCTGGTGGAAAAACATAGAAAGAGACCTCAAACAAGCCCTATTGCCTGAAGAGGCAACCCAAGATCGCATGATCTGGCGCAGAAAAGTGAGGAGACCCGACCCCAAATAATGGGATAAGGAGAAGATGAAGAAGAAGAAACGAAATGTTACAATTGACGTAATATCTCAGAGAATTACTTTAATTTAAGTATTATTAAAGTTTGGAAGTCGCATGATCCTAGCGTTCACACTAAGGTCGCGTCTCTAGGGCAATAATTTTGCCTCTGCTACTCTATGCCTCTGAGACCTGGTGGTGGTGGTGTCTATATAAGGGTGACATCAAATGTCTAGACACAGTTCATCTACGAAGTCTCCGAGCAATACTATGTTTGTGGTGGCAGGATCTAACTCGGCGGTTCTGCGTTGAACAGGCATATCGGGTATAGAGTGTGTGCTCATAGAAGGTCACCCGTTGGTGTGGGCACTTTATTCTTTATTCGATAACAACATGTTGTGTTTGAAATTGATATAACAACATACAAAAATAAAACCAAAATTATCAAATTATTCAAATCATACACTAAGAATCATAAGTCGTTAAAACTTTGTATGTATGGCACCATCAAGGTTACCTAAAGTAGTTTTTTACTCTGAGCTTACCTGTGGCAAACGCAATGCTGGCGGGCAATATTTGCGCTACAAGGAAAGGATGTCTTAAAGGGCCACCTAATGGCCACCGGCATATCATGCTACTCGTGGGAGGAGCTTGTAATGCAACTCAGAGATCTGACTAGCGAGCTGCTGGCAGTGAAGGTTTAAAAAAAAATTAACGCGCTCGCCTTCATGACCTGGACGCCAAACATCAGCACCGAAGGACTCGGTTCAAGCCCTCGTACAACTACACGTACAAATCATCTGGCCAGCTTTGTTGTATTGTATCTCATGCTGTCGGACTTCCCAAACCAAATTTGGATTTGCAAGCCACGCTCGCGCACAGCATGCTCGTAACAATAATCAATTGAATGAAGAGTTTCTTTAACCAGATTGTCAGGATGTCGCCGTGGATGGATACGTCTGGGTGAACATCAGAACTGATAGATTTTTGTGTAGACACGAAAAGAGTTTGCCCTTTATTAATTTGTTTTTATGTTAACTCGTAACAAAAAGTGAGATTGTAATGTAACTGTACTGTGATTGATTGATTTGTAATCGTTTATTATATCTCAAAAATGCCATTGTTTAAAATTCAAAGAAATATTCTTTGATTTAAATGGCTTTAAAATAATTAATTGGAATATCATAAAAGTTGTTTTTTTAAATAGTAATGTAATGACATTTTAATTATACGTTACGTATTTTACAATTATACGAATTGTAACCATTATATTGATTTATTTTCATAAATATTCGTATTATTCGAAAAATTCGAATATTCGAATATTTCGAATGAAGTATTCGTATTATTCGAATACTAATTTTGGACGAATATTGCAAACCCTAGCTGCGAGCGCGCGCAGCGCCGCTCACGATTGAAAAGCGAACTAACTTATTGTGTTGCCAGTACGTAAGCGGTCGATTCGCAACAATTAGGGATATTTATGATAATTGACATTATGATATTAAATGGTTCGGAGTTATGATCGGTAGCAATAGTGACTAAGTATAAATAGTGACTATTATGGTGAAAAATTGTATGAGTAACATTTTCGGAGTTCCAATAATCGGGGTTGAAAAATTATGTGAACTTTGGCGCACCCTGAAATTTGGTATGAGGATGTATATGTAATACGCCGACAAAACGGTAAAATAAAAACTAAAAAAAAAACTTTTTTTAGGTACCTCCCGAAGTGGGGGGTGACTTTCTTTCCTTTCAACACTAGTGTGTGGTGTCGTTGAATAGGTCTTTTAAAAATAATAGGGGTCTCTGAACATTATTTTTTTATAAAGACAGCAGTTTTGTAAATATTCGCTCAGAAAATTAAAAAAAAATTGCGTCCCCCCCTCTAACTTTTCAACCACGGGTCAAAAAATTATGGAAAAATTCATGAAAATGAGGCCTTATAAGTACTTTCAATGAAAACTATATTAAATAAAATCGGTCGAGCAGTTTTTGAGTTATCACAAAAATTCATAATTTTCTTTAAAAGGACGTAAGTACCGCGCGGTGTCCTTATACTTCAAACGTTACACATATTATTTAAGTGTCATACTGTATTAAAAAAAATCGCTCAATCTGGCGCGTATAATCGATAACTTCCAGAAGGTAATAAGTAGTTACTGTTACTTTGGCGTTTACGACCTTTTTATAGAGCTTGAAATCTTTCTCGTAATTTTCGTCTATTGTGAAGGATGGGCAACTACGGAACCCTACACTGAGCATGGCCCGACATGCTCTTGGCCGGTTTTTTAAAAGTATTTTGTACATCTCTGCCCTTTCCAAACCAAACCTACAATATTTAGAAGACTAATAGCAACAGAATACATACTCGTATTTGTATAGAATCTTTTTATCGATTCATATTTTTTATGTGGTAATACCACATTTTTATTTTTATAATTTATATTTTTATAAATAATGACACAAAGATAAATTAAGAAAGAAAAATTGAATGCGACCTACTACAATCCAAGCGGGATTCGAGCCATGAGATCTCTCGCAGTCTTCACACTTGCGGATTGGGGATCGTGCGTGTATAGCGCGCATCCTAGGGTATGGCTAATGCGCATAAGCATTTCAAAAACATATATGACGCAGAGGGCGCTCCAGTAGCGTAAATAATTAAGGAATGAAAGATTTGGTGTGATTGACGTAGCGATCAAATAGCTCAGTTGGAAGAGCAATGCGCCTGAAACCCAGAGGTCGCGGGTTCATATCCCGCTTGGATTGTAGTAGATCGCATTCAATTTTTTTTTCTTAATTTACCTTTGTGTCATTATTTATAAGAATACATATTGTCATTTCACAGAATTGTAAGGGCTACGCAGATATTCTATTGTTTTTAAAGAATTTCAAGCTACTTATTTTGTATTAAGTTTATGTAACTAAGACTATAAAAAAATGCTAATACATACTTACCTAAACATTTTCGACATAAACGAGTTGAAGTCCGACTCGTACCCTCGGCGCATATCGTCGTGCGGCGGAGACGCGTTGTCGCGCGGCAGACCCACGAGCTCTATATCTGGCAGTATCGAGTGACCCGCGGGTTTGGCGTCCGGCACAGACGAGTGGGCCTCCGGCACAGACGAGTGAGTCGTTGGCACAGACGAGTGAGTCGTTGGCACAGACGAGTGAGTCGGTGGCACAGACGAGTGGGTCGCCGGCACAGACGAGTGGGTCGCCGGCACAGACGAGTGGGCCTCCGGCACAGACGAGTGGGCCTCCGGCACAGACGAGTGAGTCGTTGGCACAGACGAGTGAGTCGTTGGCACAGACGAGTGAGTCGTTGGCACAGACGAGTGAGTCGTTGGCACAGACGAGTGGGTCGCCGGCACAGACGAGTGGGCCGCCGGCACAGATGAGTGGGCCGCCGGCACAAACGAGTGGGCCACCGACACAGACGAGTGGGCCGCCGGCACAGACGAGTGGGCCGCCGGCACAGACGAGTTGGCCGCCGGCACAGACGAGTGGGCCGCCGGCACAGACGAGTGGGCCGCCGACACAGACGAGTGGGACACCGGCACAGACGAGTGGGCCGCCGGCACAGACGAGTGGGGCGCCGGCACAGACGAGTGGGCCGCCGGCACAGACGAGTGGGACACCGGCACAGACGAGTGGGACACCGGCACAGACGAGTGGGCCGCCGACACAGACGCACCTGCAACAGGGTTGAGTGCGTTATGTAATTATATTAATTAAATACAACGACATTAACAGATTGCGAAGGCTGAGACTATTGAGAATTGCGATAAAAGGAAAAAAAGCTTGGTCCACAAGCTCCTTGGGTTTGTCCTAATAATATTATAAACGTGAAAGTTTGGATGGATGTATTGTATGTATGTACGTTCCACTTAATCTCAAAATTTACTGGACGTATTATGATGAAACTTTCCAGTTACGTACCTTATAATTATATCAGAATATGACATAGGCTATCATTTGTATCAAGTTTTATCCCTTTTAGGGACGAAAAACGGGATTAAACTTTGTATGGAGAGCAAATCATTGTAGTTGCAACAATTCACTACAGGCTACGTGTCATCGTTTTGACGTAAACTAACCATTAATCAATAATATTAATGATTTTGTCTGGCTGGGCGTACGATACACCTTGACGAAACGCATACTAAACTATTCTTCGTAAACAAACAATAAATTCTGATATGGGAACACGTATCCGCAAAATTCGATTAATCGGGTAAATTCAATCAAATACATAACATTTTACAAATTTGAAAAAATCACATTTGATTTGACGAACGTCACACATCTGGCAAGTCATGTCAAACCAGTGATGCCAGAAGGGCTACTCCGATGTTCAAAATTCGACCGTCGAATAGTGCCATCCTTCTCGATCTCCTGTCAAAGTATATTTGTGTGAATGGAATATCACTATACGACAGTAAAACTTCGAACATCGGAGAAGCCGTTCAGTTAGGTATAATCATCATCATCATCATCTCAGCCATAGGACGTCCACTGCTGAACATAGGCCTCCCCTTTGGACTTCCATATATACCGGTTGGAAGCGACCTGCATCCAGCGCCTTCCGGCGAACTTTATAAGGTCATCTGTCCATCTTGTAGGTGGACGTCCTACGCTGCGCTTGCTGGTCCGAGGTCTCCACTCGAGCACTTTACAGCCCCATCGGCCATCTGCTCTGCGTGCTATGTGGCCTGCCCATTGCCACTTCAACTTGCTAATCCGGTGAGCTATATCGGTCACTTTAGTTCGTCTACGGATTTCCTCATTTCTGATTCGATCACGTAGAGACACCCCGAGCATAGCCCTCTCCATTGCACGTTGAGCGACTTTGAGCTTTGAGATGAGGCCGATAGTGAAAGACCACGTTTCGGTGCCGTAAGTCATCACTGGTAACACACATTGGTTGAAGACTTTCGTCTTGAGGCACTGAGGTATGTCGGACGAAAAGACATTGCGTAGTTTCCCGAACGCTGCCCAGCCGAGTTGGATTCGGCGGTTGACCTCTTTCTCGAAGTTGGACCTACCTAATTGGACCACTTGTCCTAGGTAGATGTATGAGTCAACAACTTCGAGTACCGAGTTTTCAACAGAGACTGGGATGGGCACAACCTTGGCATTTGACATGAGTTTCGTCTTGTCCATGTTCATTTTTAAGCCCACCCGTTGAGAAACTCGATTGAGGTCATCGAGCATCACGCTGAGTTCCTCCATCGACTTTGCCATGACTACGATGTCGTCGGCAAACCGAAGGTGAGTGATGTATTCGCCATTGACGTTGATGCCAAGTCCTTGCCATTCCAGGAGCTTGAAGGCGTCTTCCATAACGGTCGTAAACAGTTTCGGGGATATAACGTCCCCCTGTCTTACGCCTCTTCTCAATGGAATGGCCTTTGTGCTCTGCTCCTGAACTCGGACCGACATGGTGGCGTTACTATACAAACACTTCAAAACTTCAATGTACCGATAGTCAATATGGCATCGCTGAAGTGACTCGAGCACCGCCCATGTTTCCACCGAATCGAAGGCTTTCTCATAGTCCACAAACGCTAAGCATAATGGCAAGTTATACTCTTCAGTCTTCTGTATAACTTGCCGCAGCGTATGTATGTGGTCTATGGTACTATAGCTTCTTCGGAAACCGGCTTGTTCGGGAGGCTGGAAGTCATCAAGTCTATGTTCGAGACGGTTCGTGATGACCCTTGAAAACAGCTTATAAACATGGCTTAGAAGCGTGATGGGCCTGTAGTTCTTCAATAGGCTATTATCACCTTTCTTGAAGAACAGTACCACCTCGCCTCTATTCCATGCTTCAGGCGTTTTGCCCTCGGACAAAACGGAATTAAAGAGCTTCTGGAGGACCTTAAGTACCGGTGTTCCACCCGCTCTCAGAAGCTCTGAGGTGATTCCGTCTTCGCCCGGCGCCTTGTTGTTCTTAAGCTGCTTCAGGGCCATCCTAATCTCGTACAGACTGATGTCCGGGATGTCTTCGGTATAATGTCGGGACAGCTTGGCTCTTGGATCGCCTACCAAGCTGTCAACGGGCTTTGCGACTGAAGTGTATAACTGACCATAGAACCTCTCGATCTCACCTAGAACCTCTGCTTTGGTCGACGCTATGCTGCCATCTTCCCGTTTCAGCTTGGTCAGCTGGCTTTGTCCAATAGACTTGTCCTTTGCGAACACTTTGGAGCCTTTGTTCTGCTCAATGGTCTCTTTAACACGGTTCGTATTAAAGAGCCGCAGATCATGTCGCAAGGACTTCGATATACGTCTATTAAGCTGCCTATATGACCTCGCGTCATCGGGAGACTGCAACTGTAGCGAGCGTCGTTCAGCCATGAGGTTTAAGGTTCGATCAGACAATTTCTGAGGTCTATCTTTACGGCGGGGTCTGAAAAACTTAGACCCTACCGTGTGGACAGTTTCCACTAGCCCGTCGTTGATCTCGTCCACTGAGACAAAGTTCTCCAGACAAGCGAAGCGGTTGGAGAGCTCGAGTTGAAAGCTCTCGGGGTTTTGAATATGGGCCTGAGTAGGTCGGAGCGTAGACTTCATCAGACTGGACCTTTCCAGTTTAACATTGATATTCAGTGTGCCTCTTACGATTCGATGATCACTGCCGGTCTTGACCCTATTGATCACAGACACATCACTGAAAATCCGTTTCTTGTCGGTCATGATGAAGTCAATCTCGTTTCTCGTGGAACCATCGGGACTTATCCAGGTCCATTTCCTGTGAGGCGGCTTCTGGAAGAAAGAGTTCATCATGAAGAGTTCCTCTTTCTCTAGAAAGTCGGCCAGCCTCTGTCCCCTAGGGTTCCGTTGCCCGTATCCAAATTGCCCCACTCTCAACTCATCACCGCTGTTCTTGCCCAACTTTGCATTGAAGTCCCCCATAACAACAGTGAAGTAGGTTTTGGAAGTATGTATGGCCCTACTTACGTCCTCATACATAGCCTCTACTTCCTCATCAGAATGTGACGAGGTCGGTCCGTATACCTGAATGACCTTCAACGAATATCTTTTGGATATTCTGAGTATTAGGTATACCACCCTGCTCGACACACTGTCGATGGTAGTTATGTTGTTAACGAGGGACTTGTGAACGAGAAACCCGACACCACCTTGGGACTGTTGGGCGCCCTCCCGGTAGTAGAGCAGGTTACCAGACTTCAGGGTTACGGTGTCCTCCCCCTCTCTACGGACTTCGCATAATCCTACAATGTCCCAGTGTAACCTGCTCAGTTCCTCTTCCAACTCGCAAATCTTTTCATCAGTCCTCATTGTGCGTATGTTGTGTGTTACCAGGGCCAGTCGTCGTGGGGATGGGTAGCCGGATTTCGTCCGGGGATTCTTAGCACCCCCTGCTCCGCCATTACCTTGGCCGCTACCCACGCCAGGGATAGCGGAGCTGCCGGAGACTGGGGGCCTGGTATTAATGTGACTTATCATTAAGGGGGTTTTGCCGTACGCGCCACGCTTGGTAGGCGGGTTGGCGCGCGCAGTTTTTTTCTTTAAGGTCTCTGGAAGACGCTGCTGCCCATCTCCCGGTATATTATTATTATTATTCCCTTAGCAGGCTTCTACTGCAACCACGGGACGATATGGTAGGGGACAATTCTAAGGCCGGTCACCCCACGGCACAGACACGGCACGGCGGTTAGGTATAATAGAGCTTGAAATTTTTCCTGTAACTTAAGTCTATTGTGAAGGGTGAGCAACTACGGAACCCTAGCCCTACACTGAGCGTGGCCCGACATGCTCTTGGCCGGTTTTTTTGAGTGTAATTTTAACTCTTTCCAGTGGAATACAAAGCTCATAGACCATGCTGAATATATCAATGAAAACTTTGTAGGCTTCATCCGCATTTGTCTTCATATAAACGTCGGCAAAACTATTTTGAACTACGAGGGTGAATCAAAAAGTTCTTAGAACAGCATGGTGGTAAAACCTTTTTAAATGTAGTTTATTTTTATTTTATTTGAGCTATCCTTACGACATAATATGACCCCAAATTTTATTTGATTACGTATACCAATAACACATAATTAATTATTTTGTGAAGCAAATCGCTCAAAATCTGTCATAATGGACAAAAATGAGTTACGTGCCGTGATACAGTATCTGTGTTTGAAAAAAATGTCCACTAAGGAAATTCATTTGGATATTCAGCAGACTATAGGTACTAATGCTGCACCATATTCCACTGTTGCTTACTGGGTTGCCGAATTTAAGAGAGGTAGGCTCAAGAGTGAAGATTACCTTCGCTCTGGCTGGCCTTCCACCTCTGTTACTGATGACAACGTGGCGAGAATCGAAAAATTGGTATTGGAAGATAGAAGAATTAGCATCAAACAGTTAGCAGAGATCCTACACATTTCTTTTGACAGCGTGAAATCAATATTGACGGACGTTTTGGGGTTTAAAAAAGTTTCGCTAAAATGGGTTCCGCGAATGTTAACTGAGATAAACAAAGAACAGCGTGCGGAGGTTTCGAAGCGGAATCTCGAAATCATCAAACGTGACCCGGATGCGTTTTAGCGCCGATTTGTAACCCTGGACGAAACATGGCTCCACCATTTTGATCCCGAAGCAAAAAAACAAAGCATGTCCTGGAAACGACCATCTTCTCCAGCTGATAAAAATTTCGAGATTCTCCGACGGCGGGCAAAATTAGGGAATCTATTTTCTAGAATGCGGAAGGAATCCTGTTTATTGACTACCTGCCGAAAGGAAAAACTATTCCAGGTTCCTATTATAAAGAATTAATCTCGAAAGTACGGCAAGTGATCATAAAAAATCGCCCGGGAAAATGGTCTACAGGCGTACTGTTTCACCACGACAACGGCCCAGCTCATCGCGCACAATTGGCACTCACTGCGATCCGCCAAGCTGGCTTCAAGCTGTTCGACTACCTGCCATATTCTCCGGACTAGGCTCCTAGTCATTTTCACATATTCCCGAAATTAAAAGAGCACATCCGCGGAATTAAATTCCGAGATGATAATGCCATAGTGGGTGCTGTAGAGGAGTTTTTCGAGTCCCAAGGAAAATCTTATTTTATGAAGGAATAAAAAAAATTTTTTAACAATACTTAAAGTGTATAGAATAACAAGGAGACAATGTAGAAAAATAAAAAATAAAAAACCAATTTTCTTTTGTTTTTCACCCTTATTCTAAGAACTTTTTGATTTACCCTCGTATGTACTTCATAAAAACACCCAAATAGTAATCTACTTTGCGTTTTTTGACAAACCAATATTTCTCCCTAAAGTTAATGTTTGTAGGTATTTCAATTATTTGACCCGTGTGGTCAGATATGCCCAAATTCATAACATTTGAAGTGTATTTTATCGGTCTTTGTTAAAATGTTATCAATGCACGTTTTTTATTTATTTTATTTATTTATTTAAACTTTATTGCACAAAATACATAAGTAAAAGTGCAAATGGCGGACTTAATGCCATGAGGCATTCTCTACCAGTCAACCACAAGGTCAAACAGAGACATTATTGGTATTTTTGATTCTGGGGTTATTCTAGTTGGTTCATTTATTGTACAAGTAATTTTGAACTTTGCTAGCGACGTTAAAAATGCTTGTTTTGACTTATCGTTGCTGTAGTCTCGAAAAAACACATCACTGTCACATTTTTTATTTAAGATAGGGAAGTAGTAAGATATTGTACCTTTTTTTTGGTTGTTGAGTGATAGGGATCGCTTTTACCTATTTGTTCCGCCTTGTTAGATCGCATGCGTTCAAATAAGTACGTTAGTACCTTTCACATTCGACCGTTTTTCCATGTGAAAATGAGTTGTTTTATTGAGCGCATTTGCCGACAATATTATTTTCAGCTCACTGAAATTTAAGTACTTTTTATAATAGTCTGTACAGTCTATGACATAATTTATCACATTACATATTTCCGGTATATTTTACCGCATGCAGTTCACCGAGTGAATTTTTTTATCTAGACACGCGGCAGCGTGTCCAGCCAAGTTCACCGCAGGAACTGGCGAGCAGCAGCCGTGTGTTATATTACACGAACCGTTTGGAGCCACTTTTGACCCCCCAATAACTCCAAATCTATTTAACATAAAAGAATGAAATTTGGCTTATGTATTAAGATCCTTTAGAACAAGTAGAACCCCAAATTTTATGAGAACTGGTGCATTACTTTTGATAATAATGAATAACTACATAAGAATTAAATGAATTTATTCTTCACACACATTTCCTCCATTACAATAATAACAGCAGAAGAACGAACGGATACGGAAATGTCAACATTAAAATATGACCATAGATATGATTACCATAGATATCTTAACACTCCCTCTCAATTTTAAGTTATATAAATAATTAACATAAAAATAACAACTTGAAATATTGCTTTAAAACAAAATATAGTTAGTTTAAATTTTCATATTCTGGTAACCCCAGAAGTGACGTTATGCTGTCATTTGAAGTTGACAATCCCGACAATCCCGTTTTGACATTTACAAATAACCTCAAAATTAAACCACAAATTTTCACTAAACAAACACTAAATTATGATCAATTAATTAAACAAATTTACGCGAAAGTAGTTATGTTTCACACTGCACAAAGGTTTTGTCATTATGTCCGAAATGTTTTCACTGGTATTAACGTATTTCACTGTAATCATGTTTTTCAAAATAATATCTTTTATGAAATGAAATTTTACGTCTATATGTTTCGAGTATTTAGTGTTCTCTATGTTCATTATCATTTTTATTGCACTTTGATTGTCCACGTTCAATTCAACTCTGCAGTGATCACCAAAATCAATTGACAGTCCACGAATAAAGAGCAGTTCGCTTGCACACATTGCAGCGGCCACATACTCTGCTTCTGCAGTAGACAATGCCACGGATTGCTGCTTCTTTGAAGACCAGGAAATCAGGTTTCCCTCATGATAAATTACCATTCCACTGACACTTTTTCTGTCTGAACTTGTTCTAGCAAAGTCTGAGTCTGAAAATGCTGAAATTAAAGAAATGTTATTATAATTAGCTTCTTTCTTCTGATATGTCATCTCAACATTCTGTGTTCCTTTCAGGTAACGCAATATCCTCTTGCCTGCTATCCATAAAGTTTTTGTAGGTCTATCCAGGTATTTGCTTAGATATGATGTTGCAAATGTTATATCTGGTCTGGTAATTGTAGCCAGATAATTCAAACATCCAATTAATTCTCTGTATATGGTACATTAATTATATCTTTTTCTGTTTCAGGTACTTCAAAGTTGTGTTCCATCGGTGTCTTCGCATCAATATAATAGTAATAAATCGTTTTTGTGATAACTTTATGGTATTTTCATTTCTCTGTATTTCAATTCCAAGATAATAACTGATAGTTCCCAGGTTTTTAGCTTTAAATTCTTTATACAATAGTTTAATGACATTATTAACATTTTCTTCTTTTCCCATAATATCATCTACAAATACTATAAGCCATGTGTCATTTCCTGTGTATAGGCAGATATCATGTTTTGATCTAGTCATGTTTATTTTCTTACAGAAGTTATCAAAACTTTTGTTCCAACACTTGGGGGATTCTTTTAATCCATATAGAGCTTTATTCAGCTTTAGTACTAGAAAGCTGAAATTGGGTATGAGTAGGTATGTGTATGTATCACGCCGACAAAATGGTAAAAATAAAAACTTGTTTTCGGGTACCTCTCGAACACCTAAAGTGGGGGTGAATTTCTTTTCGTTTCAACTAGTGTAAGGGGTTTCGTTGAATAGGTCTCTTAAAAATAATAGGGGTCTTCAAACATTATTTTTGACCAAGTCAGTAGTTTGGTAAATATTCGCTCCAAAAATAAAAAAATAGCGTCCCCCCCCCCCTCTAACTTTTCAACCACGGGTCAAAAAATTATGGAAAAAAATCATTAAAAAATCATTAAAATGAGGCCTTATAAGTAATACTTTCAATGAAAGCTATCCATACTAATATTATAAATGCGAAAGTGTGTCTGTCTGTTTGTTACCTCTTCACGCTTAAACCGCTGAATCGATTTTGATGAAATTTGGCATGGAGATAGTTTAAGATCCGAGGAAGGACATAGGATAGTTTTCATCCTGGAAATTATCTCTAAAAAGATTGGAAAGTGAGTAAGTAATTCATGATGACATTGATGACCCTGTAGGAAATGTAATTATTAGACCAAAAGCACAATTGCTTTTACATTTGCTTAGGCGCTTTTAATAATCCCTTTTATTAATTAAGGTGATTAGGTGGATATCTATCGTGTTGTAAGAGGTTGCTTCCATACTTCCAAGTTCCACGCGGACGTAGTCGCGGGCAAAAACTAGTATTGAATAAAATCGGTCGAGCCGTTTTTGAGTTATCGCAAAATTTCATAATTTTCATTAAAATGCCGTAAGTGCCGCGCGGTGTCCTTATACTTCGAACGTTATACATATTATTTAAGTGTCATACTGCATTAAAACACTCCGCTCAATCTGGCGCGTATAATCGATAAGTTCCTGAAGGTAATAAGTAATTACAGTTTACTTTGGTGTTTACGACCTTTTTTATAGAACTTGAAATCTGTCTCGTAATTTAAACCTCGAAGCCCACCTATTAAGAAGGATGGGCAACTACGGAACCCTACACTGAGCGTGGCCCGACATGCTCTTGGCCGGTTTTTTCATTTCATTTCTAAGTACCTTCTTTATAAAAAGCTTCTATATTGCAATTTCCTTCTGTTTACTTTGTTCTTTCTCCTGTGAATTCAACTCTGTTCTGGTAGTGAGCACCAACACCAACTCCTTTCTGTATCACCCTCTTCCTAGGCTCACTATCAGTCGAGAACTTTAACGATACTGATGCCGGTCGTTTATCCACAGGGTCAATTACGAATAAATAGCACGGCGACAGCCGCGGTGCGGGACTGGCCCGCACCCTCCCCGTCGACATGCTTGAAGTCTGATCACCGACACCCACCCCAGTTCTGATATAAACCCACTGTCAAAGAAAAACTCTGGAGTAAAATCATACAGCCATATAATCTTATTGTTGACGACTTTGTCCAAACCAGACCACTTCGACGACGTGAGTAAACCAGTTTCGTATTTACGTATTTCATGTGACATCAACATGGACTTATTGATGAATTGTAATAGTCGTCTAAGTTGCTCGATACGATAAAAGCAAATGGGGTTATGAATAACTTACCTAAAATAATCGTGATGATGATCATCTTCGCGTGGCTCCAATATAGACGGAGTGCTCGGCTTGACAGCGCGCACGCGCGGGGCGCGCTGCGCACGCGCCGGCAGCCAGCGCCAGCCGCCATGCTGCTCGCGACCCACTCACTACGACTCGCGGCTGCAAATACGACACCTACAACTAAACCTCAACCAGGCTTCTTGATAAATCAACATTTAATCGATATGCTATGCTTGTGTTATACGTACGTACGAATGTAACAAAATTAAGCAGTACCCAGCCTCGCTCAGCGTTTCGTATTTTTTTATTTTTATTTTAGTAGCTAATAAGCCGTTATTGGGCGTTTTATTTTATTTGTAGTTGGTGTCGCTGCTGAGTGTAGCCTAAATTATTACGTTCAGAACTTCGTAATTTCACTGAAATGCCGGTGCGTTTTACAGAGTAGTAGCGTAGCCATGCGGAAAATTGATCTGTAAATAATTAAAACAAGTCGACCGTACAAGTCAATTATTTAGGCAATCGTCGTTACGACCAGCAACGCATTACGCGCCAATACAATGGTAGCAACAGATCTTATTAACAAGCTACTTTTTCTACGGACCAGCCACGACTTACACGGCCAGCGGCAGCGGCAGCGGGGCGGCGAGCCGCGAACTTACGAGTGAGCGAGACCCTTTCGACCTTTCGCTCCGCCGCTTGCCGCTGCCGCTGCCGCTGCCGCCGAAGTCATGGCCGGACCGTTAAATATTAAAGTAATTACGAGTGCTGCTATGCTACTTACGTATGTATCCGGAATCCGGAATTTCAACAATTTAGACGCTATATCTAACTTCCAGGGTAAAATTAGAACTTTTCTTTAATGGCCAGTATATGTTTCTAATTTCTCATGTACGCTAGTCTTAGTCTTTTGTTTTTGGCGGATTAAAAATGTCATCTGATCATCTCGCTGCTAGAATAGAACTCACCAGCCACATGAACATTTTCTTGCTATGATTTATTACGATTTTCGGCGTGGTTTAACGCAACAACAGTGCTTAACTTCGACTTTTATAGATGAAGCTCCGTCAAAAACCACTATTATTGGTTTAGCGAGTTCAATCGTGGACGTAGTATGTTGTATGTTTACGGACGAAGTTAAGGAAGGTCGCCCAAAATCGGTCGTTGTTCCACGATATTGATGCTTTGCGAAAACTTATAAATTATAACGTATCATCGACATGCTACGTATCGCGAGATAGAAGCGACTCTGTGTATTTGTATGATAAGCATTAATCTGGGGGCACGGCAGTGCCCCCGCCAAGTCGAGCAAACGCGCTTGCCGGCACGCCGTAACATCCTTTTCTCGAAGCCATTCAGACCATTTTCAAACCCCCTGTATTTCGTTGTGGACAAAGCTAGAAGCCTGAATTTTTAGTGGTCAGGACGGCATAATATAACCTAGGCATATTCCAAATTATATTCAATTTGAACTAGTAGTTTAGGAATTATTGCCAGTCAAAGTTCCTTAATTTTGTCACTCCCTGATTCAGTGACTCATTTACATACGATCATACGAATTCTAAGTTACTTCTAGCAGACACACAAGCTTGACATTTTGAGCTCTATTACGGTTTTGTGTACAAATCATCAAAAAACCTAAACATTACAGAATTTCCGTGCAGTTTTCCAGTTATGCGAGCTGCATAGATAAGTTTGTATTTCCTTATGAACCCCATAAAAAAAACTCGATTACAAAGTTAACTTTGCGGTTCATATAACCTTCGGTTTAAATACAAAGACCTCAGGCACGGAATACTTATTAATACATACAGAGTGGACACGCTCACCGCCGCACCAAATTGAGTTACCTCACCCCGCAGGGGCAGTGAGTTGGAATCGTGATGGTAACGAT
Source organism: Apotomis betuletana (assembly GCA_932273695.1). Taxonomy (NCBI): domain Eukaryota; kingdom Metazoa; phylum Arthropoda; class Insecta; order Lepidoptera; family Tortricidae; genus Apotomis; species Apotomis betuletana. Next base: position 22,781,839 of record OW026313.1, on the reverse strand, counting down.
GATGATGATGGTGGTAACTGGTGGTGGTGATTGGGGTGCTGGTGGTGATGATGATAATGATGATGATGATGAAGCTGGGGACAGGTGTTGGTAATGAGGGTGTTGGATTGTTCAGATGATGATGGTGACTGGTGGTGGTGATGGGAAGGTGTTGATGAAAGTGGTGACAGGTGGTAGTGATGGACGTGTTGGTGATGATGATGATGGTGGTGGTGGTGGTGACTGATTCTGATGAAGGTGGTATTGGTGATGATTATGATGACGACGATGACGGTGACTGTTGGTGATGATGATGATGGTGGAGTGGAGGTGACTGGTGGTGGTGATGGGGGAAGGTGGTAATGAAGATGGTGGTGACTGGTGGTGGTGAGGGAGGTGTTGGTGATGATGATGATTATGGTGGTGATTGGTGATGATGGTGTTGTTGTAGATGATTATGATGATAATAATAGTGACGATGATGACGTTGACGATGACGATGATGATGCCGATGATGGTGATTAGGTATGATGATGGGGGTGTTGATTCGGATGATGTTGGTCATAGTGGTGATGAATGTTGATGACGATTGTGATGACAATGCATGTGGTGATGGTGATGACGATGATCATAAAATCAACATCCTCACCACATTACCACCACGACCATTACCTCAACCACATTCCCAACACAATAACCACTACCATTACCCCTACCACCATCATCGCCGCCATCATCACGACCCTCATAATCACCATCGCCATGAGAGGGATCATGAGAAGGATCATCATTACAACCTCACACAAATCGATAGTCCCAAATTAAGTTCAAGAAGGCTGGTGTTATGGGTACTAGACACGACGGTTTACATACTAATATAGATAAATATACCGGGTGGAATTTTTCTATGGGCCCTGGAGGGGAACTACCTTAAATCCTTTAGTTAGCTCATTTTACTGAAAGGAAAAATTCCTTTATTTTTAAAAAGGAACAATACTGCATTCAAAGATTTTCCAAAATTTGCTTGCCTCAACCGGGAATCGAACCAACTAAAAATTAAAAAAATAAACCCTCGATATTTTATTTCACGAATCAGTAGGATTATTGTTCAGGATAAAATTTCTCTAGTAAACTTAGCCCTACACTCATCTGTTGTACGAGATTCCATGAAATTTAATACTTATTACAAGTTCTTTATTAACAATTTTAAACTTTTCGTCAGAACGCCTAGTGTAAGAAGAAATTGTGCATTGATTTATTATTTATTACCATGTAACGAATTTCTCGGTCCTCGAAGTTGTTGACGAATACGTCTATCTGGGACAAACAATTCAGTTAGGCAGGTCCAACTTCGAGAAAGAGATCAATCGGCGGATTCAACTCGGATGGGCAGCGTTCGGGAAACTGCGAAGTGTCTTCTCGTCCAACATACCTCAGTGCTTGAAGACGAAAGTCTTCAACCAGTGCATATTACCGGTGATGACCTACGGAGCCGAGACGTGGTCTCTAACTATGGGCCTTTTAAGGAAGCTCAGAGTCACTCAGCGAGCTATGGAAAGAGCTATGCTCGGGATTTGTCTACGAGATCGAATCAGAAATGAGGAGATTCGTAGACGAACCAAGGTCATCGACATAGCAAACCGGGTAAGCAAGCTGAAGTGGCAATGGGCGGGGCACGTAGCTCGAAGGAACGATGGCCGTTGGGGCAGAAAGGTTCTCGAGTGGAGACCACGTACCGGCAAGCGCAGTGTAGGACGACCACCCGCAAGGTGGTCGGACGACCTGGTTAGAGTTGCGGGGACTCGCTGGATGCGGGTCGCTGCTATCCGGCCCATGTGGAAATCTATTGAGGAGGCCTGTGGCCAGCAGTGGACGTCCTATGGCTGAAATGATGATGATGATGATGAACGAATTTCTTATCAAAGTCTTCAACAAGGTACTTAGAAATAAATAACATTAACAAGCTTGTACTTCATACGATGTCTTTGGATGTTAGAGAGATAAGAAAATTATAACAGTGATTTACTTATTTAAAGTGAACAGTAGTCGTATTGTTAAAAAAATTGGGCAAGTGCGAGCCCGACTCGCGCATGAAGGGTTCCGTACCTATACATATATATAATTTATAACAAGTTTGTTGTATGGGAGCCCCCCTTAAATATTTATTTTATTTTATTTTTAGTATTTGTTGTTATAGCGGCAATAGAAATACATCATCTGTGAAAATTTCAACTGTCTAGCTATCACCGTTGTTGAGATACAGCCTGGTGACAGACGGACGGATGGACGGACGGACGGACGGACGGATGGACGGACGGACGGACGGACGGACAGCGAAGTCTCAGTAATAGGGTCCCGTTTTTACCCTTTGGGTACGGAACCCTAAAAAGAACTTGTAATAAGTATTAAATTTCATGGAATCTCGTACAACAAATGAGTGTAGGGCTAAAATTAACTGGATAAATTTATCCTGAACAATAATCCTACCGATTCATGAAATAAAATATCGAGGGTTTATTTTTTTATTTTTAGTTGGTTCAATTCCTGGTTGAGGCAAGCAAATTTTGGAAAATCTTTGAATGCAGTTTTGTTTCTTTTTTTAGGGTTCCGTACCCAAAGGGTAAAAACGGGACCCTATTACTGAGACTTCGCTGTCCGTCCGTCCGTCCGTCCATCCGTCCGTCCGTCCGTCCGTCCGTCCGTCCGTCCGTCCGTCCGTCCGTCCGTCTGTCACCAGGCTGTATCTCAACAACGGTGATAGCTAGACAGTTGAAATTTTCACAGATGATGTATTTCTATTGCCGCTATAACAACAAATACTAAAAATAAAATAAAATAAATATTTAAGGGGGGCTCCCATACAACAAACTTGTTATAGATTATATATATATATATGTATAGGTACGGAACCCTTCATGCGCGAGTCGGGCTCGCACTTGCCCAATTTTTAAAAATAAAGGAATGTTTCCTTTCAGCAAAATGAGCTAACTAAAGGATTTAAGGTAGTTCCCCTCTAGGGCCCATAGAAAAATTCCACCCTGTATACTTAAATACATAGAACAACCATGACCCAAGCACAAATATTCGAGTTCATCACACAAATATTTGCCCTGGCCGGGATTCGACCGCAGGACCGCCGGCTCAGTAGGCAGGTGTCTACAAACCGAGCCAACCGCGTCGTCACAAAAAATACAGTTACTTTGTTTTGTTACAGTTATAATTACAGTTACTTTGTCGTTTACGACCTTTTTATATAGCTTGAAATCTTTTTCGTAAAGGACTCTTTAAAGGGTCTATTGTGAAGGATGGGCAACTACGGAACCCTACACTGAGCGTGGCCCGACATGATCTTGGCCGGTTTTTTAATTTTCTGCCTTAAATTTGGGTAGCCAGACTATACTAGCTTTTCTCCGCGGCTTTGCTCGCACCGGTCCGTAAACGTGTCTGTGTAACTTTCTACCGTTTTATTGTTTCTTAAAAGAATACAAGTAATTAAAATCGACGCGTACACATACATAGTTGGGTAGATTTATAAATTTATATTTAGATCTTAACAAAAGTAGAAGAAACAACTCTCCCCAAACAGCTCAGTCCAGCTCTCCGAGTGCCATCAATAGAGGCATAGAAAAATAATGCATCTGTTATTGTTCGGAATATTGGGGTATAATTTGTCTTAGTTTGGGTCTTGATAATGAATTTACTTGCTAAAGAAAACGATAATATAAGGGATCCTTTCAATATTTGTGACCAACTATTACAAAAAGGAGGACTACAACATCCTATATTCCATCCAAATGATGTTAATTTTTCTGTCTTCGTAGCACTTAAAGAAAGCTTTGAGTCGTTCTACTTTATTGACAGTCGTAAGTACCTAGCGGAAGCGGTGTACATCTGCATTAAAGTGCTTACGCGGGAGCTCCAACAGCATCCATCGTGTGTTCTCAGACCGGTGGGAGTCTCCACTCCTGCAGAGATGGATCCCGGTCCATAGGTACTGTGTGATTTGTATTTTTTGTCCAATTATACTAACACTAGGTTTTGTAAGTTATTGTTACTAACAAATAATATGGATTTTAAATAAAAAAAAAAGAAATTGAATTTTATAAAATAAATTTATGTAATCTAAGAACTGCCGGCATTTACAGAGTTTTCTAACTGACAAGACATCAGATAGCCTGTATAATTCTAGGGTCGGACGTCTGCATGATTTAAAATACTTAACTTTAAGATCTCTATCTTCGAGCTCTTTCAATTTCTAAGAATTTAATTTTGGTAGAGCTTCCCCATTATTTATGTATTTATTTCATCATCATCATCATCATCTCAGCCATAGGACGTCCACTGCTGAACATAGGCCTCCCCTTTGGACTTCCATATATACCGGTTGGAAGCGACCTGCATCCAGCGCCTTCCGGCGACCTTTATAAGGTCATCTGTCCATCTTGTAGGTGGACGTCCTACGCTGCGCTTGCTGGTCCGAGGTCTCCACTCGAGCACTTTACGGCCCCATCGGCCATCTGCTCTGCGTGCTATGTGGCCTGCCCATTGCCACTTCAACTTGCTAATCCGGTGAGCTATATCGGTCACTTTAGTTCGTCTACGGATTTCCTCATTTCTGATTCGATCACGTAGAGATACCCCGAGCATAGCCCTCTCCATTGCTCGTTGAGCGACTTTGAGCTTTGAGATGAGGCCGATAGTGAATGTATATAATAGCTAGGTAGTACATAAGATTTCATAGTCATGTATATAGGTAGGCGTCAATCTATATTCTTTCGTTATCAATAAATAAGAAGTTGAGTTATGTAGGTACGTTATCAATTTGTTTTTGTTCATTGTTTTGTCTTTTAGGTATTAAATATTTCGAGTCGTTATTATATTTGTTTTATAAATAGAATTAGTTAGGTTAAGCGTCAATCAGTTGTTTTCATTTGAGTTCCTTTTTATTTCGTGTTTAGTATAAGTTATCGATTGTAAGTTGTTACGTTATAAGTAAATAAAGCCGTCTCAGAAAGTAAATAAAGATTTCCCCTTATGTAAGTTGATATCAGCTAACTTGTATTGTTTTGTTGAAGAGAAATAGTTTCATTTACCTAGAATTGTTTATGTTTTGTTTATATTTTAATACTTACGTTTTATGTGTCTTATGTCTGATTGTTGTGTAATTATTTAATGTTTTTAATAAAATAAATGAAGATGCTCATGGTATACACATACAAATCCCACAATAACACACGATTCCTTCCTTTCCTGAGGTAACCCCTTCACCCCCTGGTAACAAGTCACCTATCCCCTCCTCCGGCCCAAGCTGAGAAAGGATATAAAATGGCCGCTCAGCCTGGACCGGCACTCATTCGCCTCCAGCCCGCCGCACGCCCACACGCACTGAAACACACTTCGCATCTTGAAAATTCCTTCAATGTTTTTATTTACTCTCCATGGTAATCATCCCGGTAACACAGTCTTCATGGGTATACGGACCTGTCTGTAACAGTGGTCCTTCGAGCAACCGGATATTGGAAGAACTATTTGAAGAACACATCAAGAAAGAAAATACAGCAAGAAAGAAACAAGTACGCGCGAGTTCTCGGCAGTGGTTTTAACCGCAGCCCAGTATACTTGATTCAAGAAAGAAGATACAGCAAGAAAGAAACAAGTACGCGCGAGTTCTCGGCAAGTGGTTTTAACCGCAGCCCAGTATACTTGATTCAAGAAAGAAACAAGAAACAAGTACGTGCGAGTCGTGGTCAGTCACAGGGTCTAGCTTTGCCCGACCACTGGCTCGTTAAAACGTGTGTGCCAGTCGCGTAGCGGTGTTAAATGACTGTCAAAAAGCACATGCGGTAAGCTGGCAGAAATTGAGCGAATCTGTCCACTCTCGCGAGTGTATTGCTTAGTCGCGTCGGTACGGTGCATTAGCGAAGGGGGCCACAGGTTGGTCAAGAGTTTGGCACGGTCGTTCCTACCGTGTTATTAGCAACCCTAAGCTATTGTATCCTCTGCCGGGGGCTGTCCTCCCCTCCCTCTCCCCGCATTCCATTCCTGAACGGCATCACCGCGGTAGAAGTTCGTTCAGGCTGTTAGTGTTAGGAAGTGAATGTTAGGGAGTGAATTTCGAATAGGGAGTGTTAAATTTGATTTGATTAGCTAGGGACCCTCGTGCGCAAAGCAAGAAGAAATGTCGGAACCACGCAACACACGGTCGAAGTCGCGGGCCGACCAGACACCGGAGTCTGGCGGTACCACCTCGGGCGAGACAAACACGTGGAGCAAGGCTACAGGCGATACAGAGCAGTCCGGCGGTAGCGAGAGTAGAGTCACAGCGGGTGTAGAAAACGCGGTAAATGTAGAAAATCGTTTTGAGGACGCGAATGACGTCACGTTGCGCAATAGTGATGCGGGCACCGTAGTTAACGCGACGCCGGCCAATAGCGTCATAGTTTTGATGGCCGAGTTAGAGGCACATAATGCCGAATTAGCCAGGGCCCAGGCGGCCGCCGCCGCGGCGCGAAGTCGGCTGGAGATCGCCAGAATAAGTGATCTGGCGAACTCCAGCGACGCGGCGGGACCGCCCCGAGTTGAGGGGTCTTTGCATATCGAAAAATGGCTGTCCGAACAGCGTTTGTCCAGGCCGGGTAACGCAAGTAGAAACGTAGGCGGGGTCGCGGAAATCGATAACACGGCTAAACCAACTTCTCCACCGAACGCAGAAAAAAAGGATTCGGACGTCCAAATGCTAGCGAACGCGATTGTTCAAGCGGTAAACTCAAACGGTAACAATAGGGCGGGCCCTCCTAAATTTATTCACGACCTCCCGCACTTCGACGGGACGATAGCGGAGTGGATGGCTTTTAGGGCGGTTTTCAGCGACACCGAGAGCATGTTTTCAGACGTACAGAACGTAGCGCGGTTGAGAAAAGCGGTCAGAGGCGCGGCCCGCGAAGCAGTTAGAACGTTGTTATACACGGCCGCCGATCCTTTCGAAATAATAGATACACTAGAGCGTCGTTACAGTAGGCCGGAATTGATTATTCTCTCCGAGATAGATAACATAAAACGAATGCCACGATTAACAGACGACGGGCGAAATATCGTGACATTCGCGAACAAAATATCAAATATCGTAGCCACAATCAAAACGTTGAATCAGGTTCAGTACTTGTACGCGCCGGAACTCGTCAGTCGTATAGTAGAAAAATTCAGTACAATATTGAAATACAAATGGTACGAGTTTAAAGCCACGCACAGCGGACCGCCTGATCTCATTTTGCTAGCCAAATTTTTGAATATAATGGGAGATCAGTGCGGCTCGATGTTTTCGGCAGAAAACAATCGAGAAGAGCGCCGCTTTAAACCTAAGCCAAGAGTAAACTTAACACGTCACAGAACATATTCGGAGAGTTCGGCTAGTACAGAGTCTGAAGATGATTCCCCTCAGTCGTATACGGTCGCGAGTTTAAAAAAAACGTCGAAAAATGTAGCATCAACCCGCGTAAAAACACAAAAGGGCAACCTAAGGCGAGGCCTCCCCCACCGACTTCCGAACCGGCAGCGAAATCGAGAGAGAGAGAGAAAAAGTGTACAATTTGCGAAGGCAATCACTCTCCTCCCGATTGCGCGGATTTTGTCAAATTAGATACAGAGGAGAGATGGGAAACGGCCAAGCGCTTCAGGTTGTGTTTTAGGTGTCTGTCGAATGACCATAGGCGATTTTTTAAGTGCAAGTACGTACCTTGCGGCGTGAACGAGTGCGAAGCGTCTCATCATAAATTGTTACACAACGATAAACGAAATTTAGAACATAAAAAAGAGAGCTTAGCACCGACACGCGGCAAAGTCAGTTCCGTGAACCACATACATCAACCGAATACGTATTTAAAAATAATGCCAGTAGAGGTCTCGGGGCCATTGGGCACTCTAGAATTAAATGTTTTATTGGACGAAGGGTCCTCGATAACTTTAATAGAAGAAGCCGTAGCAAATAAAATAGTGCCCAACGACCAACCGGGGGGTCTGCTGACAATAGAGGGGGTAGGGGGAAGTCGATTGAATGATCATGAATCGCGAGTGATCAAAGTGTCAATACGCGGTTCATGCAGTCGCGATTTACATTCAATGACCGCCCACACGATTAAAAAATTAGACTTAGCTTCACAAAAGGTAGACAAAGAATTAGTCAAGCGATGTAGACATTTAGAAGACATAGCGGACGAGTTATGTTACGATAGCGCGAAACCGACCATTTTAATCGGGCAGGATAATTGGCATTTGATAACGACCCGACAATTAAAAACAGGCGGTAAACACGACCCCGTGGCGAGTCTAGTTGGTCTAGGTTGGGTCCTACACGGCAAGGACTCGCTAAAGCGCGGAAATGTTGCGTACGTCAACCACATACGACCCATGTCGAGGCAAAACGAAGACGCTACTATGAAAATGATGAGGGATTTTTTTAGTATCGAGAGTTTAGGTATAGAGCCTAAAACTCCTAGAGCGGATCCCGAACAGCGTGCTTTAAAATTGCTAAACGACACGTGTCGGAGGGTTGACGGGGGCAACAGGTTCGAAGCGGGGCTCCTATGGCGTAGCGATAATGAGGAAATGCCGGACAATCGGGCCCAGGCACTTAGCAGGTTGTTTAACTTAGAAAAGAAGCTAGACAGAAACGTAGAACAACGCGAAGAATATAGTAAGCAGGTAAATAACTTGATAGAGGCGGGATATGCTGAGAGGGCCGCCGCCCCTCCCGCGTCCAAACGGACATGGTACTTACCTCATTTCGCCGTCGTTCATCCGAAGAAGGGTAAAATTCGATTAGTGTTCGATGCGGCCGCGAAGTCTGAAAATAAGAGCTTAAACGACGCGTTGTTAGCGGGTCCGGACCTCCTACAGTCTTTATTCGGCGTTATGATTCGGTTTAGGGAGGGAAAAATCGCAGTAGTCGCCGATATAAAGGAAATGTTCCTCCAAGTCAAAATCATCGACGCTGATCTTGATAGTCTGAGGTTCTTATGGAGAGGAGAGAGCCGTACGGGTCCACCAATCGAATATAGAATGAATCGTTTAATCTTCGGAGCGGCGTCCTCACCAACCACGGCTATATTCGTAAAAAATAAGAACGCAGACGATCATGCCAGCGAGCACCCGGAAGTCGCTAGGGCAACCGTTAGGAATTTCTACATGGACGATTATTTAGGCGCATTCGACGACGAGGGGGAGGCCAAGAGCGTGATAAACGCGATGTACAAGGTACATCGGGCAGCCTCCTTCGAGTTACGTGGGTGGGCGTCCAACGTTCCAGAGGTCATAAGCGACGTAACAGACAGACGAACTACTGACCAAACAACCATAGGGAAAAGCGAGTCGGAAAGAACATTAGGAATGATTTGGAATCATAAACGCGATACCCTAGGTTTCAACGTCAACCTTAGGAACACGCCGTCAGACATTAAGGAGGGCGGGGCTATCCCCACCAAACGGCAAGTTACCAGCGCAGTCATGTCCGCTTATGACCCTTTGGGTCTAATTTCGACAATAACGGTGGTAGGAAAGGCGCTTATCCAGGACATCTGGCGTAGCGGCATTCAATGGGACGACCCCATAACACAGGAACACCATCAGACGTGGCTAGCCTTTATAAAAAATCTAGAAACAATGAGAGAATTAGAAATAACTCGATACGTACCCGCGCCCTCGGGCGAAACAGAATTACACGTATTTTGCGACGCGAGCGAAAAGATATACGCGACGGCAATTTATTTCGTGAACACGGATACGAACGGGGTTAGGACGTCTAGATTAGTCGCGGGAAAGGCTAGGGTCGCGCCTCTGAAACCGATTTCCATCCCACGCTTAGAACTCCAGGCCGCGGTGTTAGGCAGTAGATTGGCCGAGACGATTAAGCGAGAAACCGATTACAAAATAAAAAAGTGTCATTATTGGACAGACAGTAGAACTGTGTTAGCATGGATAAAATCGGATCCTCGCTCATTCAAGGCTTTCGTCGCGCATAGGCTGGCCGAAATAGAAAGCTTAACCGCGCCAGTAGACTGGCGGTGGGTGCCCTCCGCCATGAACGTCGCCGACGACGCGACCAAGGGCATGCCGTCTAATTTCAACGCAACACATAGATGGTTTTTCGGTCCAGAATTTATTAGAAACGACCCCGACACATGGCCCAAAGAGAAGCCAGTGTCGGCGCCGTCAACCCCAACTGGGGAGGAGCGGGCCGTAAAACATGTATTACACGCGCGATCGAAAATAGTCGACGATTACTTACCGCCGGTGGATAAATTCTCGCGTTATATTAGGCTATTACGTAGCGCCGCCACCGTACTGCTCGCCGCTGAGAAATTTAAAGCCAAGCTGCTCCACAGTTCGACGCAAACATCAATGAGAACCGACCACATAGAAACCGCCGAGTTACTGCTAGTAAGAAGAAGCCAACGAGTTTCGTTCTACGAAGAGATCGCGAATATAGAGGCTGGACGACCACTACCGAAGAACTCACCCTTGAAGAGGGTAGCTGTGGGCGTGCGGCAGGGCGTACTCTACCTCGACAGCAGACTGACTCAAGATCGAACACGGCGAATACCGGTCCTCCATGCGAAAGAGCAGCTTACAAAACTGATCGTACTACACACACACAGTACTTTCGGTCACGCTAACCAAGAAACGGTATTGAACGAGCTACAACAACGCTACTACATAGTGGGACTGCGCGGCTGCCTTCGATACATATGCAATAGATGCCAGTGGTGCCGCACTTACAGGGGGATACCTCACAAAATCCCCTTGGGCGACTTACCACCTGAAAGGCTCATGGAAAGGCAGCCACCGTTCACAGCAATAGCAGTCGACTACTTCGGGCCCATGATAATCACAGTAGGGCGACGTCATGAGAAAAGGTGGGGCGCACTCTACACGTGCCTCACCACCCGTGCCATACATCTGGAGGTGGCCACCTCCCTATCGGCCTCCTCCATGATACTCACATTACGACGATTAATGGCAAGAAGAGGCGCGCCTACTGTGATCTACTCTGATAATGCTACAAACTTCAGGGGCGGCCAGCGCGAGATCGAAGAGGCGCTGCGAGACAACGACAACGAGATGACCACCTTCGCCAGCACCAAATCCATAACCTGGAAGAAGATCCCACCTGGAGCTCCGAGCATGGGAGGCGCCTGGGAGCGAATGGTCCGCTCAGTCAAAACAGCGTTTCGAACTACACTCAAAGAAAAGTTCCCGTCCGAAGAGGTGCTCCACACCTTACTACTCGAAGCAGAGCACCTCGTGAACTCCCGACCTTTGACACCGGTCAACCCTGACCTCAACTCAGAATCCCTGACCCCCAACCACTTCTTAATTGGGCGGTCATGTGGCATGTCACCATTCGGGAGTTTCACAGACGTCAAGATGACCATGAACAGCTGGAAGGCAGCCCAAGCCATGGCTGACGAGTTCTGGAGCAAATGGATTCGAGAATACAAACCACAGTTACAAGTACGTCGAGGAAACACGCCGAACGAGCAGCCAGTCAAAGTCGGCGACATCGTGCTCATCGTGGACCAGACCATGCCCAGGGGCACGTGGCCCAGAGGCCAGATAACATCTGTTTTTCCCGGACCTAGCTAGGTAGTACATAAGATTTCATAGTCATGTATATAGGTAGGCGTCAATCTATATTCTTTCGTTATCAATAAATAAGAAGTTGAGTTATGTAGGTACGTTATCAATTTGTTTTTGTTCATTGTTTTGTCTTTTAGGTATTAAATATTTCGAGTCGTTATTATATTTGTTTTATAAATAGAATTAGTTAGGTTAAGCGTCAATCAGTTGTTTTCATTTGAGTTCCTTTTTATTTCGTGTTTAGTATAAGTTATCGATTGTAAGTTGTTACGTTATAAGTAAATAAAGCCGTCTCAGAAAGTAAATAAAGATTTCCCCTTATGTAAGTTGATATCAGCTAACTTGTATTGTTTTGTTGAAGAGAAATAGTTTCATTTACCTAGAATTGTTTATGTTTTGTTTATATTTTAATACTTACGTTTTATGTGTCTTATGTCTGATTGTTGTGTAATTATTTAATGTTTTTAATAAAATAAATGAAGATGCTCATGGTATACACATACAAATCCCACAATAACACACGATTCCTTCCTTTCCTGAGGTAACCCCTTCACCCCCTGGTAACAAGTCACCTATCCCCTCCTCCGGCCCAAGCTGAGAAAGGATATAAAATGGCCGCTCAGCCTGGACCGGCACTCATTCGCCTCCAGCCCGCCGCACGCCCACACGCACTGAAACACACTTCGCATCTTGAAAATTCCTTCAATGTTTTTATTTACTCTCCATGGTAATCATCCCGGTAACACAGTCTTCATGGGTATACGGACCTGTCCGTAACAGTGAAAGACCACGTTTCGGTGCCGTAAGTCATCACTGGTAACACACATTGGTTGAAGACTTTCGTCTTGAGGCACTGAGGTAGGTATGTCGGATGAAAAGACATTGCGTAGTTTCCCGAACGCTGCCCAGCCGAGTTGGATTCGGCGGTTGACCTCTTTCTCGAAGTTGGACCTACCTAATTGGACCACTTGTCCTAGGTAGATGTATGAGTCAACAACTTCGAGTACCGAGTTTTCAACAGAGACTGGGATGGGCACAACCTTGGCATTTGACATGAGTTTCGTCTTGTCCATGTTCATTTTTAAGCCCACCCGTTGAGAAACTCGATTGAGGTCATCGAGCATCATGCTGAGTTCCTCCATCGACTTTGCCATGACTACGATGTCGTCGGCAAACCGAAGAGGTGAGTGATGTATTCGCCATTGATGTTGATGCCAAGTCCTTGCCATTCCATTTATTTATTTACACAGTATTATAGTAGACTGTGAAATTAGGGTAAGTTACAGACAATAAACATTAAGTACTAGAAATACATCATCTCGCAAAATCTCAAACATTCCTGACAAACAGTCGTCCATCTCCACGCAAGAAGGTCGCACTCCGGTGCTGCTATCAGGAGCGCATTCAGAAGCGTAAGAGCACGAAGGAGCGGAGAGTTCCTGTGCGAAACAGTGCGTACTGGGTAATGCGCACAGTGGGCGCGAGCGCGACCTAAGATTGATCCTCGGGACTTGTGGAACAAGTAACCTGACCAGCTGCTAGCGATGTTACGAGTTCATTATTTTTGAACTCGGATGATTCGAATCAATTTGAAAGCAAACTCGAATCGGAACTCGAGTTGACTCGACTCGCATTAACCGAACCGGTTGGCTCCGGTTGTCGTTCGCGGTTTCGACCGATCCACGAGTTTGCAAGTCCCGCGAGTTGGCTAATCGAGTCGAGTAGACTCATATTTTTTTTTTTTACATTTACATGCTTGAGAGTTAGAAGTTAGTGCATGCGATTCTAAGCGGTGAATAGAGTATTAGAAGAGTATTAGAATCGGCGAGTTGATTCGAGTTGCAAAGAAACCTGATTCGAATCGACTCGATCAGAGTCTGATTTGAGTTATTCGAATCAGGCAACTCGACTCGCCCATCGCTACCAGCTGCTCTACCAGTTCAGGGCATTCCGATTCCCCACGAATGACGCGACAAGCGACAGTAAGCAGGTTGAAATTTCGTCTCACCTCTAAGGAGTTAAATCCCAAAGCTCCTTGTAGAAAATTTGTGGGGTATAAAAAACGATAATACCTTCTTTTTTATACAGCATTCTCAGGAATGTACCTTCTCTAAAAGTAATATGTATGTGTAAGCACCTGCTTTCATGAGGGTTCCATATAATTGCAGAAGCCTCCAACTTGCTGCGCACCAAGGCGTTATACAGAATCTTAATGGCCCCCTGGTCATGGAAATCTCTTGTGTTGCGAATCACAAATCCTAGTCTACGGAAACTATTGGTGACAAGAGCTTTGATGTGGTCATGGAAAGTCAGACGAGTGTCAAACACAACACCGACATCCATTACTGAGAAGACTATTAATGGGCTCCGTTCCAAGCACGTAATTGTCGGGTAAAACAATGTCTATAGTGGGGCCAAAAATCTACAATAAAGTACCCGTCAATATCAAAGATATTGAAAATAATGTAACGTTTTTCGATGTATTAAAGAAATGGCTAACAACCAATGCTTTTTATAATATCGACGAATTTTACGAATTTAATAATGAAATAATATAATAATTAATAATACTAGATAATAATGTAACTACCTATTCCAATTTTTATTTAATAATTACTTAATGTTGTTTATAATAATTTGTATTGTGAAATTTAATAGAATTTTTATAATTGTATTGACTTGTAAAATGTTGACATTTTATTAATAAATGAGTATGAGTATGAGTATTGACATGAATCGGGATACAAGCACGAGTGAAAGAAATGAAGCTTGTTGTCCACACTCCACCGCTACACCGAAGCTTCATCTACATCTTGCAGCGACTCACAGTCCTCTGATTGTTCCACACCGTATACCAATTTAAGATCATCAGCACGATACCTCCTACGTATACTGATACAAGTGCAAAATCACGATTTTACAGGAGGGCTGTTCAAAGGTATGAAGTGCCATAACTAACTCATACGTTGAAATAAGTAATGTAATGAAAATTTCAAATACTTTTAATGGATATATTTTCCTTAAATCTACATATTTACTATTTCAAAATTAATTGTATTTTTAGTAAAAAAGGTAGTTATACCAGTATACGTGAAATTTACTAGTTCTAAGTTTTTGGTATACTGATACAACTACCACTTGATCCAGTATACGTCGTAAACTATGATTAGATGAATATGGATAATTATATTATTATTATGCCTATTACGGACTTGTATCATTTATTAGATTGATCGGTTAGTTTCATCTGATTTGTCACTTGTACCAGTATACGCCTGAATCATTCCGTTATGTACCAGTATACTGTTAAGGTTATTTTGTATGTTATGTCCAATATAGTAAGTTCAGAGGTTGGTATTTAGGATATTTAAGCAAATTACGTTTGAAAGACAATAAATAAAGCAAATTTACACTAAAATTACGTTTATTTCAAAGGTAATTAAAATCACAGCCCGCATTTAGGGAATGGTATTTTTGTCTTTGGTACTGCGGTATTATCAACATTATACAGTTTAAGTTTTTATCGTAATAAAACATGCTTATATTACCGCGAGGAGATGACAAGGTTTTTGAAGGTCGAATACAGCAGTCGCATTTTTTTGTTAAGTTTGAGTTTTTTTTTCCTATTTATTTTAAGTCTCTTTCCTCCATGTGCCAATGTGTTTGGATGTTTGTTTTTCTGTAGGTGTTTTCAAACTCTCGTAAATGTGACAAGCGTCAACTTAATATTTTGACTGAAAATATCACGGTATTGTCGAACAGACTAAGCTTGCGCTTCGTAGTTGGTAGAATTAAACGACTCCTTGTACAAATTATACATTTCAATCAAATTCAAACAGCCGCCAGCAAAAATGTACAAGCTTTACTTTGCTTGGGACACTGGGTCGATTTGTGTAAGATGGTCCCTTAAAATTTATTTATTATTAAAAAAAAAAACCGTTCAGGCACTAAAATTTAACATTATTTTTGTCTTATATGTTTATTATTTGTTTTTCCCGTATTTTTTTTTTTATTTAAACTCATGATTAGATTTTTACTTTCTTTGTTCTTTGATCCAAATATTTTTTAAATTACACGTAAGTTACCGACATCTTTTTTGCTATTATACTTTACAATTGCCTGTCGTGCCAACTAAGCAGCTGCCATCTCTAAATTCGCCGAATACGGACAAAGATTTAAAAACCCGGACATTTGGCGTAACTTGCATTTCCCCCCTTAATAAAAAAAAAATTGCTTTATTTTTTATTGACATTAAACCCCGGACGGCCCCCGGACGGCTTTAAACTAGGACAAATCCGGGGTAACCCGGTCGGATGGCAGCCCTAAGTGTTGACTCTGGTTAACTGTAGGTAATGGCGACATAATATGGCTATTATCGTACTCCAAACAACCATCGGTACTGATTGGAGAAAACTGTATCATAACCAAAAGTAAGCCTAATTTGATACGTACTAGGTAGAAAAGACGTAGGCCGCATCGACTGTCCGTGTCGCGCATAGTGGGACATCTTACGTCCGCAAAGATGACGAGCAAGCATACTGAGATAACTGCCACTTGTACTTGATAGGTGTACTGCGTACAGTGGTACAAGTGACTTAGCTCAGTATACGATGTTCTAAATTAAAAAACGGTGTTAGTTGTATCAGTATACGTCACTTTATTTCGAAAACTAGCAGTAATTTTGTCATGAAAATTTTATAGCATGTAGATATAAGTATTTGATCCTAAATATGCAAAAAAACGTAAATCGTAAAAATGTCAGTTGCATCAGTATACGTAGGAGGTATCGAGCATAGAGAAGTGATCTTATTAGCGTTTTTTACGACTGATTCAAGGTCGTTTACCATTAACCCGAATAAGAAAGGGCCAAGTATCGATCCTTGACTGACGCCGGAGCGTGTGTGGTAGGGATCTGACACGAAGTGCCCATGCTGTACATATTGCTTTCGATCGCGTAGATAACTCGCAAAGAATTTAAGTAAATTGGGGGCGAAACCTATATTATCAAGCTTGTGTAACAGTATGCCATTATCTACGCGATCGAAGGCTTTTTGAAAGTCAAAGTATACTACATCAACTTGGATACCTTTGTCTAGGTGCTCCGAGATGATATTAGTGAGGATAAGCAGATTCACACCCATACCAGTATACGCTAAGTAAGAATCGACTGCTAATATTTTTAAAGACCTTTACAGAGTAAGATACAACAGGGTTCAAACTCTTCCAAATAGTCCTCTGTATCACCTCCTAAAGTTCCTACATCATTATTCCAAACATCCTGTATATTCTATTACTATGCATCCTTTTAAGGTACATTACCTTAAACGCAGAACTTATCCGGCAGAGGGGAGGGGTACTTGACTTCCAAGCGTAATATTTCACAAACGTATCTCGCAATTGTTTTTTTTTTTATCACAAACTTAACTTAGTTTTTAAGGACCTATTTACCGATGATCCACTCCATGGGATAGAGAGAGGAAATGACTCACATCCCCACTTTACGTGTAGTACCAAAAAAAGGTTTTTCCGAAATAATTATATTATATTCTGCCACTTTGTCAGTGTGACTAATATGTAACTCCATGCTAAATTACAGCTTTCTAGGACGAACATTCTCTGAACTAAGCTGCGGACAAATGGACAGACTATACCTAAGGGTTCCTCGTTGACACTCAGTAATTTGGTATCTTGAAGCTGGTCTGATGATGGAGACGAAAGGTACCCGTAGAACTTCTAACAGAACAAGGTAAACCCATCATGGTTGGACTCATTCAATTATTCTTGATGGACAATTAACTTTAGTGTAAAATACTCTACTGGGCAATAAAATAGTGTTTAAAAGGAAACTGTGTTGTGAAAAAATTATTGTTGTAATGTATGATTTATTGTATGAAAAACCTAACCTAAGTGTGAAAATAAATAACTGCATAGTAATTAACACGTTTATTTCAAATAACTAGATTTCATTTTACATTTACAATAAAAGGAGGATGTTACACCATTAAAACTAAATTACATGTCATGGTAACATACTTATAAACTATAATGTGTTAGTACCATTACGTGGATGCAGCCTACCTGAGCCATTGTAGTGCCAACTACACTGGCTCAGGCAGGCTGCATCTAGCCCATTTGCTAACATTATCAGAATGCTGTTGGCCCTGTGAATGTTTTTGCGAATAATGGCCGAGAAGCTATCTACGCGCGCCTCCGCAAGCATTGTTGATGCACTGCCGTAGCGGGACAGCTTCATCAGCACCCTGAACATGACTGCGTGTCCAGTAAAAGGATACCCTTTTACCGGACATGCAGGTCGTTAAACTGTTTTTGCGTGTAGTTCATCCACACCCACAGGCTTCTCGAATAAAAAGATGTACAGTCGCCATCAGATATACCGCAGCATATTAGGCGTTCATAAATATCTGAACAGTCTTATTGACTGGGCGTTACAATACATGTTCAGATATTTATGAACGCCTAATATGCTGCGGTATATCTGATGGCGACTGTACAAAATCTGACCGGGGTCACCGATACATGGGTTCAGCTAAGAGCAAACCTGCCATGGATCATGTTTGCCCTACAACCAACGCCTTGTGCTATCTTTCCATATCAAACTCAAATAATATAAAATATCAATAAAATCCTATCGTGGATAATTCATTTTGTACGCAATGTACGTTCACCCCGTACTTGAAGATTTGGCAGTCCAGACGTCCAGACAGGGCCCGGTAAATCTCATTGTCCGATGAGATATTCCAGTTACGAGACGACGCTACCCGCGAGCGCATGAATGCGTAAACTCCGTGACTCCGATACACTACCATCGGGAAATTAGCTCGACGCACTACAATAACGCGGCCGCTTCATAAGAACACGGAACACATTATTATACTGCACTCTCATGGTGTTTACAGCGCGTCTGGTGATTAGTGTCCCACGTCCACGTACTTTCATCCATAAACCATATCAAATGCCCATTCTTCAGGGTTACCGGACCTATACGCAGTCATGTGCTCGTGGTAGCGTCGTTTCTGGACCGCATTAGCTCATGGCACAATGAGTTTTCCGTGCCCTGTCTGAACGTATGGACTGCCAAATTTTTAAGCACTGGGTGAATGTGCATCGCATAAAATAAGGGTACTCCGTGTCCGAGCCCTTCAACGGCCGCCACTGCCTACCTTTCACATCAATGCCCATGTCCGCCAAGATCTTCATGCGGTGCCTGAATCTTGCCTCGTTCAAGTAAGTTTGCTTGTACACCTCCTCCGTATCATCCGGAAAGGGCGCAACGTCGCCGCCTGTGCACGTCCCCACGGATACCTCATCGAGGTCTGAGGGCAAATATAAATGAAGCTAATGTAGGCACTTATTATCTGATCCAGGCGATGGGATCACGGAAACCATCTATCTCTTATCGGTATCATATTACTCGTAAGTACATTCCAAGACCTCAATTATTTATTTGCATGTACATTGCTTTAAAATCCGCTCTGTTTAATGAAGTGTGATGACAGAAATGATATATACCAGCGTAAAGTAATTTACAGTATTATTCGACTTGTGTTCTCATTTATAACTCTGATTCCAGCATTACATAAGAATACTGCCTACCTTGGTCACTCGTGTTAGCGACTCGGGTAGTAATTATGATTGATAATAAACTCGTCAAATATCCTGAACGAAATATTAGAATAATCATAACTGGCAACACTTTAATAACCCGCCATTGAATCGTCTCTGATTGGTTAAGCGTTTCATGAACCAATCACAGACGAGTTTACGTGTTGCTTTTAAAATGGCGGGAACTGGTTGCGTGAACGGGAAGATGGGCGGTCTGGGCCATTCTGCTGTTGCGAGTCCTGTTGTATAAGGTGAGATATGTGCTTGTTACCAAATTCTTGTGTGAATTGTGTTTTGTGCACTGTGAAATTGCGATAATATTTAAGGTTCTCTGCCTTTTCGCCGAATTACGTTTCGTCAAACGTTTCATTTCGCCAAAAGCATTTTTCACTGAAACTGTAAACTATTTCGAATTGTTATAAAACAAACCTAACCTAACCTAACCTAATCTAAAGGATGATATTTACAACAATCTGTTGTTTTGCGGAACTGTGCGGCTGAGTTGTCCCCGGTCTTAACACGCCTGTACCGTCTTTCACTTGAGACTGGAGTTGTCCCGACGTCTTGGAAGCTTGCAAATGTGCAGCCTGTCCCCAAGAAGGGAAGCCGGGCTGACCCTGTCAATTACCGACCAATTTCCGTCACCTCCATACTCTGTAAGACTATGGAGCGTGTACTGAACAAACGCCTCCTTGCATACCTGGAAGTGAACGACTTGCTCAGTGATTGCCAGTTTGGATTCCGTCCGGGGCGATCAGCTGGGGATCTTCTTGTGTATGTCACTCATCTATGGAGCGAGGCGATCGAGAGACACGGGGAGGCTCTCGATATTTCAAAAGCCTTTGACAGGGTCTGGCACGCAAGCCTGGTGGGAAAGCTTCCAGCGTATGGGGTCCCTGAAGGTCTTTGCAAATGGATTGCTGATTTCCTGAGTGAGCGTTCGATCCGAGTAGTCCTTGATGGCTACACTTCGGATCCCAGGGCTATTGACGCCGGTGTTCCTCAGGGGTCTGTTCTGTCTGCAACTCTTTTTCTGCTGCATATTAACGACATGCTTATGCCCGGTACCTTTGGGTATGCTGATGACAGCACAGTTGTTGACAGATACACATCCAGCGCAAATTCCAAGAGGGACGAAATCCAGTCTTGTCGAGAGGCGATGGTGGATCGATTGAACCAAACTCTCGTGGCAGTGTCCGAGTGGGGAGATGCCAATTTAGTTCGATTCCATGCCACCAAGACTCAGGCGTGTCCGTTTTCCGCTAAACGGAGTCCCTTTGACCTGACTCCCACTTTCCAAGGTGTATCCGTTCCGATTGCAGACCACCTAGAGCTTCTTGGGATGACCTTATCATCCAACCTGAACTTCGGCCAATACATTGAATCCTTGGCTACAACTGCAGCAAAAAAACTTGGGATCCTATCTAAGGTGAGGCGGTACTTCACGCCGAGACAGCTGCTTCAATTATATCAGGCGCAAGTCCGATCATGCATGGAGTACTGCTGCCATCTTTGGGATGGGTCCGCCAAATACCAACTGGCCGCCTTGGATTCAATTGACAAACGTGCGAAGAAGCTCATTGGCGACCCTGCCTTAGTTCAGGAAAAGCTGCAAAACCTCGAACACCGCAGGAAAGTCGCCTGTTTATCGGTTTTCTACCGGATACACTTTGGTGAGTGTGCACTAGGACTGCACGAACTAATTCCACCGTCTCCGTTCAGACAATACAGTACTCGGCGCGGACTTGGATTCCACCCTTATGTTGTCGATATACCACTGATTCGTACGAAACGCTTTGCGTCTACTTTCCTTATGAGGACAGCTAAGGAATGGAACTCTCTTCCTGCGCACCTGTTTCCTGAAAAATATAACTTGGATCTCTTCAAGTCGAGAGTGAATAGGCATCTTCTAGCCAAGCATGCTCCATCTTAGGCTTATTGTCACTTAACATCAGGTGCAATCGAGGTTAAATGCATGGCTATCTTGAATAAAATAAAAAAAAAAAAATTTAAACATGCGTTGGACTACTCCTTTCACTCGGTTCTCTGCCCTGACTGCCTACCCAACTAGCAAAATTGCTGTATAAACTAGCCTGTATAAGAACTAAGACATTTTAAAAGGTTTATATATATCCTGACTTAGAAGGTACATCTTACAAAGGCATTTTATAGGTCTAATTGGTCTTGAGAGCATTTAAACTTAGTTAGTACTCTAGTAGACATATATAAGAAATTTTTATAAAACATTTATCAGAATAAAGGTTTTACGAGTGCATTTTAGTAGGCTATTTGGTCTTGAGAATATTTAAACTTATTAAGTAAAGTAAAAGTAAAAGTTTATTTGCAAGCACATGTATAGTTACACAGATTTACATAGAAAAGAGATTAGGTACTTACGACTAAACAAGCGCTTATACATATATTATGCTTATAAAATATTACATTGGTTTCTGCACTAGGCACAGCCTGTCTCGCAGATAACCAAGACAAAATGAAAATTGACATGAGTTGTTAAATTGCGAAAGGTCAACAAATCCACGAACATGGCGCAAAGTAATATAATGTAGTGTATAAAGTAAGAAAACAAAAAATAAACAGAAAAATAAAGTATTTAAAAAATTAGCCTAATTTTACCTATTTATTACTAAGTATGAGTATCAGTGCGCAGGAGTGTTAATATGCAAACAAGATCAAGTAAAATGTGTGAATGTGTATGAGTGAGAGAGTGGGGGGGTGTGTGTGTGTGTGTGTGTGTGTGTGTGTGTGTGTGTGTGTGTGTGTGTGTGTGTGTGTGTGTGTGTGTGTGTGTGTGTGTGTGTGTGTGTGTGTGTGTGTGTGTGTGTGTGTGTGTGTGTGCGTGTGTGTGTGTGTCCAGTTATCTAATAGCTTTCATTAAGTCCTCGATGTCCTCGTAAGATAGCTTAATGAGCCAAGCTTTAATTTTTTCCTTTAATTCTTTGACTGTGCGACCTTTTATTGTGAATTTAGCACTTACCTTATTGTACAGAAAAGGCTGAAGGAAGGAAACGAATTTTTTCGCAAAAGCGGTTCTGGTTGGGGGCACGGGTACCCTAAAGTTGCGCTTTTGACAAAGAGAAGCGAAATCTGAACACCTCAAAGCTCTTGCGTGCTCTCTCAAAACTACACTCGAAACAAATAAGCCACGAACATTGAGAACGTCCAGGTCACTGTAAACAAGATGCGTTGAATATCTATATGGCTTTTTCAGAATAACCTTAAGAACAGCTCGTTGGGCCCTCTCCAGTAGGAGCATACTCGTTTTATTGGCCCCAGCCCACGTGGATATGCAGTACGATAAAACAGATTGGCAGATGCTAATGTATACTGTCCTGAGTAGTGACTTTTCCGCAGAGTTTCGGAGGCTTTTAAAAACATAGATGAGTTTACGAATACGATTTGCGGTGACTAATATATGCTGATGAAAGTCAAGTTTCTCGTCCAAAACCACCCCCAGGTACTTTATTGCGGAAGATCTGCCAATATGCTCGCAAGCGCAGGGCACCGATGAATCATCTGTAGAGTCACACGAGTGAATTTTAATAGAAGATAAATCAATTGGGGCAGAGGCTTTTGATTTATGAAAGCAAATAAATTTGGTTTTAGCTACATTAAGAGTTAAAAGATTTCGTCTAAGCCAGTCAGCAATTACCACCATTCCCTTCTCTGCGGATTTGGCAAC
The DNA here is from genome assembly GCA_932273695.1 of Apotomis betuletana. Taxonomy (NCBI): domain Eukaryota; kingdom Metazoa; phylum Arthropoda; class Insecta; order Lepidoptera; family Tortricidae; genus Apotomis; species Apotomis betuletana. The sequence goes on along the minus strand of OW026313.1, from coordinate 22,758,906 downwards.
TGTAGTCCAAGAGCTATCATGAAAGATAATTGCGGTGTCGTCTGCATAACTTATAATATCTGCTGGTATACCATCAATATCAGTAATGTGATTAACATAAAGAATAAAGAGAGTTGGCCCCAAAATGCTGCCCTGCGGGACCCCGTAATCAATTCCTTTTGGATTACTTGTTGTATTATCAATCTTTACTCTTTGGGTTCGACCGGTTAAATAAGTACGAAACCAGCTCAAAGGGGCTCCTCTAACACCGACGAGCTCCATCTTTTTTAGTAAGATGGGGATAGAAACGGTGTCGAACGCTTTAGCGAGATCTAAGAGAACTCCAAGACAGGCCTCACCATTGTCCAGGTATTGCGATACTAACTTAGTCATAAGTTCAACCGCGTCGCCAGTCGATTTCTTCGCACGGAAGCCGTACTGATGTTCAGAGATAATGTTATTTTTATCCAAAAAACTAACCAGACGTTTGCTAATCAGTTTTTCCAAAATTTTAGAGAAGACTCCCAGCAAGGAAATAGGTCTGTAGTTAATAGGATTGCATTTGTCGCCCGCTTTATGGATCGGAATGACGGCTGATTCCTTCCATTGATTCGGAAAAATTCCTTCAGACATGCTTAAATTATATATATGTGTAAGAGGTACCGCAATCCCACTCTTAACTGCCTTTAATAAACGGTTATTAATCCTATTACGTACTCTTGTAGACGTATATAAGAAATTCTTATAAAATATTTATCAGAACAAAGGTTTTACAAGTGCATTTTATAAGCCTAATTGATCTTCAGAATATTTATACTTATTACGTTATCTGGTAGACGTATATAAGAAATACTTCTAAAACATTTATCAGAAAAAGGTTTTACAGGTGCTTTTTATAAGACTAATCAGTCTTGAATTTTTTTAAACTTATTAAGTACTCTTGTAGACGTTTATAAGAAATTCTTATAAAATATTTATCAGAACAAAGGTTTTACAAGTGCATTTTATAAGCCTAATTGATCTTCAGAATATTTATACTTATTACGTTATCTGGTAGACGTATATAAGAAATACTTCTAAAACATTTATCAGAAAAAGGTTTTACAGGTGCTTTTTATAAGACTAATCAGTCTTGAATTTTTTTAAACTTATTAAGTACTCTTGTAGACGTTTATAAGAAATTCGTATAAAATATTTATCAGAACATAGGTTTTACATAAGTGCATTTCATAAGAACCCTAAAATCACTAACATGGCCACCATGGCCACAGGTAGGTAGCCTCAGATAAGTGTTTGACAAGAGCGAAAGGCTTAACATTGACTTAACGAGTGTTAAATAAGAAATATTAGCCTTACATGTATCTTATATACGAGTAATTGTACTTTTTACTGTTTTTACAGTGTCATTTATTGAAACACATTTCAATTTTACAAATTATTTAACAAATTATTAATATTTTAGAGACATTCCAGAAGGGCCCGTGAAAATATTGTTAATAATATAACAAAACTATCGAAGAAACGTACTTCGCAAGTTGTTCATCAACATAATACCATGATAATTTGCAGTCAAATAAATAACAGCATTAGTAAGAGTACGTATAAAAATATAGACTTACCTCTGGGTTTTATATTTTTTTTTATATTTCACTTTGTCCGAACACGTTTACTGGTCTCTTCAATAGGTTGTGCTAATACTCTTACAATGAGATCACAGAGAAGAATATAAGCGGATAATCGCTTAGAAAGGCATTAGTAAGAGTACTCAAAGACTTATTACCCTTACAGCATGCCACTATAAGATACTTGTAAGTCCATTTGCTCTTATGACAGCACTAGCTTTTGCCCGCGGCTTCGCCCGCACAGGGTCTGGAAACGTTATTTGTGCAACTTTCTACCCGCTTTGTTGTGTCTTAAAATAATACAACTAATAGAAATCTGCGCGTATACATAAATTTTTGGATAGTAGATTTATAATATTTCTAGATCACGTCGTCGTTACACATGGGGCAATTAATTTTCCGATGAACCGAACAAAATCATAGTCAAAAGTTTAATCACCTTAAGAGGACTTATTCCTTTTAAAATGCTGATTGTTTTAGACATATTTCTCTATGATCAAACATGTTTCTTAACATATTATATGTTACTACCTAGAACAGGGCTATTGGGATTTATTGGTATATATTTGAAACCTACAGTTTGAGCTTTTCAGTAATAATTTTTGTTTCAAAAACTACTCGAAATTGACAAAATTCACGCGGAAAATTAGTTTTTTCAACTTATTTCGACTGCACGCAATGAAAGCATGAAATGACTATGTTACTAGGTACCTAGAACTCGGGGAAAAGTATTATTTACTTCAAAAAGTTGGTTGAAATTTTCAATATCATTTGTCATAATATATATATATTTTTTTAAAGGAATAAGGCCTCTTAAGGGTAGGAATTTCCTGTAACGTTTAAATCAGTGTTCTCAGATAATACAAATAGCCGGTCAAGTGCGAGTCGGACTCGCGCACAGAGGGTTCCTTGCGAACTATGAAATCACTGCACATTACGACATTACTAAGGAAAAGATAAAATATACTAAGTGGCAAATTCAACGTCACCGTTGGAAAACTGTTTTACGTACTTTAAATACAGACTACTTTTCTTTATTAGTAATGTATAGTTTTAGATTACTCCCTATAAGTACTCGTAGTAAGAGAGTAAGACACGTAATTACTTGCCAAATTCATAGTTTTAGTTCAACTGAAAATACCTAAGTACATTATAAAATTTGATTCCCTTGAGAGTATTGACGTTTGTTGTGGCATAGGTAAACATCAGCCGGATCTTTTTTTACGTTATAACTTAATGTTTGTTTTTTTAACGACTTCAAAGGATTACAGCCCTGAGTACTTATATGATTTTAATTCCCATTTTATTTGATAGACGGACAGACAACTAAGTGATCCTTTGAGGGTTGCGTTTTTCCTTTTGAGGTACCTACGGAACCCTAAAAATGCAATTTTTTTACACGAAGTTTTGTCACTCAATCCTACGTTTCGCATATAAAGATTTTAACCTCTTCAGGAGTAAAGTTTTTAACCTCTTGAGGAGATAACTTTCCAAAAATGAATACAGAGTTTATACACGAAAATATTCCTCACAAGAACTTTCATCTTCCCCCTTTACTCAGACAATAGGTATATGACCAAACTTACGAAAACAATCTCATCTTTTCTCAACCAAACTTTCGCCTACCATTAGACCCATTTTGGAGATGAATTTCCATAAAAAACTTAAGTTTATTTTCTCAATGTTTAGTGAATATTCTACAAAAAACCCGCATACCTCTTATTCATAACATGAAAATTTTGTCACCTTCAATTTCACATGCTTAGGGGATGAATATTAAAAAATGCATCTCATACTTTTTAACTTCATTTATGGTGAAAAGTTTTTTGTATTATGATTAGGTAACCTATGCCCGAAATATTATCACTCTTACTCAAAAAATTCCAAGCTCTGTATACAAACTGTCACCTTTGAGCGTATCCCATTAGGAGTTGAATTTTCAAAAACGCTGAAATCAATATGCTCAGTTTTTGATGAATAGTCTACCCGCAAAATAGTGCACCTCTTACTCAAAAAAGGCCCGATTCTCATACAAAGTTCTATTTCCATTTAACCCCCTCCGGGGATGAATTTCCAAATGTGCTGAAACTTGTTTTCTTACTTTGCATACAAGAATCTATACACGTAATGTTACTCAAAGAACCTCAAGGTCTTCATTGAAACTAACCTCCCTCTTTACCCAATGAGGGGTTGAATTTTCAAAAACGCTGAAATACGTGTTCTTAGTTTTTGATGATCAGTGTACACACAAGATAATGCACCTCTTCCTCAAAAAGGCTCGATTTTCAAATAAAATTTCACTATCCATTTTACCCCTTTCAGGGATAAATTTCCAAAAATGCTGAAACTTGTCTTCTTACTTTGCATAGAGGAACCTATACACGAAATATTACCACTCCTACTCAAAGACTCCCAAGCTCTTCATACAAATTTTCACCTCCTACTTTACCCCATTAGGGGTTGAACTTGCAAAAACGCTGAAATCAATATTCACAGTTTTTAATGAAGGTCTACACGCAAAAGAATGCACCCCTTACTCAAAAAAAGCCCCGTTTGCCAAGAAACTTCCACTGTCCATTTAACCCCTTTCGGAGATGAATTTCCAAAAATGCTGAAACTTGTTTTCATACTTTGCAAATAAGAACCTGTCCACGAAATATTACCACTCCTACTCAAAGAATCCCAAGCTCTTCATAGAAACTTTCACCTCCCTCTTTACCCCATTAGGGGTTGAATTTTCAAAAACGCTAAAATAAGGTGAGTCGGGGCTATTGTAGCTATGGGGCTATTGTATCTTCTTACCATTATAATGGTCTGTGACCCTTAAAATGGTCTGTGTATATATAGGATTGTGTATATATACCATTGGTCTGTGTATCCTATATATACACAGACCATTATAATGGTCACAGACCATTATAATGGTAAGAAGATACAATAACCCCATAGCTACAATAGCCCCGACTCACCTTACATGTTTTCAGTTATTGATGATCAGTCTACACGTAAAATAATGCACCCCTTACCCAAATAGACCACGTCTTTCTTACAAAGTTTCATTGTGCATTTAACCCCTTTCGGGGATGAATTTCCAAAAATGCTGAAACTTGTTTTCTTATTTTGTATAGAAAGAGCTGTACACGAAATATTACCACTCTTACTCAAATAATTCCAAGTTCCTCATACAAACTTTCACCCCCTATTTAACCCCTTTAAAGAATGAGTTTTCAAAAATCCTGAAATTAGTTTTTTTGTTTTTAGATCGAAAATCTATACACAAAGTTTTATTACTCTAATTCAAAAATTACGTAAGTTTCATACAAACTTTCAACCCCGATTTGACACCCTTAAGGGATGAGTTTCGAAAAATCCCTTCTTAGTGCTTGCTTGCATCGTATACTTGATCTATTCTAGAAATTTGAAGTTCTTAGGTTCAGTAGTTTCGGCTCTACGTTGATGAGTGAGTCAGTCAGTCAGTCAGTCAGTCAGTCAGGACTTGTCCGTTTATATGTATAGATTAGCAAGATGATCTTAGGATTAAAAACACACTTGATAAGACCATTAATACAACAACTATAAGCAGAAATGCTCTTAAAAAGTGCGCCCAATTCCACACTTAAAAACGTTTGAAAGTGTACTGTAAGAGTAAAGAAAATTTGGTCTTAGGATATTTGTAAGAGAAAATTTTGCTAGTTGGGTACCTATTATGCTCATATTGTAAATAATAATGCAGTGATTGGCATGGTCGGTGCAACACCTCTGCACAGCACATATTATATACACGTATATATTATGTACTGTGACCTCGGGGATAGGAATATAATCGCGCGATCTTGTTAGAAAAAAATACGTTTTATTGAGTGTAGGTACATACTTGTTAAGTATAATATTATAATTATGTCCGCATATTTTTATTACGTGGAATATTGCGGTGTTGCCAGCTTTCGTGCAGGTCACTGATAATATGTAGTCAAGGAGGCAGTATTGTTACTTAATGCTATATATAAATGGAATCATAAAGTTTTTTTTATGTCATAGGGGGCAAACGAGCAAACGGATCGCCTGATGGAAAGCGATTACTGTCGCCCATAGACAGCTGCAACACCAGAGAAATCATCAAGTGCTTTTCCGGCCTTTCAGGTACGTATTTCCTGAAGGTTTGAAGTGTTACGGTATTGGTCTAATTGGATAGTGTGTCACACGTCAGCATGTCCTGTATGTCGCGCACTCCCGCCGTCCGCCCCGAGCCCGTCGGCTGGCGGTGGCGTCAGAGCGCTCCGCGTGCGCGTGCGCGCTCAACACCGGCTCAGCGCGGGCGGCGGCGGCAGTATACACTGACCTTTGATTAAGTCTGCAAAAAAGTAAACAGTTACTTAGGCGCGTCGAAAGAAACTGTTTCTAATAACGAAATAACCATTAATTGGTATTTTATTGTATTAGAGCCTGTCCAGATGGAGCGTTTTACGCGCGAGGGCACTCGCGCATAGACACTCGCGCGTACCCGAGGTACTAGAGGCACCCCGTCCAGATGCTCTCGCGCGTTTCAAAACTCGCGCGTAAAACGCGTGCAATACGCCGGACTCTCTACTCGCTCGTTGAACGCGCGAGCGCCGCGCGAGTCGAGATACTCTGGCACCATTGGAGCGTTCAGTAGTATTCGCGAGCCAGTAGCGAGTGCACGTATTTTGTCCGCCGCACATCGCGTGTAGTAACGCGCGTAAAACGCGGCATCTGGATGCAATATGAAATTGAAGCGCGCGAGTGCCCTGGACATCTTCTCTCTCTCTCTTCTGGACAGGCTCTTATAAAGACATGGAAGACTCTTTGTATTTTAGTATTTTTTTGTATTTATATAACTTTGACGACGCGTTTGGCTCGGTTTGTTTGTAGACACCTGCCTACTGAGCCGGCGGTCCCGGGTTCGAATCCCGGACAGGGCAAATATTTGTGTGATGAAGTTGAATATTTGTGCTTGGGTCATGGTTGTTCCTATGTATTTAAGTATATACTTATCTATATAAGTATGTATATCGTCGGCTAGTACCCATAACACAAGCCTTCTTGAGCTTAATTTGGGACTAGATAGATTTGTCAAGTCAAAGTCAAAGTTCTTTTATTTGCTAGAATCATGGTACATGCGGATGACAAATATTACAAAAGAACAACACAATTCACATTCAACATAGTAATGGCATGTTTGTGTGAGGTTGTCCGATATTTATTTATTTAACTGATTGTGTATTTCGTCGTCCAGGTCTCTTGTAGAAACATTACGTCCCGTCTCTCCTATGTATGCCTTGCCACACTCACACGGTATTTCATACACCCCAGGGGTTCCAAATGGATCTCTATCCTTAGGAGACCGTAGCAACTGCCTCATCTTAGTCAAAGGACGGAACCAGGTTGTAATGCTATATCTACGGCGTAAAATGTGTCCGATGGTATCCGTCACACCTTTGATATAAGGTAAGTACGCAGGCGCTCTCTCTACAGTCTGCGGGCGTTGTGCTGTACTGGGGCTCGCTACACGCTGACACTGTCTCCACTTATAGCCATTTTTCTCCAATACCTGTCGCACATGCGCTAACTCCCCATTTACGTATTGAGGGTCACATAAACGGAGAGCCCTATTAATAAGCGCCCTCGGGACTGATGACAGGTGGGCCGGGTGGTGATGCGCAGAGGGCGGCAAGAAGAGCGATCAAAAGTGCAGTGGGTCGCGAGTCGCGTAGCAGCACGGATAGCTACCCCTGATGAAGAGCTCCAAATGAGTTCGAAACATGTCGGGCCGTTCCTGACAATTTTTTTACGTGAGTTTATACCGTTTTTATAATTAGTAAATTTTGTATAAATGTAGTTACTTCCTTAACATTGATTTGGAGAATCTATACATCTCCTTTACGTATACCAATGTATTTAGTTATACCATAAATATAAATTATTGTTTTAAGTATGATTTACGAAAAAATAACTTATTGTTGAGTTTCTTTCGGCTTTCTTCTCAACAGCGGTCTCCTCTTGGGAAACGCCGGTAGATTCACAATATGACTTGTAAAAGTACCCTTGTGGCCTACTTACTGAATAAATTATTTCATTTTATTTTATTTCATTTCATTTCATTTCATTTCATTTCATTTCATTTCATTTCAATTCATTTCATTTCATTTCATTTCATTTCATTTCATTTCATTTCATTTCATATCATTTCATTTCATTTCAATTCTATAACGATTTTTGGATATCCAGCTATTTATCCATGTACCAAATGTAGAATTTTACAATCATTTTTGGTACTTCAGATATATCCGTGTTTTTTTTTATGTTTTACAGTATGTGGTACAAGTTTGTACTCGTATATTTATTTAGGCTGGTGGTAGTAGACGCACCGTGCACGATGAAGGTGTTTTCGCGACCGAACCAGCCGGTCACAGCCATGTAATTGATTTCGATTTGACTCCAGTCTTTGTAATCCATGTAGCAGTGCTTCCAGATGGGGTCGGGCAAGTACCGGGGCTGGCCTATCGTCACGTACCCGTTCTCCTCCCACACGATGGAGTACTCGGTCCAGGAGTCCTGGTTAACACTCTTGCACCAGGTTAAGGCCACCATTTGGTAGTTTTTATAAAAGTAATTTCTTCTAGGATTATCTGCCCCGCTGCCCCACAGCCCCATCTGAAAAACGTTACAAAGTATACCGGGTGTGCTCTGTAACAGGAGCATTACATAGACATCAATTTTACTCTTTCCCAACTTTAAAAAAGTATCTACAGTTATCAGATGTCCATAATTTCTAACAAAGTACATATTTGGACTTAAAAGAGATGAATCGTGCCGACCATACTTTCTTAAACATCGCATTCGTACTATATACAGTATTTACATTCTGGAGGTTTGTTTATTTGTACATAAACACAAACATTTGTTTGAAGATGTTCAGGCTATGTCCTCCAGAACAGTACGGCAACAATATGCACATAAACTTTACAAGCCTCGTACCAGACTAAAACTTACCTCGAAAAACTGTTACGTAATGTGTATCGACATTTTTAATAAATTACCAGACAGTTTCAAACAAATTAATGACAATAGATTTAAGCAAGTAGTTAAGTGCTGGATCGCGGACAAGTGCTTTTATAACTTAAAAGAATATGTATATGGAGCTTACATTATAAATTATAATTTGTATGAATCTATTGACATTGATATTGTATTTTATTTATATTTGACATGTTATTCCAATATATGAAGGTCATTTTGTAATAGTTAACTAATCATTTTGTAATTTAATTGATATTATTATGGTTTTACTGTATAATTTTAAGCGTGCACAGGTGCAAAGGTAGGGTTCGGTGAAACTGTTTTATGTAATGACATCTGCTTATTGTAAACCTGAATTACCATACATACACGCAATAAATCATTCATTCATTCATATTACAGTATCTTCAATAATACGCCACCCAACACTGCCGTCGCGCTGCCTGACACTGACTGTCACGCTGCTAATTGTGAAATATTTTGCAATACATTTCTTATTTCAACGGATAATATATAATAAGTAATTAAATTCTGCCGTCATAATTTTGGCCGAAAGGTGTTTTATTCCGGCGTTTCCGCGGTCGGCTATCCAACACCATGGACTCAACTCAACACATCGTGACCTAGTTATTTTAATATTTAATATGTGGTGTAGCTTTAAATGGACTGTAAATCCTGGTTCGTGGGCATCCTAGAACATTTGGAAAAATAAAGAGAGCGGAGAAGAATAGAACTAGAGATAATATTTATGAAATAATGTGAGGTTCCACTAACCTTTAAAACAGGAACAGGCACCGAAACAGGAACAGGAACAACACTCTAAATATAGTAGTTTATGCGGGTGATGATGCTATTAATATTATTATTTTAAAGCGATATAAATTTTCTTTTTGAACGACGACGACACGCACTGACAATGACAGTGAGATAAATTTGTTTCTTATTTTTGGCGACCATAGACGTCGCCAACTCGCCACGCAGGTTGGTTATTGCGGATACTTCTGTAAGGTCCGTTAAGTATGGATAGTCAAATCTTATTGATTGTTGTATTGGTTTTAATAATTCGCACCATTATAATGTCATAAAATATAAAACATAATTTATAATAGCCTTAGACTTGGCAGGTCTAGGCTGTATGCGTGCGATGCACTGGTCTGTGAACTGATGAAGGGAACGATGACAGACGTCAATGTCAGATTTGGCGCGGCGGGAGAAAAGGTGGATGTGATTATTGTGATTTATTGTATTTAATGGATTATGCTGGTATTTGTGAAAAGTGTTATTGATGGGAGTCAATACAAATAGAATTGTTATGTGTGCTTCATGTGGTTTCATTCCTGACCGAGGGATATACGCCAACACTAACTTCATAATGTAATATAAATACTATCTCAGGCCTAAACATTCCCCCCGCCTAGAAGGACAAACATCTCTTTGTTCTTCTACTAAACAAAGAGCATAATAATGATAAAGAATAACCACGCGAAAAGAAAGTTAAAATAAAGAATGAACTTCTTAAGAATGTCACAGAAACTTATGTGACATATAAATAAACAATGTCTATTGAAGTGGTAAAGGCGAAACTTTTACCACAGGTCTTTGATAAGTACCTGAATTAGTGCGTACAGATACAACCCGAATAACACCATCTTTACCAGGAAAAACATTTTCGATCACACCTAATGGCCATTTTAACGGTGGAACATTGTCTATGTTCAATAAGACAACAGTCCCTTTAGTTACAGGTTTAGTTGGAGTATTCCATTTTTGACGCATCTGGAGAGTATGCAAATATTCAGTCCTCCAACGTTTCCAAAAGGATTCAATAATTTTATCAAGTAAGTATTTGCGTTTTATTAAATTAGTCGAAACGTTCGACACATCAGCGATAAATAACGAATTTAATGGACCGAGTGTTAAAAAATGTGATGGTGTTAATGCAGTAGGTTCGGAAGGATCTGCATTCAGCAGGGTTAAAGGTCGTGAATTCAAACCGCTTCTATTTGCGTCAAAACAGTTGCCATCTCTTCGTAAGTCAGCAGTTGATCTCCAATCACGCGTTTCAAATGCAATTTAGTACTGCGTATATTTGATTCCCATGAGCCACCAAAATGTGGCGCGCTCGGCGGATTAAAGCTCCAAGTGATACCTTCTTGAAGGAGTTCGTCAGATAATGCAGTCTTATAGGTTTTAGAAGTTACCATTTTAGACAACTCATCAAATTAAGATTTTGCACCAAGGAAATTAGTACCATTGTCTGAGTACATGTATAAACAGGTACCTCGGCGTGAAATGAAACGTTTGAACGCGTTAATGAAAGCAGCAGTACTAAGATCTACTGCAAGTTCAATATGAACTGCGCGTGTAACAAGACAAATGAAAAGGCAAATATACGCCTTTTGCTGTCTTGCTCCTCTATAACGACTCAGTAGAATCGGTAAAGGACCATCATAATCTACGCCAGTATGTAAAAATGATTTTGCTTCTGTTACGCGGCAAGTCGGTAAATCAGCCATTAGCGGTGGTTCAACCTTTGGATCAACTTTAAAACATTGAACACACATTTGAAAGCGTTTGCGTACACGATTTCTACCAGAAATAATCCAATACTTATGTCGCAACAACGACATCAGCAGATTTGGTCCTATATGTAAATATTTTCGATGATATGCATCAATAATTAAATCCACAACATGGTCGTTATTGGGCAGCACAATTGGGTGCTTTGCAAAATAATCAAGTTCAGATTTATTTAATCGACCGCCAACAAGCAGAAGACCATCTTTCATGAAAGGAAGTAATTTGCGCATGCGTTTAGACGATACTTTATTATTTAAAATGTCATTGATATCTTCACCAAAGTGAAATGATTGAACTTTTTTGAGAACAGTTTCTTCAGCAATTTGAACGTCCGAAGGCGAAACACAATCTGATCGCTTCAATTTCTTAACAAAGCGCAAAATATACACAATGACACGAAGAAATTTACTACACGAGGAGAATCGTGATGACAATTCGTGTAAAAACGATTTTTCTTTCTCTGTAGTCAAGAACACCTGCGGTTTGGCTTTAACTTCAGGTGGATTAACCTGATCGTCAAATACGAAATGGTCAAGAGGCCATTCAGAAATGGGTTGTTTGACCCATGCGGGACCATGAAGCCAAAGCGGATGGTCAATCAACTGTTTTGGGGTAAGGCCACGAGATAAACAATCGCTCGGATTTTCTTTACCAGAGACATGGTAGAAATGCGATGCGGGCAAATATTCATTTATTTGAGCTATACGGTTGCTAACGAATACATTAAATCGTTGCGGCGATGAGTGTATCCATTGCAAGGTTACACTGGAATCCGTAAACGCATACACATTACAAATGTGACATTTATCTGACATATTGTCAGAAACATAACGTAAGAGTTTGGCTAACAGCAAAGCGGCGCATAGTTCGAGCCTAGCCAATGTTTGTACCTTCACAGGAGATACCTTTGATTTTGCACACACAATATTAACAATGTTGTGAGCAAAGCTTGAATGTGACACACACATATATACTACAGCTCCATATGCAGCAGTGCTAGAGTCTGAGAAACCTACAAGGGTAATAACACAATCATGTGCGTTGATTCCCAAATGACGCGGGATTCTGAGTTCTTGTAAGAGCGGAAGTTCAGATTTGAACTGCAACCATTGTTTACATATAGATGCGGGTGGTTGGTCATCCCAATCCATTTTCAGCAACCAGAGAGACTTGATGAGTAATTTCGCATGCAGAACAATCGGTGCTGCAATACCCACTAAATCCCAAAGTTTGGCGATCGTAGACAAAATAGTTCGTTTTGTTACGATGTTATGCGGGTCCAAATTTACAGTAATGGAAAACTGATCTTCTAAAGGACACCAGCGTAATCCTAAGATCTTCAATTCATCGGTCTCTGAGATGTTAACCGAAGCTGTCTTCAGGAATAGTTTCCAGTAGTGCGCGTGAGTTGCTAGAGAATTTAACCAACTCTAGACCAGCCTTTAAGAAAAGGTCAATCAAATCGCGGGACAGTTCAATTGCAGTGGCGTCGTCCATCACAGACGTCCCTAAATCGTTCATGTATAAGTTGCGGGATACTATTGCAGATGCGGCAGGGTAAGCGGACCCTTCATCAATAAGAAGCTGCTTTATAGTGCGCATTGCAAGATAAGGACTGCATTTTAGCCCAAAACAGACGCGGTTGTATTCATACATTTGCGGTTCGTCCTCTTCAGAGAAACGGTATAATATGCGAAGGTAGCGGTGAAATTCGGGTGACACCAGTATCCTCAAATACATTTGGCGTATATCTGCAGTTATAGCTACAGGAAACAATCGGAAATGGAAAATGATGGTTAGCAGATCTGACTGCAGGTTAGGGCCAGTGTGCAGGCAGTCATTTAACGACACATTTGTTGATGTGGCAGCGCTTGCATCCAAAACAAGTCGTACCTTGATTGTCATCCTGTCATCGCGGACAACGGGATGATGCGGTATAATATACGAGCTGGAATCAGTATCCAGATCTTTCACTACGGAAATATATTATTCCTTCGTCAAGTAGTCGCGTATGATTTCATCGTATTGTTTATGCAATATATTATCCCGTTTAAATCGTCTCTCCAGGGCGTTGTATCTACGCATTGCTGTAGACAAAGAATCCCCTAAATCCTGCGGGTCACGGCAAAATGGTAAAGGTACCACATAACGACCAGAACTGTCACGTGTCGTTTGCTCTACATAAATCTGCTCGCATGCCTTTTCATCGGCAGATAAGTGCTTGCGGATGGGAACTTCTTCAATCTCCCAAAACTTGTTAAGAAGGTTGTCAACATTCTCAGTAGTGACAAAAAAGTTATTACTAGTACGCGGTTGTTGATTAGCCGTGAAAGCGGAACCGGAAATGACATATCCGAAAACGGTTTCAATTGCATCAGGACAACCTGATGGTCCGATGATGCGGTCGTTCTTCAAGACGCACTTTATGAAGTCTTCAGCTCCCAACAGTAAATCAACTTTACCCGGCATATACCATTGGGTATCACTAAGCTGGATATTTTTCAAATAATCCAACGCGGCAGTATCAATCTGACATTCAGGAAGATTCCCTGAAATCTTGTCAATCACCAATGCCTGCAAATCAAGTTTGAACGTTTGATCACGGGGTGAGTACAAAGTTATGTTTGACGTCCCTTTAATTGACTGAGAACTTTCTCCGATGCCATGGACCAATGTATTTTTGCTATCAGGTGCGATATTTAAGCCCAAAGTACGTGCACAACGTGACGTGATGAAATGGTTTTGCGAACCCATATCAACCAAGATTCTTATATCTCGGCGATTGCCATACGCATCTAATACTTGAGCAATAGCAGTGCCCAAAACAACGGTTTTCCGAGAATTCTGTTGACTCATAGAAGTGCCAGAAAAACTCTTTGACATGTTATTGTCATTACGAGGAACGGCCGGGGCGCTTGGATGTGCAGAGCTAGAGGGCGCGGGTGACGGACGCGGTGGTGCGGTGCGCGGTGGCGCGGAAGCGGGAACCCGCGGTGGAGCTTGATTATTATACCAATTGCCAGAATTTTGTGAATAATTTGATCCATTCGAATTCTCATTTCTGCATAAGAGACTGTGATGAGACTTGTTGCAATATTTACAAGTCGTATTTGACTTGCACATTGACCATGTATGACGAAGACTTAAGCAATTCACACAGCCGTTGCATTTCTTTATGACGTTATACTTGTCAAGCGGTGATAATTTCAAAAACGGCTCGCATTGATACAAATGTGCGTGTCCTTTACTATTACAGTAGCTACAGGCTTGATCAGAGGTGTTATTGTTCACATGAAATGTTTGCATGCTTGTATGTGCATGGTGCGTGCGTGTAGATGAAGGTTCATTGCGAACAGTGCGACTTGTATACGGCGACGATGATGACGTATTTGATGCGGTTCTCTGCAATATTTTAGTTTGATTGCGAACGAAGTTTACGAAGTCGTCGTATTTTGGAAATGCCGATTTATTACCAAGAGACATTTCAAAGGCTCGCGATGTATCAGAATCTAGCTTACGCTGCGCTAGATGTATGAACACAAAATCAACCAACAACTTTATGTCAAGCTGACGTAAGGCAGCTACTGATGTAGAGAATTGATCGATGAATGTTTCTAAAGTTGTCGCGTTTACTTTGCCTGCAGTTAAAGGTTTCAAATTTATAATGTTTTCTAAATAGCTCACGGCGATAGCGCGTTTGTCTTCGTATTTTTGTATGAGCGCGTCATACAAAACGCTGTAGTTTTCCGGGGCGGGTACAATCCCAACGCAAATGCTCTGAGCTTTGCCCTTCAATTTCGAGATAAGATATTGAATGCGTTCAGCATCCCTTAACGATGGGTTTTCATGCACAACAGTGCGAAACGATTCAATAAAAAGTGGAAACTGTTGAATGTCACCATGAAATTCAGGTATGTCAATTTGCGGCAATTTGAATGGCGGCGTTATAGTTTATGTTTGTGGCTCAGAAGTCTGTGAACTATACGCACTTTTAATTGCGCAATACATATCGTCAAACA
Organism: Apotomis betuletana; assembly: GCA_932273695.1. Taxonomy (NCBI): domain Eukaryota; kingdom Metazoa; phylum Arthropoda; class Insecta; order Lepidoptera; family Tortricidae; genus Apotomis; species Apotomis betuletana. The sequence goes on along the minus strand of OW026313.1, from coordinate 22,743,668 downwards.
CCCAAAATGTTTCATAATCCGCTTTATATTCGGGATCTAGGTTCAAGGCATGGGCGTGAATTGAGTCGCTGAGAGAAACATATTCATCGCGTAACTTATCTATTTGCTGAGCTTTCATTAAAAACAAAGTAGCTTTTTCTCGTTTACTTTTCGGTATGGTGTCATAAATTGACCTAATTCGCTCAAAATACGAATCGCGTTTGCTAATTAAAAGCGAAATTTGCATCTCCGAATTTTCCATATTTATAAAATGTCAAAGATGGAATATCGATGATTATTAAATATTATCAAGACAATAGATTTAGAATCGATAAGTTTATTATTAGAAGCTAATTTAGAACAGTATAGTAAGTTGAAACAAATTATTGATAGTAACATAGATACTAGAAGAGAACTGATGGGTTTAGAAGTACAAGTAAATTCCTTTATAGAGCTTTCTAGAGATAGATTATTACAGATTCTGCCAACGGCAAGAACAAAACGAGGTATTCTCAACCCATTAGGATCAGTTGTTAAATTAATTACGGGAAACTTAGATAACGACGATGCAATTAGATTTAATATGGCAATCGATAATATGAAACATAAGGAGACATCAGTAGAAAATAAGGTAACATTACTTCAAAAAGCTCTTGATAAATTAGTAAACGTCTCAAGTGACATTAATTTTAACGTTAAACATTTAGGTTATAAAACTAAACAATTAGTCAATTCAAAAAGAAGAGTTTAAACTTTTTAATTTGGTTTCCATAATGAACAGCAGCGTTTACCAAATTCTAAATAACTTTCGGACTATTTATAATATTATTCAGGAAATAGAAACCGCCATAGCTTTTAGTAAACTGTCAACGCTACACCAGTCCGTAATAAATTCAACTGAATTAATTAATGTTCTTTTTGAAATAGAGAAACACGCTACTGTAGTTTATCCAGTTTCAAAAGAAAATTTAATTAAGATAGAACGTAGTATAGAATTAAAATCATTTATTAGTAATAATCGCTTAACCTTTGCATTAGATATCCCACTTATTGAAAAGAACACATATGTTTATTACAAGATTGTCCCTATTCCAATATATAAACCTGAAACCGATAAATAATTCACAATAATTCCCAAATATCCATTCCTCATGATGAATAGATTGCAATTCAAACCTGTAGCTAGATATTGCGAGGAAATAGAGGAAGACAAATACCTCTGCATTGATGATGACGTCGTGCAGCATCCAACAGCAACCTGTATAGAACAACTGATGCTACTTAAAGATAGCCTCACAAAATGTAAACAGCAGACAATCAAAACTGAAGATACAATTATCCAGAAAATTACATCTGACCACTGGCTCCTCTACACCAGAAGAAGAGCAGTGATAACCTAAACCTACGGAGATGAAGTCTCCAAACACAACCTAGAGGGAACATTCATACTGACACCAACCAAATACTGCGAAACCCAAATACATGATATAACCATAAAGGCAACGAGCAATACTACAACAACCAGCTATACATTATCGTCTGTAATATTACCAGAACCGCAGCTTCAGATCCAGAGGAACGAGAAAGAGGTAGATCTTCGAGGCGTGGACTTCAGCGATGTAAAGGACATCCTCAACAGCGTCAAGTACAATAGTGATAGTGATGATAGTGAAAGCTATGTCATTAGCTATAGAGTCAGTGTGTGGACCATTGCGTTATACGTCGCAGCACTTATTATAGCATTAACATATATCTCCCATAAGCTACATTCTGTATTTTTCAGACGAAATTATCCGAAGCCAACTGTGTCACCTTCAGATAACTTCTCTCTTGAGGAGGCAGGAGTTAAGGGTGCTGCAACGCCCAAATCTTCTCGCGTCAGCGATAACTATCGCATATCAGCATCAACGCAGTAAACACCTTTCTGAGACATGCGTCAATGCTGAAGATGCAGAAATTAGCTATAAATAGTAATATTAATTAATTTTAAGATTAGAATACTTTTGATTGTAAAACTGTACTGTTACTCTGTTAGTTTAAATAAAGATTTTTTTTAACTTAAATCTCTGCCGTTCACTTAATTTGCGCGCGCGCCTGCGTTCCAAGACAAAGTGGCAGCCACTAAATAGCTCGGCAGCGTTGCCAGAGCTACGGAAAAATCCGTAGATCTACGAAATTTAGACTGTGTGCGTTTTATTTATCACCAAAAAAGTGACAAAATCCAAACGGAATGTACTTTTTCTGTGAAAAATGAATTATAATCCTGGCTGAAACACTCGCGGACTAATCAATTAGGTACATTCATTCGGTGGTCCGGTTTTTAAATTTCATTTTCTAAACGATGAATAAGCTATGTGCTATAGACAAGGTGTTCCTAATATTAGATTTGTTTTTATTTTTCCACCTACGTTTTTGCCAAAGTTACTAACTTTTAATAACATTTTAAGCTTCAGTTATAGATAAAGATAGGTAACCTATCTCAAACACTAAAAACCATTGACCGAATTTCATTTGCCCGAAAACTATTCGAATTATTATCGTTTGTCCGATGACATGATTCGTACATTTTTCTTTTCACCATTTTACATTTAGTAGAAGTATCGTTTGTCCGAAAAACTTTTCCCGTCACATTCACTTGCCCTATGAGTTGTTACGTATTTTTTTTCGTAGCCCATTTTTCATTTACCCCATGATACTTTTGGCACTGCATACATTTGAACAAATTTTCAGTTCACCTTTTAACTTTTCCCGCCCCATTCACTTGCCATCTGAATTGAGACGTCTTTTGTTTAGTACCCATTTTTTCATTTAGCCAAATTTTCAGTTCACCTTTTAACTTTTCCCGCCCCATTCACTTGCCATCTGAATAAATTGAGACGTCTTTTGTTTAATACCCATTTTTTCATTTACCCAATGATATTTTTCGCATTACATAAGAACTGCGACCACAACAACAGCCCGCGAGCCGAACGAGCGAAGCTACCGTGCTGCGGCAGCAGCCGGCAAACCGCCAAAACCGACCTGGTTGGGTTAGGTTAGGTTAGAACTGTGACCACAACAGCGCGCGAGCCGAGCGAGCGAAGCTACCGTGCTGCGGCAGCAGCCGACAAACCGCCAAAACCGACCTGGTTGGGTTAGGTTAGGTTAGAACTGTGACCACAACAGCGCGCGAGCCGAGCGAGCGAAGCTACCGTGCTGCGGCAGCAGCCGACAAACCGCCAAAACCGACCTGGTTGGGTTAGGTTAGGTTAGAACTGTGACCACAACAGCGCGCGAGCCGAGCGAGCGAAGCTACCGTGCTGCGGCAGCAGCCGACAAACCGCCAAAACCGACCTGGTTGGGTTAGGTTAGGTTAGAACTGTGACCACAACAGCCCGCGAGCTGAGCGAGCGAAGCTACCGTGCTGCGGCAGCAGCCGACCAACCGCCAAAACCGACCTGGTTGGGTTAGGTTAGGTTAGAACTGTGACCACAACAGCGCGCGAGCCGAGCGAGCGAAGCTACCGTGCTGCGGCAGCAGCCGACAAACCGCCAAAACCGACCTGGTTGGGTTAGGTTAGGTTAGAACTGTGACCACAACAGCGCGCGAGCCGAGCGAGCGAAGCTACCGTGCTGCGGCAGCAGCCGACAAACCGCCAAAACCGACCTGGTTGGGTTAGGTTAGGTTAGAACTGTGACCACAACAGCCCGCGAGCTGAGCGAGCGAAGCTACCGTGCTGCGGCAGCAGCCGACCAACCGCCAAAACCGACCTGGTTGGGTTAGGTTAGGTTAGAACTGTGACCACAACAGTCGAGTAGTTAATAAACCGAATCGTTACATCGGACAAATGAAATCAAAGTCATACAAAAAAAGTCGAGTAGTTAATAAACCGAATCGTTACATCGGTCAAATGAAATCAAAGTTATACAAAAAATGTCGAGTAGTTAATAAACCGAAACGTTACATCGGAAAACTGATATTACGGACAAATGAGATTTAGGGAAACGTGTCCTTAGTCGAGTGAATAAAAATCCTAAACAATTAATGCCCAATCGTAAATTATCGAATTGAATTTTCGGACAAATGAAAAAAAGTTAAAATGATATTTGTCGAATAGTTTTTGTCGAAATGAAATTCGGACTAACGTTTTTAGTGTTTCAGATAGGTAACCATAAAGATAAAGATAAAGATAAAGATAAAGATAAAGATAAAGATAAAGATAAAGATAAAGATAAAGATAAAGATAAAGATAAAGATAAAGATAAAGATAAAGATAAAGATAAAGATAAAGATAAAGATAAAGATAAAGATAAAGATGAAGATAAAGATGAAGATGAAGATGAAGATGAAGATGAAGATGAAGATGAAGATGAAGATGAAGATGAAGATGAAGATGAAGATGAAGATGAAGATGAAGATGAAGATGAAGATGAAGATGAAGATGAAGATGAAGATGAAGATGAAGATGAAGATGAAGATGAAGATGAAGATGAAGATGAAGATGAAGATGAAGATGAAGATGAAGATGAAGATGAAGATGAAGATGAAGATGAAGATGAAGATAAAGATAAAGATAAAGATAAAGATAAAGATAAAGATAAAGATAAAGATAAAGATTTTTAGAGGGGTAAAGTCGACCAGTGACTCACTATTGATCCAGTTAGATCTCGAGCGACTTGATGATTATTATCAGAAAAATAAGTTAGATTTGAATCTTTAACTACCTATGGGTGGTGGAGAGTTAAATGATAGGTAGTATTATATTAATACACAGTTTATTGTAAGTATACACACACGTAAATAGTTATGGCAACAGATAATTCAAAACGACCGGTTGTTGGGGTAAAAACAGGGCGAGTTACGTATCGTCACGGTCAGGCGTGAGTCGCGCTCAAGTATTCGCAATCGACTGTCCGTCCCGCTCGCTATGCTGCTCTTTCTGCCGACATGCTGAATCAGCATGTAGGCATGTATGTAGTGACGCTACATATACTCCCCCCCTTTTTTTGAAAAATAGAAAACAGAAAAAAAAAACAACAAACAACCAATAAAAAAATATTAAAAATAAAAATAAAAAATATTATTGTAAACATTGTAAACCGCATGTATATAATTCAACGACACACTACACTGACTTGACACAAAATGAAATAAAAATAAATAAATGATGTTACACATATATCGTTTTCTTATTCACTCTGCGGAACCCTATTAGTACACCGGCGCTTGCGCTCTGGGCGCAACGCTTATCTCCTTAGGCGGCGGCATTTTACTGATAGCGTTCTGCATCCACTTCCTCGCTCCTTTCTTGCATCTGATTCTAATTACGTACATGATCGCTATTAGTAACAATATTCCGCAGACTAATAGTCCGATGAAAACGTAGTTGACTTTGCTTTCAACTTGGCTTGAGAGATTTTGTACAGTGGCTATCGCTACTGCGTTATGCGAGTCCTTGTTTTCTTCTTTGCTTTGTGAAAATCCCATTTTCTTGTAATAAATGTAACTTGCTTTACTTAGGTCCAGCTCTCTGGCGAAACAATGATATTGTGAAATATCATTTAATTATGCTTAGAAGAAAACATCTACTCATCTTACGTGACAAAAGTGTCCTACTTAATGTTTTAAAAATGTTAATGTTAACATTGCTACAAATATGCACCATTGCTGATTGTGCGACTTACTTATCTCGTACGTGCCCGCTTCGGCTACATACAAGCATTGCAACGCGTAATTCGTCGCTTTCATATACAATTATAATTAAATTTGATCTTTTACGACTTCAATTTAAATTCTTAAAATACTACAATACATAATAGATATATAGCGATATCATTAAGGGTAGTGACTATGCTAAGCCCACTCTGCAATAATTAATTAATGATTCTTTTACGAAGAACCTCCGCCAAACAGTGTCTCAACATGGTCACGCCTGTGAAAGGAACAATGATAAAAATACTTAACTAACAAGTTGATTGTGGCTATTCTAATTATAGATGTTACAATTCATTAATTGCGCTTACATGTCAATGAGGTAGCGCACTGGTCTGTTTATATTTCTACCACTGCGTGAGGTACGGGTACTTGGAATTGATAATGGCTCGGGGCTTGGAACAATGTTTTGGCTAGTTGTATTATTATGGTTTGACTGGCTTTGTGTGTCGTCGTTTAGTAAGAATGCCGGCTTGAGACGATCTATGGATATTTCCGCTTGTCTGTTTGGCAATTGTACCTTAAATGATTTGCTTGACTTACTTATTACACGATACGGACCGTCATATGTGGGTGTTAAGGGTTTCCTTACCAAGTCATTTCGTATGAATACATGTGTACAATTAGCTAGTTCTTTAAAAACAAATATTTTCCTGTGGTCGTTTTTCCTGTGTGGTATGGGTTTGATGTCAGCCAACGTTTTCCTTAGTTTTTCTACAAATGAGAGAGGGTCTAAATTACTTACCTGTGATGTATCATAGAAGTCTCCCGGTAACCTGAGCACCTGTCCGTATACCAATTCTGCGGCACTTACATCGCTTTCTGATTTGATGGCTGCTCTCAAACCCAACAATACTGTCGGTAGTTCATCTAGCCAGGACGCGTTTTGTGCCAACCTGGCCGTCAAAGCGGCCTTAAGAGATCTGTGCCATCTTTCAATCAATCCATTGCTTTGAGGATGGTACGCAGTGGTACGAGTGCGTTTAATACCTAGCAATTTGAGTAAACATTGGAAAAGCTCGCTTTCAAATTGCCTACCCTGGTCTGTAGTTATGTGAATAGGGGCTCCGAAACGACAAATCCAGTGCTCGTACACAATCCTGGCTACCGTTTCCGCCGTGATGTCCTTTATTGCTACTGCTTCCGGCCAGCGTGTGAATCTGTCTATCATAGTAACCAGGTACCTGTATCCTTTCTCTGTCGTAGCCAGCGGTCCGACCAGGTCCAGGTGCAGGTGTTCAAACCTTCCCGCCGGCTGGAAACTACCTAGATGCGAAATAACGTGCCTACTTACCTTACTTTTCTGACATTCTACGCACGATCTCGCCCAAATCCCTATGTCCTTATTCATGCTCGGCCAGAAGAATTTTTTTGTGATCATCTTCCTAGTTGTTCTAATACCGGGATGACTGATATTGTGTATTGAATCAAAAATTGTTTTCCTAAATGAGTTAGGTACAAATGGTCGCGGTACCTGAGTTGACATTTCACAATAAATTACTTTGTCCGTGCTCGGTAACGCTACGGTTGCAAAACGTGCTCTCTCAGAATGAAATGTCGATGTGTGTGTTTCCTGCGCACGTGCTAATTCTTCGTAATCAACAGTCGTGGGGCATGTTATCGTTTCAATTCTAGACAAAGCATCCGCTACCAAATTGTTTGGCCCTTCTACATACCTAATGTCACTTGTAAATTCACTGATGAACATGAGTTGCCTAGCCCTTCTAGGCGTCTCGTTGGCGGTACCCACTTTGCTCAGGGCGTACGTGAGGGGCATGGTCCGTGTAAACAATTAGTTCCCTACCTTCTATTAGGTACCTAAAATGTATTACTGACATGTAAATGGCCAAGAGTTCCCGGTCAAAAGCGGAGTACTTTTTTTGTGTTTCCGAAAACGCTTTGGAAAAATACCCTAGAGGTCTCCAGGTGTTGCCTATCTTCTGCTGCAGCACCCCTCCAGCCATTGAGTTGGAGGCGTCTGTCATAAGTGCCAAAGGATAATGTGCCGCAGGGAATGACAAAGTAGCGGCGCTCTTAAGGCTCTCCTTACTTTGCATAAATGCGGTATTTGCGTCATCGTCCCATTCAATCGGAGTCTTGTCGTTTTTCTTAGAATTGTGCAGAAATTTATTTAACTGCGCCTGTGTGCCAGCTGCCTGTGGAATGTGGGCTCTATAAAAATTGATCATGCCAAGAAAACGCCTCAACTGTTCGACGTTCTCTGGCCTAGGGAAATCTACAATGGCCTTCACTTTGTCATTAAGCGGCCTGATTCCCGCCGACGAGACTTCATAACCTAAAAACTCTATCTTTTGTTTACCGAATTGACATTTATTTAGATTGATAGTGATGCCATGTTCTTGAAAAATTTTACAGACTCTATCTATATGTAACCTATGGACTTGTTCTGACTCTGATGCGATGATGATGTCGTCTATATAACAGGACAGTGACGATTTTTTTCCCTGATTACCTGTAATATTTTCGGCGCCCTGAAGAATAGAATTCATAAACCTCTGGAATGTATTAGTTGCATTCCTAAGGCCGAAAATTAGCCGTGGGAACTCCAATAACCCGAAGGGCGTGATTATGGCCGTCTTCTCGATGTCCTCTGGAGCCATCTCAATTACATGGTACGCCCTATTAATGTCTAGTGTAGTAAAAAATTTCTTACCTGACATACCGTAAGTGAAATCCTGTAACCTCGGAATGGGATAGCGGTCTGGCTTGGTTACAGCGTTCAGCCGCCTGTAATCGCCACACGCTCGCAGCTGGCCGTTCTTCTTAGGTACCACATGTAGTGGGCTTGCCCAAGGACTTTTGCTCGGTCTGCATATCCCCATTTCCTGCATCACACGGAACTCCTCTCTTACCTTCTCAAAACGCTCTGGTGGCAAAGGTCTGGCTCGTGCGTACACCGGCGGGCCCGTGGTCTCAATGTGATGCTTTACATTGTGTTTTGCCGGTCCTCTAAAATTAACTAATTTGGTTATATCAGGATATTTCTCCAGAATGTCCTTATAGGGGTGGTCTGCTTGAATCGTGTGTACAGACCCTTGCCTACATACTAACGACCCGTACGCCGACGCATTGGTAGAACTATCTACAAGCCTTTTATTATATAAATCTACCATTAGCCTATTTGCTTTCAAAAAATCGGCTCCCAATATTGGTTGCTTCACATCACATACAATGAATGTCCAAGTTATTGGCCTGCGCAGGCCTACATCTATTTGCAGTGTAACCGTACCGTAAGTTTTAATCTCTGACCCGTTTGCCGCGTAAAGTTTATACGAACACTCGCGATTTCTAGCGTCACTGATTCTATTTATAGGTAAAACACTTACGTTTGCCCCAGTGTCTATTAGATATGACGTGCCGTTCCTCCTGTCGTTTATACACAGGCGATGGTTGTCGTAAACCCGCGCACCCCCCATTGCCACTCCAGGGTGCACGGCATTCAGTTTCCCTGCCTCGACCTCCACGCCGCTCCTCCTTGCGAACGCGTAGCTGGTTGATGAGGCAGCGAACTGTTCCGCCACGAGCACGGCCGCTGGCAGTTCCTGGCAAACCGCCCGAACCGCTGGTGATAAAGGCACAATCCTGTCATGCGCGGTGGTTGCCTGCTTCGTGACGCAAAATCGCCTTGCGACCTCGGCCAATTGCTTCTAGGTGCTTGTTGCGAGTTTTTAATTGCACTGACCTCGTCTAACAACTGCTCGAACTTTTCCGTCATGCTCTTCAATTGACTGCTGCTGCTTCCTTCCACTACCTCGATGGTGCTCTGCTTAGCCGTCTGAAGTATACGGTCTGCCAGACTGGATAATTCCTCCATACCCAGCTGTTCATGCGCCACCAGTGCACTCTGCACATTAGCTGGCAGTCTCCTTAGCCACATCCTCTTCACCGTTGCAGTTTCCACACCCGCAGCTTTAGCGAGCTCTGCCATGCGCCTGTACAGCTGCGATGGTTTCTGCTCTCCCAGCTGTGTGTCCTGCATCAGCTTGTCAAACTGCTCACTCTCCGTAATCGTTAAACAACTGATCAGCCTATTTTTAAGTGCATCATAATCCTTGGTGCTCCCGTCCAACAGGTCACTTACTAACGTGAGCTCTTCCCTGCCTAGTTTTCCGATAACTAGGTCATATTTTGTCTCCTTGCTCACTTTCTGGCTATTAATAATGGATTCGAACTGCGCGAACCATAACTTTGGAATATCTCTCCAAAAAGGCGCTATTCTGCTAGCCACCGTAATAGAAAGCATATCCGGCTGCTGTGTGGGCTCGGGCGCGGACATGTCGGACGTGCCTGCGTTGGCCATGTTACTTTCTTTAATTCACTTTTCCACTCGGGGTCACCACTTTAACTACCTATGGGTGGTGGAGAGTTAAATGATAGGTAGTATTATATTAATACACAGTTTATTGTAAGTATACACACACGTAAATAGTTATGGCAACAGATAATTCACAACGACCGGTTGTTGGGGTAAAAACAGGGCGAGTTACGTATCGTCACGGTCAGGCGTGAGTCGCGCTCAAGTATTCGCAATCGACTGTCCGTCCCGCTCGCTATGCTGCTCTTTCTGCCGACATGCTGAATCAGCATGTAGGCATGTATGTAGTGACGCTACAAATCCATTGAAATGCTTTTCTCTAACATTCTCAAGAAAGCAAAATTTAATACCGACTATTTATAAACTCAAAGGTCAACTTCTGAACAAAGTCCAATCTATGAGAGACTTGGGGGTGGTACATGATTCCAAACTTTTATTTGACACCCACATTGACACTATCGTTGGTTCTGCTTTAAAAACACTAGATTTTATAATGCGTAGTTCTGTCCATTTTACTCAGGCCAAAACACTTAAGATTCTGTTTTGCTCCTTAGTTCGGAGTAAACTGGAGTATGCATCCCAAATTTGGAATCCCTGTTACGCTACTTATATAGACAGGATTGAACGTGTTCAGAAAAAATTTGTTAAGTACTTAAGTTACAAACTAAAATTCCCTTATAATTCATCCAATTACCTAAATATTTGTAACCAAACACCATCTGATCCCGTTATATAAGTGCCGTGAAATAGCCGATATTACCTTTTTGCTTAAAATCACAACTGGCGGCATTGACTGTCCCGAACTGCTCAAGGAATTATCGTTTGTGACTCCTTCTCGGTCCAAAAGGCACTTCCCCCCTATCTCACTGAGGCGTACATCATCCAATTACAGACGGAATAGTTTCCTTAACCGCGCTAGTCGCCATTTGAATAATACGACGAAAGAGCATGATATTGATTTAACTATTTAATTGTGTAATTCCTTCCGTGAGGCGAAATTTAGCTAATGTGTTTTTTGATTGAGCTATTTTTATAACATGCTTGTGCAGTATTGTTATTGTGTATTAGGTAGGTACTTAGGTTGTCAGCCCATCAAGGCTCTAAAAATTAAGGTTTAAAGTTTAAGTTTGTAGATTAACGAATGTTCATAGTTTTTACATATATTTGCTGCAAGTGCGCGTCGGTACATCGATGTGCGCTGTTTAGTTAAGTTTATGTTTTATGTACAGCAACTATTTGTGAGTTCCTGTAATTGGCTCTGTATTTCTATTTAAGTTTCTATATTTAGTGTATTAGCTGTTGGTTCTCCTAAAATAAATAAATAAAAAATAAAATATAACAATCTAAAAACTAAAATTTCCCATAAATAATAATAAAATCAAAATATAATGTCAATAATGATTACCTGATTTTACATGTCTCGAGAAAATATTTTACGCTATAAAAACAATTGTCAATAAGCCAGCTACTTAGTCTATCCTTAAAAATATTTCCTTGAAGGGTTACAAATTCGTCAGGGATGCGATTATATATGTCAATGCACATGTTATATATTTTTTTTTGGTACATTGCTTTACAGCATTGTGGTTTTAATAGCAGGTGCCTCCCTTTCAATCTTGTCTGCCTTTGTAAAGTTTCTCCACGCTTTTGGAAGTAATGTAAGTGGGAGTTTACAAAAACGCATACTTCCCTGATGTATAAGCAGGGCAAAGGCAGAATGTGTAGCTTTTTGAACAGGGGGACACAGCTTTCGTCAAACCATGCGTTACAAATTACTCTCACACACTTTTTCTGAATTTTAAACACGCTGTCTACATCCACAGAATTTCCCCACAAGATCAATCCATACAGGAGCACAGATGACACATAGCCATGATAGGCTGTGAGAGCTGCTTCCGCTGAGACAGTATCTCGCAACCGTCTCAGTGCAAAAACGAAATGATTTAGTTAAGCACATACCTGTTCAATGTGTTCCTTCCAGTTTAAATTTTTATCTAAGGTACGCGTTTGTATATTTTTTTCAATGCCACAATCTCAAAATATTAAATATAATCACGTCTTAACGACAATGATTTACATTTGACGATACAATTTTCAGCAACTTAAAAAGCAAAACAGAAAATACTATTTGGAAATCCATATATATCACTACCATCTTTTCTGTCACCATCTCCTAGGTTTACTCAAAAGCTTCCCCAATCCCCCCGTGTTTTATGTGACCATCTCCTCCGTTACCACAAAAGTTTCATAAGATCTGCTACCTTGTATCCGTTTAAGGATAACGTATTCTTTTTATTGCGGGGGGGCTCCGTCCCCCATCTCCCCCCTATACCCATCTCCTAGGTTAACTCAAAAGTTTCCCCGAACCCCCCCGTCTTTAAAGTCATCATCTCCTCCGTTACCACAAAAGTTTCATAAGATCTGCTACCTTGTATTCGTTTAAGGATGTCGTATTATTTTTATTGCGGGGGTTCCACCGCCTTTCTCCCCATATCCCCATCTCTTAGTTTAACTGAAAAGTTTAGGTGCGACCCCCATACCTCCCATGTTTTATGTCACCATCTCCTCCCCGTTAACTTTAAAATTTCATAAGATCTGCTTTCTTGTTGCCGTTTTAGGACGTTGTTTTACAAAGCGGGGGGCGGAGCCCCCGTTGTTTTCCGTCGCCTACGTAAACTCAAAAGTTTCATAAGATTTAATATTTTCTTCGGTTTCCGCGACTGTCACACATTTAAATAAAACAATTTAAACGGATTATATCGCGTATATGCGAACGTCAGGGAGGCTCAAATAATTAATATACGCGATATAATCCGTTTAAATTGTTTTATTTAAATTTCATAAGATTTGCTTACTGGTTTCTGAACGTTGTACTTTTTTTGGGGTCGAGCCCGAGAGAGCCAGTGTTTTATGTCACCATCATCATCATCAGCCTGTTTCGGTCCACTGCTGGACATAGGCCTCTCCCATGGCACGCCACTGAGCTCAATTTTCAGCTCTCGTCCTCCAGTTACTACCCGCTGTCCTACGAATGTTGAATGCTCCACCTTGTTACAGGGCGCCCTACACTACGTTTACCGATTCGTGGCCTCCACTCCAGGACTCGTTTGCCCCAGTGGTCATCGGCTCTATGGCAGATATGACCAGCCCACTGCCACTTCAACTTGCTTATCCGCTGTGCTATGTCGGTAACTTTGGTTCTCTGTCGAATTACTTCGTTTCGGATCTGATCCCTAAGAGACACACCAAGCATAGCTCTTTCCATGGCTCGCTGAGTGACTTTGAAATTGGTGGACTAGTCGTATGGTGAGTGGCCACACGTCTCGGCTCCGTAGGTCATAACAGGTAAGACGCACTGACGCCCAGCCCAGTTGTATTCGCCTCTTAGCCTCCTTGTCGAAGTTGCCTCTACCTAGTTGGAGCATTTGCCCTAGATATGCGTATTCGGAAACAACTTCGATGGAGACTCCATTTACGGCGACCGGTCCCGCATCGATATGTTCATTGAACATAACTTTGTTTTTATCCAAATTCATCCGAAGACCGATACGCTGAGACGAATTTGCCAGGCTGTCTAGCATGTGTTTCAGGTTCTGCAACGTCTCGGCCATGATCACGATGTCGTCCGCAAATCGTAGATGAGAGATGTGTTGACCATTTATATTAATGCCACGATTTTTCCAGTCCAGCGTCTTGAACATATCCTCCAGTGTGTTAGTGAACAGTTTCGGTGATATAACGTCACCTTGTCGCACTCCTCGACGCAGGTGGATATGTTTTGTCTGCTGGTTCTGTACTTGCACAGTCATCGTGGCGGCTGAATACAAACATCTCATCACCTCAATGTATCGCCAGTCGGCTTGACATCGTTGCAAGGACTCCAGAACAGACCAAGTTTCGATTGAGTCAAAGGCCTTTTCATAGTCCACAAAGGCCAGACACAGAGGCCAATTATACTCTTCGGTCTTCTGTATAATCTGCCGCACTGTGTGAATGTGGTCTATGGTGCCGTACCCACTTCGAAAGCCGGCCTGTTCCGGGGGTTGGAACTTTGTCGAGTCTTCGGGCAAGGCGGTTCTTAATAACCCTTGAAAACAGCTTATATACGTGGCTCAGAAGCGATATGGGCCGATAGTTTTTCAACAGGGTGGTATCGCCTTTCTTGAAAAACAGAACAACCACGCTTCTGTTCCACGCTTGCGGAGTTCTCCCATTGAAGAGGACAGTATTAAACAACTCCTGGAGCTCCCTTAGTATGGGGGTACCCCCTGCCTTCAGAAACTCTGTCGTGACACCATCCTCTCCAGAGGCTTTTCCATTTTTAAGCTGTTTTAGGGCTAATACGACCTCGTCTAGGCTGATCTCAGGCAGGTCTTCTGTAAAGTGGCGTATGAGGGTGGCTCTGGAATCATCATCCTGTGGGTCAGATCGGGGTGCGTGTGAGGCGTAGAGCTGGCTGTAGAATTCCTTAACTTGCGAGAGAATCTCCGGCCTTGAGGTGACCACTGTCCCCGTGCGTGTGGTCAACTTCGTCCGGTGGCTTCTTCCGAGTGACTGTACGAATACTTTCGACCCCCGGTTCTGCTCAATTGCTTTTTCAATCAAGACCGTGTTGGAAGCTCGGATCGGAGGTCGCGTCGTACCGGTTTCGTTATCTTTTTGTTTAGTGCCCGGTGTTCAGCTGAAGTTGACGGGGGGTTTTCGCGGCGCTCACTCATAAGTTCCAGTCTCCCTCGCAAATTTAGACTTCTTGCCTGTGCGCCTCATTTCGCAAAATTTTTCGCCCTCTTCCCTCAGGATGCCCACTACTTGGTCGAGTTTCTGGTTGACGTCAGTTGTAGTTTCCAAGGCAGCGAATCGGTTTTCCAGTTTTATCTGGAAAGTTTCGGATCCCACGGCGGTTTGGAGCTGATTTGGTCGGAGTCTGGACTTCATCATACGGACTCTTTCGCGTTTGAAATCAATATTCAGAGTGCCTCGGACAAGTCGGTGATCACTTCCGGTTTTCACCCTGGCGATCACTGAGACATCTTTGAAAATGCGCCTTTTGTCCGTCATGATGAAGTCGATCTCATTTTTTGTGACACCATCGGGAGTTTGCCACGTCCACTTCCTGTGGGGCTGTTTTTTGAAGAATGAGTTCATCATAAACAGCCCCTCTTTCGAGGAAGTTGATAGCCATTTGCCCCCTATGGTTTCTAGCACCATAACCGTGTGGTCCTATTGAGCATTCGCTGCTGGTCTGTACTCCTACTTTAGCGTTAAAATCTCCCATGACAACGTTGTAGTGGGCCCTAGAGATGTTGTGTAGGGCCTTGGAGATATCTTCGTAGAATGTCTCCACGTATTCGTCTGAGTGCGTCGAAGTCGGTGCATACGCTTGCACAACCTTAAGGCTGTACCTGTCGGTCAGTTTGATAATAAGGTATGCAACCCTTGTCGACACACTAGAGACACTTCTACAACGTAGTCAGCGAAGTTTCGATGAACCAGAAACCCGACGCCACCCTGGGGGCGCTCGCACCGTAGAAGAGACAGATTTTGACTGAATTTAATTTAATTTGATTTTATAAGAGTTACTAATAAGTATGACAAAAAAAAATTTTGATTTCATATGGATTTAAATAAAATACTTACTATGGAGCGCAGCTGTGGAGATTGGGAAGGCGTTTCTTTGTATGCATCTCGTTAGTCTCTAGTACAGCCATGGCGTAGTGAAACGTGCTCCCCCAAAATAACTGTGCGCAAGACTAGGACAGAAAGAAAGTACTGTAAAGAAGGCTAAAGTGTACCAAGTAATTGGGCTCTTTAGTGCCCATCTCCCCAACGGGTGCACCTTCGCTCAGCAGGATCCACGCGTCGCCCGCGCCCTTGATGGAGACACGCGCCCAGCGGTCCTGCGGCACGTATATGTTTTGCAAGTGTTCCCCCTCGAACTTCGCTGTGAACACTGCAACCAAGTTGACAGAGTTGGCCATCGGCAGGAACAGGGAGGAGTGCCCACTGGGCAGCGGATAATTAGCTAGTAATCATACAAAAGCCGCGAAATAGCAAGTGTAGGTTAAACATAATAGTTTATGTTATCTTGAGGGTAAGAATTGGGTCGAAACGGTTCGTGTTATATAATCGGCGGCGGGCGTGTTGAGGTTTGCTTCGCAAACTTGGCTGTCGCACTGCCTTGTGTCGAGTTTCTATTGTTCTATATGAATCCTACAGAACTAGAGGGTCTGGGATCTGTAGACCTCGAGAGCCATGCTGTAGATATCCAAATGGCTAAAATTCGATTCTAATACCCATATCTCCGCCATATTTCGAAAACTGGTCTCGGAAAAAAAAATCAACGTACGTATCGAACCTACTCACACAATTTCACGAGAAGCAGTTGAGAAATGCGATCTCTGGGCGAAAACAGCGGGAAATTAGATCATCCAAACATCCAGACATACGAAAGAATTTTTCACCAAAGTAAAGCTGAGACGCTTCGCTCGCCTCGCACGCCTCGCTCGCTCGTTCGAAAACGCGATTACAAAGTTAGTTTCGCAGCCCACACAATGTTCCGGCCTACGAACTAAGGCCAAATAGCACAACTTGAAATCCGAGACCTTGATACTAGATAGCTCTTAATAGCTACCTGTGACTCTGACAACAGACAGGTACTCTGACATTGATCCCGCCAAAACATAACATGTATTGATTTCATTCTTTTTTTAATTTTTGTTGTTAAGCGGCAGCAGAAATACATCATCTGTGAAAATTTCAATTGTCTAGCTATCACGGTTCGTGAGATATACAAACCAATTATACTGTTTGAAAATGATAAACGTATTATTATTTCAAAGTAATCTTGGTATTAGTATTTATATTTATTCAGTAATTTATTTATTTATAAATATATTTACACAGCATTATAGACTTAAATCTAATACACTGTGAAACTAGATGTACACTTATCAAAGAGTATACTACTGGCAACCCTAGCCAAGTAAACACAACATGTAAGAGCTCTTCGAATTATATTTAAACATAATTGGTGAAATAGTGCAAAATACAGTGATTAACTGTTGTCAAGACGTTTTAGCAACCTTACCTTCATATATCATCCTACTAGCACGGAATTGTCAAGGAAAAGCACTGAACTGGAACTCTGTGAGACACATATATTTAGCCGTTTATTTTGAAATTAATAAACAACGTTGAAACAAAGTAAATTATCAAGCTAACATCAGTATTACTTAACCTAATGAACAGCTGATTGGATCACACTACACTAACTAATGACAGTTGACGAACGCAAGCGTACCACCCATACAGAACTAATTCGTGTTGCCAGTAATAACTCAACTAAAGTCAAATATTCCGTTCATTTACTACAACGCCATCTCGCACTGCGCGAACGAACCTTGATGAATAATCGATAACAACACGTTAGTTTGGTTAAAGCCAAGACTGCAACGCTAATTATAGAACCTGTTACTATTACTACATAAATCCGCAAGATGTCATCACCAGTATCCAACATTGAAATAAACGCAACTTCTTCGAAACTTACAGCGGACAGCTTAAAGTGCTCGATATGTCGGAAAACGTATTTAATTAACAAGACCAATGTTGGCCCAAACAAACCCCGTTTAATTACTAAAGAGCAAAAAACAAACTGGAAATGTTCTGCCTGCACTACATCTGGGTCTCAAATTAAAAATATTAAATCAAATACGCGTGAAATATCACTGGAACCGGACAACGTAACAAAAAGGAAGCCTAGGCCGGATCAGGTACTCTCCCCTTCGCCAGTGGATGAAGAAGGCATCACAAACTCCGAGTTGAACTCTCACAACTCAACACTAGATGGCGACACACATCGCAGTTTACCAAACATCTCGGTGACGGAAAGGGTAATGTTGATCGATTTAAAGTATGAAGTCGGCAACCTTTCACAACAACTAGCCATCGCCCATGCTGAGATAGAAAAGTTAAATACCGAGGCTACAAATCTAAATAAAATTATCGCTGACCAACTGAAAAAAATTGAGATGTACAAAACAATCATGACAGGAAATGTACCCCGTGCAGCGTCCCCTCTAAAGCTCAATACTAATAGTCGTAAGTCGTTGCTTCAAAATAACAACACCATAAAGAGTGCCTCACTCATCCCCAGTTCAAATAAAAAATTGGTCGCTAATCAAAATCAACAGGATAGTTCCGCCACCGAAGAACAGTTATCGACTCGACCACGGAAAGCGTTTGCCCTCTAATTTACAATCTGAACAACAACACACTCAATCAGAACTTTCGCGGCAATCGCTCAGTGAATTACAACCTGGACAGCGGTTATCCACCCAAATGGAACCTGAGCAACCCGTACAGCCGCAGCCCGAAGAGCAGCTCGTGCAACCGCGACCCGGCTCCGTCGGCGCCGGTCGTCTGCAAACCAATCAGTCAGAAACAAACGGAAGAAAGATTTTTATCGTTGGAGATCAGGAAGCAAGAAACCTGTCATCAACACTCCTGCTTCATAGAGAAAACTACAAGAACCCTAAAAAGTACACTATAATAGGGTGCACTTACACAGATGCCACACTTAATTATATCATGAAACAACCTGCCATCAAAGAACAAACGTTTAACGAGGACGACTGGGTTGTGTTATGTCTCGGATCAAATGAGTATAACCCTACAAAATTCCTTGCAGATCTGGCTGTGTTACTAACAAAAATATCTCAACCTAGAATTATTGTTACTAGTGTAATGAAAAACCGGTACTTAAACGAAAATAAATTAAATAATAGTATAGCAACTTTAGTCAAAATATTTCCTAACTGTACATTCATAAATTTAAATATAGTTGAAAGCCCTTTCCAGCGCCCAGTAAATGTAAGGCGCCGTTCTGCTATGATCAATACAGTTATCGATAATTACGATTACAGTAATAATTATCTTATAAATGGCCTAACCAATAATCAAGGTCACCTTCTCCAGATCAACAAAAAATGCGCGGGCGTTATGAATATGTCGAGTAGTAAACTTTCGCAACGTAAAATAATATCATCAAATAATGAAAAGCGTAAACATGTAAACACAATAACAAATTATTACAAGGTCATACAAAAACCTACGCAACAGGATTCGATTTTGGACACTAGCTCAACAAAAATTAACTCCAATATTACACCAAAGAGCACGTTTTTTCGTGAACAATAATAATAATAAAATCAATATATTCCATCAAAACATTGCCGGTGCTCTTAACAAACTTGATAGTATTACTATTGCATTGAATGACTTTAGAACTAAGCATAACTCTATGGATGTAATATGTCTAACGGAGCATTTTGTCAAAAGTGGGAAAGAGAGTAACATGGTACTACAAGGTTACAATTTGAGTGCCTGTTATTGTCGTGATAAAGCTAGTCGTGGTGGATCATGCATATTGCTCCGAAATGGTTTGAGGGGTGAATCTATTGATTGGATTAAGGATCTGTGTATTGAATCCTGCTTTGAATGTTGTGGTGTTTGTTTCTATCAAAGAGTCTAATTTAATAGTCGTTTGTGTATACAGAACTCCAAATTCTAAAATCAGAACCTTTTTTGAAAAATTGGATATTATGCTGTCAAAACTGTCCAAAAAACATAAGCAAAAAATTGTAATAGTATGTGGCGATTTTAATATAGACCGCCACAAGAAAAATATTCTTAATAACTATTTTGAAACTCTTCTCTTGGAATATTATTTTAAACTACAAATTGACAAGCCTACAAGAGTAACTTCCACAACGAAAACTTGCATAGATAATTTTGCACTCAATTTTAAAAACAAAAACGCTGCTTTGGTTTGTGACCTTAAGCTATCTGACCATACTGCCCAAACAATAGCTATACCAGTTAAATATAAAAAAATATTACAGTCATGGTACACCTGGAAAAGAGATATGAGCCAACATAACCGAAATAAATTTAGAGAGTGTATGAACAGCCTGTCTTTTAGTGAAGTGTTTAAAGCGGATAATACCGACGAGGCATTCACGGAATTTCATAACCATCTTGTTTTGTTCTTTGAATTATGTTTTCCGCTTATTCAAGTGAAAACTCAAAATACAAGAAAAGTGAAATGGCTAACACCAGGTATAAAAATATCGTCAAAAGCGAAAAGAATCAGGTTCCACAGGTACGTACACTGTCCCAACGAAAATCTTAAGCAATCGTATAAGACATACGCAAACATATTAAAAAAATGTATACTTAAGTCTCACAAAATTTATAATGCTAAATACGTTGGTAAATGCAATAATGTCGTTAGAGCCACCTGGAACATGATTAAGGATAATACTGTGGACAGGAATTTAAACAGGCAATTAGAGACAATTAATATCAATGGTGATATAGTTTCATCGCCTACAAAAATTGCTACTGCTTTTAACAACAAATTTATTGATGAAGTTAGTAGAGGTTATCATGATAATGAAAGAACTAAAGACATCTCGTACACAGAAAACCATAACTCTTTGTCCTCAACTATTTACCTTAACCCAACTGATCCATCAGAGATCATGAGAGTTATAAGACAATTGCGTAATACCAACTCAGTAGGATACGACAATATGCCAACTTCTGTAATAAAGGAATCGCCGATCTATTCGTTTACCCGCTCAATCACATTATTAATTTATCTATTAGGGACGGATGTTTTCCTGATAAACTTAAGAGGACGATTATTAAACCTATTTTTAAAAAGGGACAATCCACAGACATAGACAACTACAGACCGATCGCTCTTATTCCAGTGTTATCAAAAATTCTGGAAAAGATAATCTACCGGAGGCTAACAGAATTTTTTGATAAACATAAAACACTATCCTCTGCTCAGTTTGGTTTTCGAGCTAATAAATCAACATCGTTAGCTGTATATGAGCTTGTCAAAGTTATATCTGTATGTAGAAATGACAGAGTACCTGTGTCTGCTATCTTTATGGACATGTCCAAAGCCTTTGACCGAGTATGTCATAAAAAACTCCTAAATAAATTATATAATTGTGGTATAAGGGGTAATTGTCATGCGTGGCTTCAATCGTATCTTGAAAACAGACAACAATATACTGAGATACAAACATATAATGAGAGTGAGAGAGCATTTTTCAATCACAAATCTGGGTGTAGAGTGGTTAAAGCTGGAGTTCCCCAAGGTAGCATTCTTGGACCTCTATTATTTCTCGTTTACATAAGCGACTTGCCTAATATCACTAAGCACAAGATACTGCTTTTTGCAGATGACTGTTCAATAGTGATTCTTAGTGATGAGACACAGGATTATGAAGCAGAAATCAATGGAGTGTTTCATGACGTCAATGTGTGGATGGAGCTAAATGATTTAAAAGTAAACTTAAAAAAAACTAAATTGATGGAATTCTATGCACCACAAGGCAAACCAAACCATCCTAAGGTCTGTTATAAGGGCTGTGAACTAGAAAGCGTCAACTCAATGAGATTCCTAGGCATAGTCATTGATCCCCATACTAGCTGGGATCTTCATTCGGAGCATGTAATAGCAAAGTTAGCTAAATTTGCGTACCCTTTGAGAAGACTTAAAGAAGTATCATCTGAAAAAACAGCTCTCCTTGCCTTTCATTCTTATATTATGTCAAATTTACGATATGGTATTATTTTATGGGGTAATGCCAGTAGTAAACACAGGATTTTTAGGTTACAAAAAAGATGTCTTAGGTCTATATTTGGCCTTAGCCAGACAGAATCGTGTAGACCAGCATTTGTCAAACATAAAATACTAACTTTTTCAGGATTGTACATCTTTGAGGTCTGCAAGTTTGTAAAAAATAACCCTGACATGTTCTATTTAAGGAACCCCACTCAAAGATTGCAATCAAAATATGGGTACGACCTTAAATGTCCAAGTTTGAAATCTGCACTCCTTAGCAAAAGTGTATTATGTATGAGTGTGAAGCTTTATAATAAACTACCAGTTGAGCTTAAAAAACTTCACCCAAAACCTTTTAAGAATCGACTGTACAATTGGCTCATCAATCAGTGTTTCTACAGCCTTAATGAATTTTTCGAAAGTTGACCTATTTATAAAATATCTAATGTGTAAATGACATCATAAAATATAATGTAATGTGTGAAATTTAATAATAATAATAATAATATAATGCTATATATGAAAGATTCATGTTAATAATGTTTATAATAATAATTTGATTTTAGTAATGATATAATTAATGTGTGATAGCTCTATATTTTATATACCTAATGTTGATTATGATAATAAGAATTGAGAAATTTACATGTAATGACATACCTAGATATTAAGTTCAGTATTGCACGCCTCTGTGAGGCAGGATATGGAAGAACCTAAACTATTATTGTAAGAACTTTGTACACACATAACCATGCAATAAATATTTTGAATTTTGAATTTTGAGAGGACCACTAGTAGTCCTGTCATCCATCAACTCACAGTACCTCAAACACGCACTACACACAGCCGTCTATCGCCACGCTAACAGATCACTTTCCGGTGTTGACACCAGAAGTGCATTGAGCAGCGTCAAGGCCCGGAGGTGCGGCGAGTTCCTATGCGACACAGTACGAACTGCTGGCACAGCCAACAACGGTCGCGTACGGGGTCTAAGCGTGATTCGAGGGACATCCGGAACATACAACCTAACTAAATTATTTACCAGCTCTAGGCAATCTGATTCTCCTCGAAGCACACGGTAGACTAAGATAAAGCAGACTGAAATTGCGCCACACTTCAAGGGAATGGAAGCCTAGAAGAAGACTCGCAAGGGCTCCATACTACAGCAGACGACTCCAATTTACTCCTCACCAGAGCATTAAACAGCAACTTCATAGCCCCAGGGTCGTAAAAATCTCTGGCGTTGCGCATAACAAAACCCAATCTACGAAAACCGTCGGCAGCAAGAACACGAAAGTCATACGTGAATCGAACACAACACCTAGGTCCTTAATAAAGGAGACCCTATTAATCGGCTCCGAACCAAGCATAAGTATATATATTGTGCATAAATGGGAACACATGCACGACTGAAAGTGCACACACAGCACTTAGACCCATTGAAGAGAAGCTTATTATCCAAACTCCACCGGAACACTGCTGCGATATCCTCTTGGAGATTTTTGCTATCGGCAACTTGCTTTATTCCGTAAATGAGTTTCAAATCGTCGGCATAGAGAAGTCATTTTGCATTTAGAACCACAGATTCAAGGTCATTAACCATAATTCCAAATAACAAAGGCCCCAAAATCGAACCCTGACTAACACCAGATCTGGTATGGTAGGGAAATGACACAAAATGACCGTGCTGAACATACTGCTGTCGATCGCATAGATAACTGGAAAAGAAGTTAAGCAGATTAGGAGAGAAACCAATACTGTAGTTTTTTTGGAGAAGCACATCGTTATCTACACGATCGAAAGATTTCTGAAAATCAAAATAAACGACATCGACTTGGATGCCCTTGCCGTAATATTTACCTAGTAGGTGGTTTTATGAAGATTTTCCAAATCTACCTGCGTGTAGTACGCAGTCAGTGCGCAGTCCATGCTCCTGATGTTCTTCAATATGCTCATTGCATAGTATACGAATCGGGACATTTTATTTTTTATTGTTATCACATATGCTTTCCATTATAAATGAGTATCTTTTAAGACCCAAAAAGTGCACTCGGTTACTTTTTAATGTTTGTTTAGATGATTTGATACAGTAAGTATTTAAATTAAATAGCGGTTTCTGTCGCGGTCTGAATTGTACTACTTTAGTTTTATCATTGCAGTTGCAGTTTTATCGCTCCGTCTCCCTGCAGTTCCCGCTCTACACACCGCGTCCTACCTGCCGTGTTCCTCAAGCAGCTGAGGGTCAGCACCATGCAGTGCTCTGTCTCCCTGCAGTTCCCGCTCCACACACCACCTCCTACCTGCCGTGTTCCTCAAGCAGCTGTGGGTCAGCACCATGCAGCGCTTCGTCTCCCTGCAGTTCCCGCTCCACACACCGCGTCCTACCTGCCGTGTTCCTCAAGCAACTGAGGGTCAGCACCATGCAGCGCTCTGTCTCCCTGCAGTTCCCGCTCCACACACCGCCTCCTACCTGCCGTGTTCCTCAAGCAACTGAGGGTCAGCACCATGCAGCGCTCTGTCTCCCTGCAGTTCCCGCTCCACACACCACCTCCTACCTGCCGTATTCCTCAAGCAGCTGTGGGTCAGCACCATGCAGCGCTTCGTCTCCCTGCAGTTCCCGCTCCACACACCGCCTCCTACCTGCCGTGTTCCTCAAGCAGCTGAGGGTCAGCACCATGCAGCGCTCTGTCTCCCTGCAGTTCCCGCTCCACACACCGCCTCCTACCTGCTATGCCCCCCAAGCAGTTCATTTTCAACATCATGCAGCGCGACATCTCCCTGTAGTTCCCCATGCTGTCCCTGACGCACACCGTCTCGACGGATGTACTGTCAGAAAACTAATTATTTTTTTATTTTGAATTTGTACGTTTTTCAGATCGCGTACACACTGAATTACGGTAGAGAATATGGAGGGGTTATTAGTTCAATAAGAATTCGAAATAATTATTTCTGTGATAGCTAAATTTGAATACTGAATCACGAGATGAGACTGACGGTAGAACGTTGATCCAAGCTCACAGATTGTATCCGTCCCCAACATACATACATAATGTTCAACAATTTTATATAAAGTTAATTTTTAAAATCTGTGATATACTCCTGGTCTGTTAAAAACATAAATAACTTTTAGCAGTTAACAATCATAGTAACCGAGAACATAACCCAATACTAATCATCATAATTAATATACATGTAACAAGACATAGAAATTTTTTGTGCGAATGTCTGTTAATTTGTGCTCTAACTCGGTAAAAACTACTGGACAATATTTGATGAAATTTGATATGGTAATATTTTATGTAGGTACCGGAGAAACATAGTACAGTTTCTATCCTGATTCGATACGTGTTTTTTACATGCATAATTATAATTTTCATTCCTCATAAAACACATCGGTAACTCGTGGCATATAGGTAGCACTTAAAAGATTAGTGATGAGACACGTTTTCTAAGTGTCTTTTCAGATAAGATAAAATAATAAATTAATATTACCTAGATCGTATTTAAAATTGAAAAGTCACTTTTATTACTGAGACAGCACCACGAAGGTAAACTTGTTTATCAAAAGCTGAAAATAGTGTTATCAAAAAATCCAGGATATCTTACAACAAAAAATATCAATAACTTATTACAAAATAAAGAAGTCGAAATCAAAGAGAATATTAATAAAAATACGCTACAACTTTACAATAAAATGCTTTTTTACACATTACGTCAGTGGACGTTGAAAGATCGTTCTCGTACACAAAGTGGATTTTCTCAAGTAGAAGACGTAGGCTAAACTTGTGAATATTTAAAACAAATGTTAATTGTTTATCACGAATATCAATTATATTAAATGATAAACATTCCTTTTTTAGTGGTTTCTTTTTCTCGACTGGTATAGGAAGAACATTGTCTCATCACTAGTCTGTTAGAAACTGTCAAGTGCTACCTAACTGCCACGAGTTACCGATGTGTTCATATAGTATTCGATTAAACCAATAACGTTTATATATTACCTAAAGGAAATTAGTTTTCACATATGTTTATTTTCTGTATTGAAATGAATTTCAACGCATATCGCGGAATATTGATAAATGGAGTCCAGTAAATTATATCACACCATTTTTACATTTCAGGCTCACATGCTCATAACGCTTTCGCTGTAATTTTTTTATCAGATCCCAGGATCCAAGCCCCTAAGCCCTGACTGTACTAACCCTAGACCTTGGTTTCAAAAGTAAGGTCTGTCCGTTTCATAGATAAGCTGATCTATGAAATGGCCAAGCCATACTTTTGAAACCGAGGTGTAGGCCACGAATGTAGCTATACCGCAGTTTAGCACAATAGGTCCCGCGGAACTGATTCAATTCAATTCATTTTTTTATTGTTAAAATCTTCCTTGCACTTCCTTGCTTCGTCCCGAACATACAGTATACATCATAATTATGTACAAACAGATACCTATTGCAAAGAAAAAATACTAAAAAGAGATGCTCACTCTTGAAGGCTACATTCACGGCATTTAATGGTTTGATTCTGCATCTGTTCCAATGCAACCACAGAGTAGTCGTTGGGGCCCGGGCCCAGCACGCCGGTTGGGCCCATCATGATTGACACGTTGGGCCGCGTCCAGCCGATGAGGTCGCCGTCGTCTCTCAGCGCCTCTCCGGCGCCGAGCTCCGCGTTCTCGCCGGTCAGCGACTTTAACCCCGGAAACAATAGGCCCCTTGCGTCGGGGGTGTCCATGTCGTAGTCCCACGGCACGAGCTGCTCGCCCGGCCGCAGCTGCTGCGTGTTCAGATTCCAGAGGTTGCCGACCGTGTAGCCGTACCAGTAGGGCATGTAGCCCACGTTCGGCGGCTTCTTATCTTGCACGACCTTTTTTTGTGGATTTTGTGGCAGAACGCTGACAAATAACATCTGTTTAAGATACAAGACAATATTCCATACTTCAAGACAAGATGGTGTTGGCACCAAGTGTTTACGTAAGTTAATATAATAATATGAATTCCTTATTTGCAGATTAAAAAAATACATAAAATCAATTTTTAGTCACCATCATTATATTATCATTGTACTCATTTGAAAATAGGACTGGCTGCCACACTTACCTAAACATTTTCGACATAAACGAGTCAAAATCCGACTCGTATCCTCGGCGCGCGTCGTCGTGCGGCAGAGACGCGTTGTCGCGCGGCAGATACCGGTCCGCGGGCGCGATACGCGGGATTGACGAGAGGGGCGGCGACACAGACGAGTGGGCCGCCGACACAGACGAGTGGGCCGCCGGCACGGACGAGTGGGCCGCCGGCACGGATGAGTGGGCCGCCGACACGGACGAGTGGGCCGCCGACACGGACGAGTGGGCCGCCGCCACAGACGAGTGGGCCGCCGACACAGACGAGTGGGCCGCCGGCACAGACGAGTGGGCCGCCGGCACAGACGAGTGGGCCGCCGGCACAGACGAGTGGGCCGCCGGCACAGACGAGTGGGCCGCCGGCACAGACGAGTGGGCCGCCGACACAGACGAGAGGGCCGCCGGCACAGACGAGTGGGCCGCCGACACAGACGAGAGGGCCGCCGGCACAGACGAGTGGGCCGCCGACACAGACGAGTGGGCCGCCGACACAGACGAGTGGGCCACCGGCACAGACGAGTGGGCCACTGGCACAGACGAGTAGGCCACCGGTTTAGACCAGTGGGCCACCGATACAGACGATTGGGCTACCGGCATAGGCGAGTGGGCCGCCGGCATAGACGAGTGGGCCGCCGGCACAGACGAGTGGGCCGCTGGCACAGACGCGTGGGCCACCGGCCCAGTGCGCAGCGTACCTGCAACAGGGTGGATTAAATACAACGACATTAACAGGCATAGCGAAGGCTGAGAATGTTGAGAACTACGATAAAATAATAAAATACCAGTGCACTAGGCCGTGCCGTGTATCGGCACATTCGCCACGAAAATAATACGAATCTGCGAACTGACATTCCCGCCGAGGCTTGTATAGTGCTTTTCTCCAAATATGCTTGGAAATAATCACCAATCTAAAAAAAATATTTAATATATCAGTGCCATGAAGTTCATTGTTTTTTAGGAATAGGAATAAAATGGGTAAGTAATAGAACATATATAAACAATAGATATAACACTCATTAGACATAGGCTCAATTGGAATAAATTTAATTGGTATAATATTCAATTCGTATACTGAACGAAACATATAACAATAAAATGCATATATTCATAGTATATAATGAACTGTAGGTATAATGACATTGTGTAATCATCTAATGGTATAACATTTAAAATACTTAATTATTATTACTAAAACGAATGGCCTAACTTGCTACTGGCGACTCGTTCTGCATGATTGGACTGTATAATACTTGAGACTGGGTGACACAATAAAAAGATACTGTTTCTTTCTTCATAAGGTGAACTGGAGCGAGATGAGAGCTGGGCGACGCTTGCTGTGACACTGACCCACTTTTTGCGCCCGCCATCTTTATTCCGTCCTTGATAGACCGAATCAGAGTTATAAGATGTACGGGGGCGTGGTTTATTCGCGCTTGCGCTCATCTAGCTTATTTCACGAATTTATTTATAAAATATTCATGTTTATTAATGGTACATACAAAATGTTTACATATGTATTTCAGTTAGTCAGATCTCAAAAATGGGGAATAATAAGTCATGTTATTAAGCGTTTATTTATTATTATACCTTCATCTTATATCTATACCTGAGATCTGACAACTTTTATGATTATCACAAAATATTTTGGCTATGCGTATTGGATTCTAATTGGAACTACGATATTTTCCCTTCGTTACGTAAGCGGCATGAAATGTAGGTCAACAACATTCAAGGTTACTTTCATGGCTTACGTAAATAAGAGATACGAAAGGAGATAAAGAAATAGCCAGTTTTTGCCTATGGTTAGGAAGTGGTTCACCTAAGCTAATTTGATAATCATCTTTAATAATATAATGTGATTTTACTTAATACTATAACTATTCTCTGATTGAGTAATTCACCTAATTAAACACCTTAAAAATAATTATAATATAAAACAGTTGCATACATAATAACGATGCCCGGAAGTAATAATATTACACAATAGCTATTGTCCTTTATCTGGACAAAAAGGGTAAGTAATTACACAATATTACGTCATTACGTTATCTCGTTATATAATCATGTAAAAATGGGTCATCGTTATCTTAACCTATATTAAGCAATTATAACTATTTATTTATATTGTAAGGGTCTGTATTCAACATTCCCCCCAACGTGTGCGAACACCATAAACTAATGTGTGTGAATTACGATGAGACGAGAGGCTGGGCGGCGTATTAATCCTGCTGTCGTTCTTATCTCGGTTACACGAACTCTGCCATCTGGTCCGGGATAGATTTTTACGACCTCGCCTCTCGGCCATGAACCTCTGGGCATAGTGCCATCTGCGATTATAACGATGTCGCCGATTTTCACGTTACTAGCTGGGGCGTTCTTGACTACTCGTGGACGTAGAGATTGTCGATATTCTTTCACCCATCGATTCCAAAAAGAGTCTGCTAGTACTTGCGCTGCTTTCCACGACTTTTCGTTTAGTGTAATGTCGCTGAAAGACCCGAATGGTGACATGGCGTTTGACCGGCCCAATAAAAAGTGGTTGGGGGTCAATGCCTCTTGTTTACTGCACGGCATTACGGGTATCAGGGGGCGCGAGTTGACAACATGCTCGGCCTCTAAAAGCAGTGTGTGCAAGACTTCTTCTGACGGCGATCTCTCCTTCAAAGTAACACGCAAAGCGGTTTTCACCGACCCGACTAATCTCTCCCAGGCACCTCCGGCCGATGGGTTCCCGGGCGGTATTCGTTTGAAAATTATCTGCTTGTTTTCTAAGTAGGCTCGCATCTCGGTGTCGATCGACTCTGCAGCATCTTTTATCTCTCTCTCGCTGCCGATAAAATTTGTACCATTGTCCGAGTAGAACACTGTCGGAGTGCCGCGTCTAGCCATCATGCGGCGTAATGCTAGTATCATCGAAGATGCAGATAGGGATGCTGCGAGTTCTAAGTGTACTGCTCTTGTGGTTAAGCAAGTAAATAAGACTCCCCATCTCTTTTCTCTCCTCCTCCCGATGGTTATGTGCATGGGGCCGAAGTAATCGCAAGCTGTCGCCGTGAACGCCGGTTGATTAACTGCGAGCCTTTCTGGCGGTATGTCACCGAGAGGTATGTTCGGAGTCTTTCCTTTATACACTCGACACCATTGACATGTGTGAGCTATGTACCTCAAAGCGCTTCTCAGTCCTACTATATGAAACGATTTCTGCAACTCGTTCATAACAGTAGCGTGATTGCCATGATTAAAAATAGCGTGGTAGTGTGCTATAATTAATTTCGTGAATGACTCTTTGGCATGTAGGACTGGGATACTCTCGCTTCTGTCGATTCGCCCGTCGAGTAGTAATGTGCCGTGTCTGTCGATCTTTACTGCTAGTCTGTGTAACGTTGATTTCTTAGGGATTGGCCGCCCAGCCTTAAGACGCTCGATGTCCTCGGAGAACGACTCGTACTGGCTTCGCTTTAAGAGCAATAGTTCGGCGATTTTAATGTGTTCGTTATTTACATTTTTGTCAACGTTACATTTTAACAATTTAGCCTTAAACATTTGGGCGGCTAGCAGGATACGAGCAGTGACGCGTAACAGGCGCAAGTACTTCGAGTACTTGTTTACGTCCGGTAAGTGAGCAAATTTATCGCGCCTAGTTACGACTAAAACCTTTTTTGCAATTCGTTCCTCACACGCGTCTGACGTTTCGGCGGACGCGCATCCATCAGTCGGCCATTTATCTGTATCCAATCTGATAAATTCGGGTCCGTGGAACCATCTATGATTTTTATCGAAATTTATAGGTACGTTTCTAGTCGCGTCGTCGCTGACGTTCAGCGCGGTTGGCACCCAGTGCCATTCACTGGGCAGCGTGCTGTCCTCGATTTCTGACAGACGATGCGCGACGAATGACTTGAATGTCCTAGGGTCTGACTTGATCCAGGCTAGCACAGTTTTCGAATCTGTCCAGTAATGACAACTCGTTACGTTGTAACTAGTCTCCTTTTTAACCGATTGAGCTAGTCTACAACCTAAGACTGCCGCCTGCAGTTCTAGCCTAGGTATGCTAATTTTCTTTAATGGCGTTACTCGAGCCTTCGCGGCTACCAACGTTGAGTATTTCTCGCCTTTTTCGTCTGACCCTACCATGTACACAGCGGTTGCGTAGACTGTCTCGCTACTATCGCAGAACGTGTGTAAAACTACCTGCCTAGTTGGGGCTATGACGTAACGCTGTATCTCTAAGTTACGTAACTTATTTACGTTTTCTATGAACGAACGCCATTTCTCGTTTAGCTCCGGTGATATGCATTGATCCCAATCTATACCTAGACGCCACATGTCTTGAATTAATGTCTTGCCCGCAATGCTGACGGGCGAGACGAGACCGTTCGGGTCGAACAGACCCATTACACCGCTAGTTACTTGGCGTTTCGTAGGTATTTTTTGGCCCTCTACTATCTCCGGAGGTAAGTTTCGAAAGTTTACATTGAAACCTATCGTGTCGCGAGAATTATGCCATAACATTCCTAATGTTCGTTCATAGTCACACTTTCCTAACAGCGTAGTCTCGTCTTTTTTGACGTCCACTACGTCGCCTAGTACCTCGGGGTCGTTTGACGCCCACCCACACAACTCAAAGGACGCCTCCTTGAATACCTTACTCATGTCGGTTACTAAACGCTTTGCCTCCTGCCTGTCATCGAAACTAGCTAACAGGTCATCGACGTAGAAGCTATTTATAGTTTTTTCATATACGAGTGGGTATTGCTTCGCGTGACTCTCTGCGTTTCTGTTCTTAACGAATATCGCTGTTGTTGGGCTTGAAGAGCCGCCGAAAAAGAGATTTTTCATGCGATATTC
Source organism: Apotomis betuletana (assembly GCA_932273695.1). NCBI lineage: Eukaryota > Metazoa > Arthropoda > Insecta > Lepidoptera > Tortricidae > Apotomis > Apotomis betuletana. The sequence continues at coordinate 22,712,045 of OW026313.1, read as the reverse complement.
TTGGACTGGGCCTTGTCTATCATCTCCCCTCCACAGAAACATCAGTGAGTTACGGTCAGCTTCAATGATTCGTATCTGCAAAAACATCTCGCGAATGTCCGAAATAACGGCAATACGACCCTCTCTAAACCTTATAAGGACACCGAATAACGACTGAAGTAAGTCCGGCCCTGTTAACAGAGCGTCGTTCAGACTAACACCGTTATACTTGCAAGCTGCGTCAAAAACAACTCGAACACGTTGTTTTTGCGGATGTTTTACCGCAAAATGCGGTAAGTACGACGTTCGCGAGGATGACGAGACGCTTTCTACTTTCTCCGCGTAATCTTTGTCTAATAAATTTTGTATTTGTTTAGAATACTCGACCCGTAACGCCGCGTCTTTATCTAATTTTCTTTCTAAACTATACAACCGGTTGAGCGCCTGTTGCTTATTGTTAGGCAAAATCACATCATCACTCGCCCAGAGAAGTCCTATTTCGTAGCGGCGCTCATCTGGTATTTTAGCGCATGTCGCGTTTAGGATGTCTAATGCGCGCTGATTGGGGTCCGATTTAGGTATTCGCGGCTCTATACCTAACGATTCTATGCTAAAATGTTGCTTTATTAAGTCATACATGTCCTGTTCGTTACTACACCTCGCGTGATTTACATAACCTACCAGAGACCTGGGTATAGACATTGAACCGTGTACGCTAAACCCTAATCGACCCTCACTAGCTATCAGCTGCGATTTATTACCGCTTAGAACATTTTGTGTCACTAATAAGTGCCAATTGTCCTGGCCTATTAATAGTTTAGGCGTGCCTTCATCATAGCACAATTGATCACTTATAGGTAACAGGTGTGGGCAACTATCGATCAACTCTTTATTTACGTGTTGAGTACCTAAGTTCAAACTATCAATCGTACATACATTTATTTTCTCAATGTTTCTACGATATTTGCCCTGTATTGTTAGTTCTAAACGGTATGACTCGCTTTCGTTTATTACGCATCCGCCAACCCCTTCGATAAGGAGTTTCTCAGTCGCGCCGAGCGGAGCGATTCTTTCGGCTACACTGCGCTCCAAAATTGTTAAGCTACTGCCGTCATCTTGTAGACATAAGATTTCCTGCGATCCTAACGGGCCGCTAATAATAGCGGGTACTATCTTTAAATAAGTTGCTGGCCGCCTTACGTGATTAATCCTAGCTACATTATTCGGCGCGGGGGTGTCCCGTGACACTCCGTGTAATAACTTATTGTGACCTGCCTCACAGCCTCCGTGTCCACACGGCACGTACGCACACCTGTACGGCTTTTTATGAGCGAAATTTAAGCATCTAAAACACAGTTTAAACTCCTTAGCCTTTGCCCAGCGATCATCTACGGATAATTTAATAAAATCCGCGCACTTAGCTACCGTATGATCGCCGTTGCAAATGGTGCATTTTTTATTCGAATTTTCGCGAGTCTGTGCCGGTGCGTGCTGTGTGGATTTTTTCGGCTTGTTTTGCGGTCTACTATTTACCTGAGCTACCGTGTGCCTAGGTTTATCGACATTTTTCCTACTATTTACGACTCTATGGGTGTTAACGCTGTGATTGACGTCTGATCCTACACTATCCCTGCTTAGCGATCGAGACGATGACCTAGACCTACGCCGGGCTAACCTAGTTGTGTGAACCGGGTTACGTTGTTGTCGCGTTATCGGCCTACGAGTTAAACCCGAAGCTCTACTGGTGTCGTTTAAAAATGTCGATAATGCTACTAGAGTAGGTATAGAGGAGTTCGCCACGCGATATTTGTTCCATTCGTACCGCAAAATGGGATTTAGCTTCTCGACTAACCTACCTACTAGTTCGGGGGCTAACAAGTACTGATCCTGTTTCAACGCCTTGATACATGAAACTACATTAGCTACCTGTCCCGCGAATGAGATAATATTGGCGCAATCTTCGGTCAATTTAGGCAAACGTTTGACCTCCTCGATTTCGGCTAAAATGATAGCCTCAGGATTGCCGAACTGCAATTCTAACAAATCCATTATCTCATTCGGGTCCGATACTGTATACAAAATTGATTTTACCGCGTTCCTCGCGTCGCCTCGCAAGCTACGTCGTATTCTAGCTACATTCATGACGTCTGTGAATAGCGACTCGGTGTCTAAATATTCGGCTTTAAAGGGGATCCACTCTGTGAGTGCCCCAGAGAAATGCGATAGCTCCGGTACGTTCCGTTGTATAATTGGTGCATTTTTACGAGTAACCGCGGTCTCTATCCTGTGTGACATTAACTCAAGATCCTTGTTCTGAAACTGATCGTACGTGATCTCATTACGCGGCTCCCTAATGCGCACCCCGGGCAAATTAGTGACGTTTTGTTGTTGAATCCAACCCTCTACACGAGAATTCCTATCACAGTCCCGCGACGTGTTGCTACTAGACCTAGCTGCCTCTAGCCTGGCGATTTCTAGTCTAGTCTGAGCTTCCGCCGATACTGCCCTAGCCTGGATCAACTCCGCCTTCCTTAATTCTAATTCTGCCATAAGCACAGAGATGCTTGCATTATCCGTGGCTGGAGGAGCCTCTTTTTGCGCGTGAGTTACGTTTTTTGGCGTTAATGTTTCCTGACTCGCGGTGGCCTTTGCCTTTGCGTCACTGCTCGTATTTTTATTTGCACTTTCAACGTCCTTGTCCCAAGTGTTCGTTTCGTTCGAAGTAGTCAACCCCGACGGCGGGGTGCCGGTAACCGACATGTTGACTGGAGACACCGAAGGTGTTCGCTTTCCCGAGCGCAAAACCCTTACGTTAATCTCCGGTACGGACATTAACACTTAAACAAACAAAATAAACGAAACGAATCAACTTGAACGCACTGACATTGATCACAATTAAAACAATTATAAAACAAAAACACTTCTTTAAACACGGAACTAATCAAACAATTCAAATTAAACACAATTATTACGCGAATTTTTAAACACAATTATTTACGCGAAATCAAAAACACAGTTATTTGCGCGAAAATTTAAACACAATTATTTACGCGAAATTAAAAAACACAATTTACACATTTATACACAAAACACAAAAACACTTATCCGACCGTATATTCCCTAATGAACCACTTCCTAACAACCTAGCATCGGGTCCAGCTCCCTGATAAGCTGGCTCCGTGCGACCTACTGGGCCCTGTGGCCTAACTGGACACACTATGTGGGGAATCCAGCTAGGACTTGGGGAAGTGTGGAACCGTATTCACGGCCGGACTGTACGATCCACCACCGTGGAAAGGTGAGCGCGTCCGAGAACTCACGAAGTACGACACTCTGTGGGTTTAACACCGCAAGGTCCACTGCCGCTTGTTTTGCAACTGACCCAACCAGTTTTCACTTGAGAATTAGCTGGACACCAGGTGCGCTCGCGCATTCTCTTTTGAAATTAGGGGGTTCGGTGCATGAGTGTCTACAGAGCGCCGCCCAGTACTCTACAGATCAATAGCTGAACACATTCAAGTGAACCGCTCACGTTCGTTAAGAGTACCGACAAGGCTCGACCGTCACTCAGTCTGTGTCGTAGTAAAGGGCTGCCTGCGCTCGAAAGCACTAGCCTGCACGATTACAAAACGACGACTGCAATTTCAACTTTCACTAGTGTTACTTGTTGAAATGCAGCATAACCGCAACTAAAGTTGCGGTCCGAATTTCTCTGTTAGACAGAGACCACTTGTGAGTGTCGCGAAAATTCGCAAAACACTTGGCGATTGACGTAATTGTTGCGTTGATTCTTGATCCGGCTACTCGAAGGGACCATTAAAACGAATGGCCTAACTTGCTACTGGCGACTCGTTCTGCATGATTGGACTGTATAATACTTGAGACTGGGTGACACAATAAAAAGATACTGTTTCTTTCTTCATAAGGTGAACTGGAGCGAGATGAGAGCTGGGCGACGCTTGCTGTGACACTGACCCACTTTTTGCGCCCGCCATCTTTATTCCGTCCTTGATAGACCGAATCAGAGTTATAAGATGTACGGGGGCGTGGTTTATTCGCGCTTGCGCTCATCTAGCTTATTTCACGAATTTATTTATAAAATATTCATGTTTATTAATGGTACATACAAAATGTTTACATATGTATTTCAGTTAGTCAGATCTCAAAAATGGGGAATAATAAGTCATGTTATTAAGCGTTTATTTATTATTATACCTTCATCTTATATCTATACCTGAGATCTGACAACTTTTATGATTATCACAAAATATTTTGGCTATGCGTATTGGATTCTAATTGGAACTACGATATTTTCCCTTCGTTACGTAAGCGGCATGAAATGTAGGTCAACAACATTCAAGGTTACTTTCATGGCTTACGTAAATAAGAGATACGAAAGGAGATAAAGAAATAGCCAGTTTTTGCCTATGGTTAGGAAGTGGTTCACCTAAGCTAATTTGATAATCATCTTTAATAATATAATGTGATTTTACTTAATACTATAACTATTCTCTGATTGAGTAATTCACCTAATTAAACACCTTAAAAATAATTATAATATAAAACAGTTGCATACATAATAACGATGCCCGGAAGTAATAATATTACACAATAGCTATTGTCCTTTATCTGGACAAAAAGGGTAAGTAATTACACAATATTACGTCATTACGTTATCTCGTTATATAATCATGTAAAAATGGGTCATCGTTATCTTAACCTATATTAAGCAATTATAACTATTTATTTATATTGTAAGGGTCTGTATTCAACAATTACATATAATATACATTTACTCGAAACATCAAAGCAATCGAAGCATTGAAGTAATGTTCGAAATCGTAAGCCACGTTGGACCTGCGCGGCTCGCTCACTTCGCTCGCTCGTTAGGGTCATAGTTCAACCTAACACTCCTCCTCGCTTCGCTCGTCGTCGTACCTAACCTAAGCCAAGTCGGATCTGCCTTAAGGTGATAAGGGTAATGTTAGGAATCGTAAGCCAAGTCAGACCTGGCGCGGCTCGCTCGCTTCGTTCGCTCGTTAGGGTCGCAGTTCAACCTAACACTCCTCCTCGCTTCGCTCGTCGTCGTACCTAACTTAAACCAAGTCAGACCTGCTTTACCTGCCTTGCCTGCGCTCGTTTCGCTCTTACAGATATAGGTAAGTACTGCGATTTTTTTTATAAAATGCCTATAAAATGGTACTAGGTATGTCATATAATATTATTTTATATGATAGATATTTCAAATGATATTATATTATATGTCATAAGTGTTATGCAAAATAAATATTACATCTAAAATTATTATACAAAATAACCATTATAACATATGATATTATATGAATTGAATGTTATACCAATCAAGCCTGATATTTCATGTAAATATGGTATTTCTTATTATATATATCGTACATTATATCTTTTGTATGCTTATAAATTGAAATTATACCAAAAGTTTGTATGTAATATGGGACGCACCCAATAAAATTCGGGTCCGAATTATAATGTTTGATTTAAAACAAAATATATTAATAAGAATTAAAATTATATGAAAACACAATAATAAAAAAAATGCACACAATTATTAATTTTAGTTATATCAACAACTTCTAAACGCTCTGATTTTTTTTAGAAACCATACCATATTTTGTCATTCGGAGAAGATCATAAGTGCAAAACACAGACCACTTAACCTAAGTTGTCTGTGAACAAGAGGGAAGAGGGAATAGCGGAGAGGGAAGAGCGGAGAGCAGAGGCGTGCGGAAAGCGGAGAGTGGCGTGCGGAGAGCGGAGAGCGGCGTGCGGAAAGTGGAGAGCGGCGTGTGGATAGCGGAGAGGCGTGCGGAAAGGGGAGAGGCTTGCGGAAAGCGGAGAGTGGCGTGCGGAGAGCGGAGAGCGGCGTGCGGAAAGCGGAGAGCGGCGTGCGGATAGTGGAGAGGCTTGCGGAAAGGGGAGAGGCTTGCGGAAAGCGGAGAGTGGCGTGCGGAGAGCGGAGAGCGGCGTGCGGAAAGTGGAGAGCGGCGTGTGGATAGCGGAGAGGCGTGCGGAAAGGGGAGAGGCGTGCGGAAAGCGGAGAGTGGCGTGCGGAGAGCGGAGAGCGGCGTGCGGAAAGTGGAGAGCGGCGTGTGGATAGCGGAGAGGCGTGCGGAAAGCGGAGAGGCTTGCGGAAAGCGGAGAGTGGCGTGCGGAGAGCGGAGAGTGGCGTGCGGAAAGCGGAGAGTGGCGTGCGGAGAGCGGAGAGCGGCGTGCGGAAAGTGGAGAGCGGCGTGTGGATAGCGGAGAGGCGTGCGGAAAGGGGAGAGGCTTGCGGAAAGCGGAGAGTGGCGTGCGGAGAGCGGAGAGCGGCGTGCGGAAAGCGGAGAGCGGCGTGCGGATAGTGGAGAGGCTTGCGGAAAGCGGAGAGCGGCATGCGGAGAGCGGAGAGTGGCTTGCGGAAAGGGGAGAGGCTTGCGGAAAGCGGAGAGTGGCGTGCGGAGAGCGGCGTGCGGAAAGCGGAGAGCGAAGAGGGAAGAGGGAACTCCCGGAGGTCTTTTTAAAGAAAAAGACCCTGTTCAAATCGTTTCTAAAGGTACCTTTTCAGTCCCTGGACAAGACATATTGTATGTATTTTCGTAAATAGCACAAAATGAGCGTGTTCCACCTTAATTGAGAATTTAATCGTGAAATTTAATCGATTAATGTGACGATTAGTTAATCGTTAATCGAAGACTCTATCGATTAATTTAATCTAGATTCACATCTCTGGTTCACAAACACTGTCTGCGCGTATAGACACAGTTGGTGGCTGATGATGGCCTACACGGCTTGAAGATGTGGATGGCAGGTGATGAATGACGAAGGCAGCAGTTCAACGAATTAAATTACTTTAATTCTGGATTTTACATTGTTTTTGCATATCGTTAAATTATATAAATCAAAATTAGGTGTGTGTCCTTTGTAAAGCGAACAAAGACAGCGGCTCTTCCACGTCCGTTGTCCGTGATTGGTTGTAGAAGGCGATGACGGTCCGGTGCTTGATTGGCTGCCAAAACGACGTAAGCGCCGCTCATTGGTTCTCGAGATATGTCGTCATATACGTCACGACATACGTAGCGGGCCTCGGGTAGCGACACCGGTCAAAGGTCGCCCGCTGCAGTTAGCTGTTGGGCTTAACATTTATTTGCGCCGTAACATAAGCTCCCGGCCTTGGAAGTAGTAACTTCCAACACGTAGATTGCGAAGGACGATGGTGCTACTCGTCTTGTACAGGCAGCGGAACAATTTTCGAAAACGCCCGACGTACCGTGCCGTGAGCTGTGCGAATATCAGCGACTCGTGAGACACCGTCCTTGCCTGGGAAGGTCTTCGTGATACGGCCCAGGCTCCACTTGAGAGGCGGTGCGTGGTCCTCCTTTATTAGAACGAGAGTGTCTGGTTTTAGATCTCCCGTGTTGCGTGTCCATTTTGTCCTGACCTGCAGCTCTGACACATATTCCTTGGACCAGCGTGTCCAGAAGTGCTGGCGTATCTGCTCCACTCGTTGATAGCGTGACAGGCGGTGTGCGGGAACGTCATTCAGGTCGGCTAATACTGGAGCAGTCAGTGGACGGCCAACAAGGAAATGACCAGGGCTGAGGGACGAATAGTCTTGCGGATCTGCGGACATTGGACTCAAAGGACGGGAGTTCAGGATGGCTTCGATTTGCGTCAATACCGTGCTGAACTCCTCGTATGTTAAATGGGCATCACCTATCACACGTCGTAGGTGGTGCTTGCAACTTTTCACACTTGCCTCGACTAGACCGCTAAAATGACTGGCGTAAGGAGGCATCATTAAAAATGTAATTTTTTGTGAGGTCGCGTATTCTTTTATATTTTCAGAACACGAATTCAAAAATTTTGCGAAATCATTCATAAGGCCAACAAAATTTCGACCATTATCTGAAAATATTTTTGACGGTTTACCGCGACGCGAAATAAATCTCTTTAGCGCTAATAAATAGGCATCCGAGGACAAATCAGTGACTAATTCGAGGTGGACAGCGCGAGTAGTAAAACATGTAAATACGCAGATGTATGCTTTCGCAGTTACAGCTCCCTTACCTTTGCGGTTCAAAATAAGGAAGGGTCCACCATAGTCAACAGAGCAATTAATAAATGCGTATCCAGGTTCCAGGCGTTCTGAGGGCAAATTACCCATTATAGGCGATAACGTTTTGCCGCGGAACCGCGCACAAGTGACACAGTCGTGTACCACCTTTCTGGCGAGATTTCTCCCGCTTATAGGCCACCAGGCATCCCTAAGCGAGAATAATAAGTGCTGCGGTCCAGCGTGAAATAATTTGCGATGTTCATATCGAAATAATAGAACTGTAAAATGATGCTTACTAGATAGCAATATAGGGTGTTTTTTATCATAAACAAATGTAGTTGAATTTTCAATACGCCCTCCTACTCTGATAACCTTTACATCATCCATAAACAGATTTAATTTTAACAAATAACTCTTAGCGATTTGTTTATTTGTTATCAATGCGTCATAAACATCTGTGAATGATTCTACTTGCGATAAGCGCGCGAGCAAGAGTTCCGACTCCCTCAGTTCCTCCAGTGACAGCGCGCCGACACGACGTGCACTTTTATTGCGCGCATTATGAATGAAGCGAATTACGTAAGCTGCAGCGCGCTGCATACGATTGAACTGAGAGAATCTGGAGAACGTAAACAATCCATTTTCAGTGTCGTTGCATACCAAACTGGTCACAGGATTAGATTTACGTTCTGGTAACTGTGACTCGTCTGGTAATAAAGTTAAATCTACATTTTGGCATTGAAAATTGGTATCGTGTAGAAATTCTGGCCCATTCCACCAGAGGTTGGAGTTGATCAGTGCGTCTAATTGCTTCCCACGCGAAATCAAATCGGCTGAATTGCATTTTCCACTAACATGGTGCCATGAATGCTCCTTAGTTAGTTCATGGATTTCTGAAACCCTGTTTTGGACAAATTGTTTTAATAAGCTAGGCGACATTCGAAGCCAGCCTAAAACTATGGTCGAGTCTGTCCAAAACAGAACCTTATGAAATTTTGTGCGCAACGATTTTTTGATTTTGTTATACAATCTTGCACCTAGCAGTGCTGCTGACAACTCCAGCCTCGGTATGCTCATAGCTGGCGATATAAAGTAAAATCCACAGACCTACGGACTAAATTGACAAGTAAGTATGAACAAATGTTGCCACAGTTTGGCCAGTGTCGTTCTCATCGATATTAAAATTATTGTTACATCGTAGGTTTAAGGTCCACCCAGACGGGACAATCAAATTGGCAATTTGATCGGCTAATCTATATACCAACTTTTTCCAGTGATTTTGACAGATCAAATGGTCTGTAGACCCCTAATTAGAGATAACAAATTTACGTCAAACCAGCAATAATGTACATGAAACATGCAATTATATATTTATGATAATTGATAGTTTATTGAATAGATACATTTAATTAAATGAATTAATAAAAGAATTGTTCTTTATTTTCAAATTCCCAACAATGTGGTCCATCTTTTAACAAAAAAAAGCGGGTATCTTCAGAAATAGTTGACCGCTGTTTACAAACTAGTTTTATGTATCTAACGATATACGTTATCATTGCTATTAGGAGTGTTTATTGAAATTGTTACGTGTTATTATGGATTCGCAAGATTCGGGACCAGAGCTATGTTCACCAAAATGTTTGCCTCCGATATAAAGGAGAAAAAAATCTATTAGTGAAATTGAAAAAGAGATGATTCATCAAGTTAAGTTTATATTTATAATGAGATGGTAGACAGATTGCAGGACGAACAAAATATCCCAGAGGACATTCATGTCAATAAAAACGAGTGTGTCATGAAATCATCCGAAATTCTTGGTATTTCAAGAAGTTCAGTTTTTAAAGTTTTGAAAGAATACAAAGAACAAGAGAAGTTTACAAAATGTTACAACTCGACCATTTAGTGGACAATGTTTCGGATCGTTTTATTATAAATGTAACTGATGATGATGATGTAGATGACGAAATAACGGAGCCTGGGAATGAATAATATTTTATAATAAAGACTAGTTATCGTCGGACAAGGTGTTTTATTTTTTACCTACAGGCTCGGAAACCTTTTTATGCTTTAAAACTAGTGGGTAAAAACGCATTTTATCCATCCACTACCTAGAAAATCAAACAAACCAAAATTTGTACCTCTTATTTGAAACTAATATACTTATTTTTGATTTAAACTAGTCTATTATTTGTACTATACAACTTGTCGATATATTGTTATCGACATATACCCTTCACTATTTTTATTTTGCTGTTCCTGGTATCATTTTACCTGTCAGTCAGTTGTCAATTTAGTCCGTAGGTCTGTGGATTTTAGTTTAGAAGCAACTTTTCCCTTAGCGCATAACAAGCGTACTGTCACAGCTGATTGGTTATCAACTGTACGCACATAGGCACAAGCGCCGTAGGCTAGCTGTGATGCGTCACAAAATATATGTAGCTGTATATATTTAGGGTCGTTACACATAACATGACGTGGTATGCGAATGCTAGGCAGATACGATAAATTATTTACGAAGCGGTACCAGGCTTGCGCGACATCCTCAGGAACCGCTCGGTCATAGTCCACCCGCAATAACCAAAGGCGTTGCAGTAAACATTTGGCGATGGTTAACATCGGAGATAATATACCGTAAGGGTCGAAGACCTGTGCCGCGATAGACAATATTGTGCGTTTCGTAACAGGTTTCATATTGTTATCATGTCGTGAATGATAAAACAACTGGTCGCTTTCATTATGCCATCCAATGCCTAATGTTTTACTGTGCGCGTGTTCGCCTAAAGCTAACTCTTTCGATGTCCCATTTTCGTGGCGTTGGTCTGTACAGTCAAAATTAAATATCCATTTTCGCAATGGAAAACAGCCCGATTTTAATACGTTTGCGGTTTCATGACAAATGCGTTGCGCTTCTGGAATCGTTGATGACCCGCTTATGAAATCATCGACGTAAAAATCTTCTTTTATTGTTCTAGCTATCTCTTGATCTGTACATTCCAGCGCCAACTGTTTTAAACACCTGCAACTTAAGTAGGCCGAAGCCGCCATGCCATACGTAACAGTCCTTAACTGATATATTTCTAATTCGTCATTAGGATTGTCGCGCCACAAAATCAGTTGTAAATCGCATTGAGATTCATCAACACGTACCTGCCTATAGTGTTTCTCAATATCTGCGCAGGCAACATATCTATTTTCGCGGAATCTTAATAATATAGATAACAAGTCGCCTTGAATAGGTGGTCCGACGCGTTGTAAATCATTAATCGACTTTCCACTCGTTGACGAAGCACTGCCATCAAAAACCACCCTGAGACGTGTGGTAGTCGATTGCTCGCGAAGTACTCCGTGATGCGGAAGAAAAAAATTAGGGGTTCCGTATGTATGAACCTTTTTCATGTGACCTAATGACACGTATTCGTCGATAAATTCCCGATACAGTGCTTTATAGGTTGGGTCGCGATTGAGGCGTTTTTCTAATGAAATAAAACGCCTTTTTGCTTGGGCTAATGAGTCACCAAGGGATTCTGGTGATTCTTTGAGAGGAAGTTGCACGCAAAACCTACCATTTTCGAGACGTTTTGTGATTTTTATAAAGTGCTCCTCACATGCAATTTCCTCTTCGCTGCGCGAATCGTATTTATTTGGCTGAAGTTCCTCAATTTCCCAAAACCTACGTAATTGATAATGAATGATAACAATATGATGATTGCGCCTCAATAGATTGCGTAAAGTTACAATTAAAAGGCTTTGTATTGCGCGTAGTTGAGTGAACAGGTCCACCGAGAAACCATCCTAACTTACTATTTTGCAAATATGGGCCGTTTTCCAATCGCATTCTACCATCGATAAGTAGGTCCCAAAACAGGTTCGCGCCTATAAGTAGATCGACGGATTGGCATTCGTAAAAGCTAGGATCTGCCAGACATATGTTATCTGGAATGCGAAATTGATAACGTTGAACGTTAAACGTCGGCAACGTTGATGTTAGCTGCGGTAAAACTAAACATTGTATGCGCGTTTTAAAGTCGTCAACAAGCGAATTAATTTCTATTTCACATTTTTGCGAACAATGCGAGATAGAATTGCTGACGCCTCGTATTTGCTGAGTGGACTGTAGGATCTTAGGTTTTAATTTGTCACACAACGCTTGCGTTATTATACAGCATTCACTACCCGAGTCTAGAATTGCGCGGGCCCTATGATAGTTGCCAAAACTATCAGGAATCTCGACTAGCGCAGTAGATAACAAAACGGGTTGCACCGAAGACAAGTGCGCGTTGATGTCGATGTGTGCATTTGTTACCTGCATGGCATGCTGCGCGTGTGTGATATGATTATCAGGAACTGAGACAGAGGAGGACGGCAGCGACGACGCATTGTCTAGCACCAGCAGTGACGCCGAGCGCTTGTCGCTGTCACCGTCCTCGTCTTGATGAATTATTGAGTTATGTTTTTTGCTACACTTTCTACACGGGCCATACCTGCAATCACTGGACGTATGACCGGCACGTAAACAATTCTCACATAACCCTTTGTCGCGTACTATCTTTAATTTATCATGTAAATTAATATCGAGAAATGCTTGACACGAATATAACGGGTGTTTACCATTGCACATTATACATAACTTCTTGTGCGATGAAGGTTTATTGTGAGATTTATCCACGGGCTTATCATTGACGACATTGCAGTGAAGTTTAGGGCTACTGTGCGCGGACTGACCGTATTGTTTTTTAGCGTCGTGCTGTGTATAAGTGCTACTGGACCTGGCGTGCGTAACCAATAGTGTTTCTAACATATCGGCGCGGTCTCGGATAAACTTGAGTAAATCGTCTACTTTTAGCGCGGATGGAGAATCACTCGACACTGGTAACAAAGTGGTTTTATATTGCTCCCACTCGCGTTCGGTAACAGGGTCTAATTTGGAAACTACCAAATAGATAATTAGGGTTCCCCAGCTCTCTGTGGGTTCTCCGAGAAGTTTTAAAGCACGTAAATTCTTTAAGATAGTGTCGTTTAACTTTCTTAACAGTGCCGGTGACTCCTTAGTAAGCGATTGTATGGAAAATAGGGCCTTTACGTGATTGTGAACTAGCAATCTGTTGTTATCATAACGGTTTAACAGCAATTCCCAAGCAATTACGTAATTGTTGGCAGAAAACTCGAGCGAATCAATCACAAGTTGCGCGTTACCCTTTAGTGATGATTTTAAATAATGAAATTTCTGAATGCTAGATATTTCGTGCGAATTGTGAACCAGTGATGAAAAGGTGTCGCGGAATTGTAACCAAGCCTCGTAGGAGCCGTCAAAGGTAGGAAGCGATATAACTGGGAGTTTTACTGACTGCGATAGGTTATGCGAAGTAGGCGAACTAGGATTACTAGCTTTTACCATGCACTGAGTTTGCGCCAGGATACCATAATATTCGCTTTCGAACTCTTCCCTGGTTTCAAAAAGTTTGTCCATTTCACTATCAGGAATTATACTTTCAAGCTGATTATGTATGTCGGTAAAATCGTCGAAAATACCTTGAGCGCCTTGCATACGTAAATTAAGCTCAGTACGTTGAGTATCGGACAACTCGAAACCCTCGAATGATTTCACAAACTTCTTGAAATTCGTTAATCTACATTTAACTGACCCGCGCCTGCGGTTCAACTGTTTAATAGACTCCTGGTCTGTTGCCTCCTTAGGACCACCTAAAGCGCAATGAAATTGGTTTTCGTCGTCAATCATTTTAGCGGTTTGTGTGTGTGAAATTACTTACAGTTGCAATCACCACCACTTGTTACAGCACGGCAGCAACGCGAAAGCTGACTCGGGCTATTTGTAGACCGTTGATGAAGCGACGTGTGATAGGGGCCACAATGAAAGCACAAGCACTGGAATTGAGAAAAGCACGGTATCACGCAAACGTAAAGGAGGAGGCTTAGGATGGAATTTGGCGCGTCTCACCGAAGATCTTTGCTGCTGCTGGCGGCTCTCGTCGATACAAAACTGCCGTTGCGTTCTCACTTCCAACAATCCGTGTATCAGGTCCTGGTTCTTGGTATTCGGCTCGTAGGTCCAAAATTATGTCTGCGCGTATAGACACAGTTGGTGGCTGATGATGGCCTACACGGCTTGAAGATGTGGATGGCAGGTAATGAATGACGAAGGCAGCAGTTCAACGAATTAAATTACTTTAATTCTGGATTTTACATTGTTTTTGCATATCGTTAGGGCGATTGTGCACTACAATGAATTTTACTGTCCGTCAGTCCGATTTTTTACGGTCCGTTATGGCATGAAAAAAACGGTAAGGGCGATTGTGCACTACAATGAATTTTACTGTCCGGCAGTCCGAGTTTTCATGGTCGATATGGCATGAAAAAAACGGTTTTAGCTTGTGCACTTGTCCGTCTTTTTACTCGCAGGTGCGGGGTAGTTTTTGGTTACCTCTCTCTTTGAAACTACACGCCACGCAATCGTAATTTCACTAAGAATGATGGATGAGTTTGTAATGATTTTTGCTATACCGCTTAAGCACATGGATCAAGAGGCGACGCGGCTGGCGCAGTGGTTAAGCAACTGCCTACTGAGCCGGCGGTCCTGGGTTCGAATACCGGCAAGGGCAAATATTTGTGTGATGAGCTCGAATATTTGTGCCTGGGTCATGGATGTTATTTGTATTTAAGTATGTATTTATCTATATAAGTATGTTTATCGTCGTCTAGTGTCCATGACACAAGCCTACTACTAGAGCTTACTGTGGGACTAGATTGATTTGTGTGAGGTTGTCCGATATTTATTTATTTATTTATTATTTATTTATTTAAGAGGCAAGGTACAAAATTTAGGCTGGGTGTACCACCAAATGAAATGCTTGCAGTAACGTTAAGGTAAGTTTATACAGTATTTGTACAATGAGTGAGCGAGTGAGTTGTTTAGTGAGTATAGGCACAGGGCGGACACTGCCTACTAAAAACTGAACTTGAATGTCAGCGTCAATGTGTGTGTGTAACACGCACAGGGCTGCCTCAGACGCATTGCAACCACTAGTTGGTGTTTTGGTGTTTTAGTTGCACATAAATATGACATAATAAAAATAGAAAATTATCACAACCACACGACAACTGTAGTGGTGGTGATGGTGATAGTGGTGATGATGATGCTGGTGATGGTGCTGGTGGTGATGGTGGTGGTGGTGGTGGTGATGAAGGTGGTGGTGATGATGGTGGTGGTGGTGATGATGATGGTGGTGTTGGTGGTAGTGGTGGTGATGGTGGTAGTGGTGACGGTGGTGGTGGTGGTGGTGGTGGTGATGAAGGTGGTGGTGATGATGGTGGTGGTGGTGAAGGTGGTGGTGATGATGGTGGTGGTGGTGATGATGATGGTGGTGTTGGTGGTAGTGGTGGTGATGGTGGTGGTAGTGGTAACGGTGGTGGTGGTGGTGGTGATGAAGGTGGTGGTGATGATGTTGGTGGTGGTGGTGGTGGAAAAAAACGGTCCGGAATGGGGAAAAGTAAAATGTCGGATGGTAAAATTACGTATAGTGCACAAACTACTATATACATTTAATGGCGTGCCATATCGGACCGTAAAAAATCGGACTGCCGGACAGTAAAATTCATTGTAGTGCACAATCGCCCTTAAATTATATAAATCAAAATTAGGTGTGTGTCCTTTGTAAAGCGAACAAAGACAGCGGCTCTTCCACGTCCGTTGTCCGTGATTGGTTGTAGAAGGCGATGACGGTCCGGTGCTTGATTGGCTGCCAAAACGACGTAAGCGCCGCTCATTGGTTCTCGAGATATGTCGTCATATACGTCACGACATACGTAGCGGGCCTCGGGTAGCGACACCGGTCAAAGGTCGCCCGCTGTAGTTAGCTGTTGAGGTGCGTCTACGCTAGGCGAACCGAGCACGAGCCGAGCACGAGCCGAACACAATTCGTCTAATGTGGACCGACTTACAAGCCTCGAACGAGCGCGCTGCGAGCGTTACGCTCGTGCTCGTTTGCGTTCCGCCGGTTGTCGGTTTTTTGACGAACACAAAGGGATTTGCTTCGCGCTCGCAGTGCGCTCGTGGACGTGTTTAGTGACAGACGTCGGTCGCTCGAGCCGAGCATCATGGAAACGTGGACCGAAGATGCTTCCTTGCAATTAATTGAATTGTATCAAAATAATTTATTGATATTTATTTATTTATTTATTTATTATTATACAGAATTAGCACTAACAGCTGAACCTTACGTGCGATATGGGACCCAAAACATGAGGATTACTATAAAAAAATGTGCGGTCCAATTGAGCGTAGTAAATTCTCAAAGTTTGTCGATGTCATTCGAAGAAAGTTCTTAAATTGGCCAGTTGCTTCTTGACCTCTCAAAATGGTTAGCAAATCTAAATTTTGTTGCTTGGATCTCATTTTATATAGATTTGTAGATCCCCATCGTCTTGGCCTTTTCGTTTTTTGCTGACTACTGCTATAATAATCGCTGCAACAGCAGCGGCTGCCGCAATATTATTAATATCGTCCATATTCGCCAAGTGCCGCGAGCACACTGCGGAAAACTACGTTCGAGGGAAGTAATCGTTGCAGGTTCGTTGTACGTCCACACTTGACGCCGCGAACGACGAAGCCGAGAACGGCTCCGCTCGTGCTTCGCTCGTGCTCGGTTCGCCTAGCGTAGACGCACCTTTGGGCTTAACATTTATTTGCGCCGTAACAAACACTGAGCATCTTATTGAGGGCATTGATTGAGGGGCCCAGCAACACCATTGTCATCTGCGTAACTGATGTTGTTTACAAACGTACTGTCCACTGAGCATCCGACCATAAATTACTCTAGCTCTATAAAAAGGTCGTAAACGCCAAAGTAACTGTAATTACTTATTACCTTATAACGAGCAGCGGGCAGACCACGCCGCCAGAGCCATGACGTCACAGCGCGCGGCACCGGAGCGCGGGCGGCGGGGAGAGCGACGCGCCGTGTACCGTTAGACCGCTATATAAGCCGACGCGCGCCCAGTACGGACAGCGGTGTGTTACCATCTCTCGAGCAGTGAGGTCGTGTGAGCGGCTCCAACTGTGAGGCATCGTAAACCATCGCTCCCCGCAGCGCAGAGTGTTTACCACGCTCGTTGTCGCCGCCGTAGGTTCTTCGTCAATCTA
This sequence comes from Apotomis betuletana, assembly GCA_932273695.1. Taxonomy (NCBI): domain Eukaryota; kingdom Metazoa; phylum Arthropoda; class Insecta; order Lepidoptera; family Tortricidae; genus Apotomis; species Apotomis betuletana. The sequence goes on along the minus strand of OW026313.1, from coordinate 22,694,838 downwards.
GGTAATGGTGTTAGGTCGATATCCAGGTGTCCTAAGCTGAGTCCTAGAGCCGTCCCTAGCGCAGAGTGTTTACCACGCTCGTTGTCGCTACAACCCGGGGCTGTTCCCAGCGCAGAGTGTTTACCACGCTCGTTGTCGCTGACACGGGAACCTAGTGCTTACGCTCCGGGGCCAGGCTGCCGGCGCGGTGTGTTTACCACGCATCTAGTCGTCCAAGCAGCCGGGAAATCTACCCTTAAGCGCAGTGTGTTTCTGGCCGCACTTGCGATTAGAGGTAGCTTTCCACGAAGGATACCGACCAGGCTCCCTTGCCACGCGTACTAACCACTAACTGTTCCCCGACGGAACGCTAACCCGACGCGTGGCTGGGACACCGAGTCCCCTAGGGAATTTAGGGACGTCTAGGATAGGTCGTCTAGGTTTTAGGGTAGGATTAAGGTTGACTATAAATAAACAGGCATAAAAGCCCTCAGTTTGTTAGTATATGACATCCTAGTTTGATTTATCCCCCGCTCCTTGCCTCCCGAACTAAGCTAGCTCGGAAAACCCTCAAGATCCCGTCTGGATCGAGGGATATGTACTAGTGTCTAGGCCCGTGACGTCCTAATCTACCTAGCGGGGCTAAACACTACGTCACATTTGGCGCCCAACGAAATAGCTCATACAGGAGTTTTATAGCTCATGACAGGCAAGGACTATCCTTAATCTAGATCTATCTTAATCTCTTACCGTCCGTCCGTTTAATCCGTCCATTTACAAACCGTCCGTATACAGAATATTGTCCATACCCGCGCCAGAGATAAATTGTTATAATTATAGGCCTTACAGAGAAAGGTAAGTTACACTTCAGGATACCTAGGCGATGCCCACCGCCTGGATTTACCGACTAAAGAAACCAGAACTAATGAGAGAAGCCGAAGAGAGAGGCTTACAGGTAGACGGATTAACCGTAGAACAAATAAGAAAGGACCTCGTAGAAATCATCAAGGAGGCCGAGGAATTCGGAACGCCAGGAAAACAAGAACAACCAGACATGTCTGAAAACGATCGTCCTAAGGATGAGGACAGGAGAGAGCTGTCAAAACAAATAAAGGATTGGAATCTATCGTTCAAGATAACAGACAATGCCGTCGAATTCCTGGAGAGGCTAGAAGAATTGATGGAGGCAAGCAACGTCGAGCAGAACGATATATTGCAGGCACTTCCGAGGATTTTGCAGGGAAAGGCATTACAATGGCATAGGAACAACGCCCAGTCATGGAAGTCATGGGACGAATTTATTGAGCTTTTCAAATTGTATTATTTCCCAAGCAACTATGAGGAGGACCTCATAGCAAGGATAGTGGCACGGAAACAAAGGTTCAGAGAAAAGTTCACTAACTATGTCACGGACCTGCAGACGCTGATGAGGCGATATGGAAGCCTGACAGGAGAACAGCAACTGCATCGGATCCACGAAAACATGCTTAAGGAGTATAAGTTATATATAAAGAGACAAGACTATACGAACCTACCCGGACTATTAAACTTGGCCGCTGAGTACGAGAACATTTACCCTTCGGCGTATGGAGAGGGATACCAGCGAAAGACAGACCAGGAAGAGACCGAAGCACCAGACAAATGAAGAAAATGGTAAGCAAAATGTCACGGCGCACATAAAGGATTTAAAACCTTATGCGAACTAAATAAGGAATATCCGATGCAGTATACCAAAGGTTGAGGAATAACATACCAACAGGCCACCGTTACAGTCCGCCGACATAAACACACCTAAGTAGGTCCATAATACCGATCGAATACAGAGAAATATATAAACCATATATAAACGGGACCGGATATACAGAATACTCGGTGTAAAAAGTATGCCACAAATACGAAGAACATTTCCAGTATCGTAAACAAAGGAAACAATACGAAATGGGACGCCGCCGTATCCAACAAAATAACGTCAAGTACGTACTAATAGTTGAAAGATTCATACAATATATAAATCACGTCCTAGAAGCGAATTATACTAAAAAGAAACGAAGACATATCACCCGTAATACAAAACCAGCGTAATGAAAACAACCGGAAATTACACCATAAGGATAAACGCATAAGGATGAAAATACACGACGAGGCGTCGAGAAACAGATTAAAACTTAAATAGTACGCGGTGATCGAAATCACTTATAATGATTGGGATATCACGTTTTTTTTTTGTGGTTATCACCAACCGGTGATGATTTAACTCGACGAAAATTATTATATTTTTTTTATTTTCTCCCGTGAAGATACACGAACTGTTCCATAACCCATGGATTTGGTACCTATCTCCCGCATCTGGCTAACAGTAATACATCGACTAGGACACGAAATAAGGATGCTCAGAAACAGGGTCCCCGTTTTGGGAAAAGAGCGAGACATTCCGAAAAGGACGGAAAAACGAGCGCACAGAAACAAGGGTAGAAAATCAAAATATTCTTCATGTCTACCCTCGAGTCAAAAAAAAAATGGCCATATATAGGGGTCACGAGCAATCTCGCTCAGACAAGAGAAAGCTATCATGGACCCATGCGTACGCAGGCCAACGCGACCGCGCCTCGCTATATGCGGGCGCGCCTCCGAGATAAAAATTCGGGCAAACGGAGAGCTGGAGTCGACAGCCCCCACAACCGTCTCCACGGGGGAGGAACGAGCCACTCCCGCCACAAGAACCAGGGACTCAGGGTCATCGCCGATGGTCACCGAACCCCCACACGAGGATGACCAAGACCTGGAGCTAGAATTACCAGCGGTCTACGATGAGGTCCTGGCGCTTCTCGCGGACGAGAGAGAATACGCCGCGTTCGTGGAGAACGCGGAGAGCCCACCTCCAAAAATGGACAGCAGGGAGCCGAGGAGGAAGAGGAGGGGCCGACGCGGAGGCCGTAACAAAAACGGAGGCCAAAAGAAAGGCCTCATACGACTCCCACACAAAAAACGGGAGGCCCAGGGACCTTAAAATCAGAACAAGTCGTTCCGTCTCTGATTGTTTTTTTTTTTTTGTTTGTTTTTTTTTTCGTAAATAATAATATTACGAATAGTTTTTTTTTTTTCTCTTTCGTTTTCGACAACAGGATTGTCAAGTCCATTTTGTTATTATAGTTTTATTTTCTACTTTGTTGATGACGTACCTATAGTTTACGTTATGAAAATAGATATATACATATATACATAGATTTTTGTTTCTTTTATGCATCCCGGGGTAAATCGATACCAATTAAAATTCATGGGCATAAAAGGGCATATCCGTAACACACTTACAAGGTAATAAACCAGTACATTAGTACAGTATTTGTTTTCCAAGACGTGGTCTACGTCGAAGAAAAAACTAGGTCATCCAGAAACCTTTAAAATTTTAAGAGACAACAGGGTTGTTAGTTGTTTTTTTTCTTCGTATTAATTTAGTATATTTTTGTTTTTTTTCCCTTCTCTTTTAATTCAATAGATAAAGTTCATAAAGAGTTGTCCTTAACACTTACAATTAATAAAAATAGAAGTAAACAAAGGTAGTAAACCAGGTCGTTATAAATCTAGTTCATTAAAAATCATTCATTATAACCTGCTCGTTATAAAACGCGTACGCGTTGACCAGACCAGTAGAACCATCCCGTACCTGACCCTACCTCTTTAGTAGAACACCACTGATCGGGGATTTTTACAGGTAAAAATCTCCAGGAGAAGGAGGGCAGTATAACGAGCAGCGGGCAGACCACGCCGCCAGAGCCATGACGTCACAGCGCGCGGCACCGGAGCGCGGGCGGCGGGGAGAGCGACGCGCCGTGTACCGTTAGACCGCTATATAAGCCGACGCGCGCCCAGTACGGACAGCGGTGTGTTACCATCTCTCGAGCAGTGAGGTCGTGTGAGCGGCTCCAACTGTGAGGCATCGTAAACCATCGCTCCCCGCAGCGCAGAGTGTTTACCACGCTCGTTGTCGCCGCCGTAGGTTCTTCGTCAATCTAGGTAATGGTGTTAGGTCGATATCCAGGTGTCCTAAGCTGAGTCCTAGAGCCGTCCCTAGCGCAGAGTGTTTACCACGCTCGTTGTCGCTACAACCCGGGGCTGTTCCCAGCGCAGAGTGTTTACCACGCTCGTTGTCGCTGACACGGGAACCTAGTGCTTACGCTCCGGGGCCAGGCTGCCGGCGCGGTGTGTTTACCACGCATCTAGTCGTCCAAGCAGCCGGGAAATCTACCCTTAAGCGCAGTGTGTTTCTGGCCGCACTTGCGATTAGAGGTAGCTTTCCACGAAGGATACCGACCAGGCTCCCTTGCCACGCGTACTAACCACTAACTGTTCCCCGACGGAACGCTAACCCGACGCGTGGCTGGGACACCGAGTCCCCTAGGGAATTTAGGGACGTCTAGGATAGGTCGTCTAGGTTTTAGGGTAGGATTAAGGTTGACTATAAATAAACAGGCATAAAAGCCCTCAGTTTGTTAGTATATGACATCCTAGTTTGATTTATCCCCCGCTCCTTGCCTCCCGAACTAAGCTAGCTCGGAAAACCCTCAAGATCCCGTCTGGATCGAGGGATATGTACTAGTGTCTAGGCCCGTGACGTCCTAATCTACCTAGCGGGGCTAAACACTACGTCACAACCTTCTGGAAGTTATCGATTATACGCCCCAGATTGAGCGTAATGTTTTAATACAGTATGACACTTAACTAACATTTATTTGCGCCGTAACAAACACTGAGCATCTTATTGAGGGCATTGATTGAGGGGCCCAGCAACACCATTGTCATCTGCGTAACTGATGTTGTTTACAAACGTACTGTCCACTGAGCATCCGACCATAAATTACTCTAGCTCTATAAAAAGGTCGTAAACGCCAAAGTAACTGTAATTACTTATTACCTTCTGGAAGTTATCGATTATACGCCCCAGATTGAGCGTAATGTTTTAATACAGTATGACACTTAACTAATACCTATGTGTAACGTTCGAATTACCTATATGACACCGCGCGGCACATCGGTAATTTTAAAGAAAATTGAGATTTTTTGCGATAACTTAAAAACGGCTCGACCGATTTTATTCAATATAGTTTTCATTGAAAGTTCTTTTAAGGCCTCATTTTCATGAATTTGTCCATAATTTTTTGACCCGTGGTTGTAAAGTTAGAGGGGGAGGGGGGAACGTTATTTTTGGATTTCTGGTTTTATTTGACTGCACGTCGCGTGAAAACGGCTGAACGAATTTTGATGAAAACTTCTTTAATATGTCGTGAAAACCCTCGGCCATATACAGGGTGTAACCGACAGCGTACCGAAAACGAAAACCGTAGTTTTAGACCATAATTACGAACTGAAAACGAGTGTTCATTTTCTCGGAAAACTCAAGGATAAGATTTTCCAAAATAAATTATAAAACTCGACGCGCAATGTATTGCGTCCAATTCTCTCGGGTGCAGACGCGCGGGGAGGGGAGCACGCGGCAAGCATCGACCGTTCAAGGCACTCCCCACTCCACTCACGCGTCGGCGCAAAACATACCGTTACGCCAATGCGCATCGAATGACATGAATGAATGCAACCACAAAAACAACGCAACCACAGATCACAACTAGTATGTAGTACCTAACACCAGTAACAACTGACCGATAAATTAAAACAGTCTAACAAGATTATTGAGCCATGTCTACAAGCTCTTTTCTAGGGTCATCACGAATCGTCTCTCAAGCAGGTTCGATGAATTCCAGCCTCCCGAACAAGCCGGGTTTCGAAAAGGCTTCAGTACCATAGACCACATACACACGCTGCGGCAGGTTATACAGAAAACCGAAGAGTATAATCTGCCACTCTGCTTAGCGTTTGTGGACTATGAGAAGGCCTTTGATTCCGTCGAGACATGGGCAGTACTACAGTCCCTCCAGCGATGCCGAATTGACCATCGGTATGTCGAGGTGCTCAGGAGTGTGTACAACAACGCCACTATGTCAGTCCGAGTACAAGACCAGTGTACGGAGGCGATTCCATTGCAGAGAGGTGTGAGACAAGGAGATGTAATATCTCCGAAGCTCTTCACCAACACAATGGAAGACGCCTTCAAGCTCTTGGAATGGCAAGGACTTGGCATCAACATAAATGGCGAGTACCTCACGCACCTTCGGTTTGCTGACGATATCGTGGTCATGGCGGATACGCTGGAGGATCTCGGTATAATGCTGGATGATCTCAACCGAGTATCCCAACAGGTAGGCCTTAAGATGAACATGGACAAGACGAAGATCATGTCGAATGTCCATGTAGCACCCACCCCAGTATTGGTTGGGAACTCGGTCCTCGAAGTTGTCGACGAATACGTCTATCTAGGTCAGACGATCCAATTAGGCAGGTCCAACTTCGAGAAAGAGATCAATCGACGGATTCAACTCGGATGGGCAGCGTTCGGGAAACTGCGAAGTGTCTTCTCGTCCAAGATACCTCAGTGCTTGAAGACAAAAGTCTTCAACCAGTGCGTATTACCGGTGATGACCTACGGAGCCGAGACGTGGTCTCTAACTATGGGCCTCTTAAGGAAGCTCAGAGTCACTCAGCGAGCTATGGAAAGGGCTATGCTCGGGATCTCTCTACGTGATCGAATCAGGAATGATGAGATTCGTAGACGAACTAATGTCACCGACATAGCAAACAGGGTTAGCAAACTGAAGTGGCAATGGGCAGGGCACATAGCTCGAAGAACCGATGGCCGTTGGGGCAGAAAGGTTCTCGAGTGGAGACCACGTACCGGCAAGCGCAGCGTAGGACGGCCACCCGCAAGGTGGTCGGACGACCTGGTCAGGGTTGCGGGGACTCGCTGGATGCGGGTCGCTTCTATCCGGCCCATGTGGAAGTCAATTGAGGAGGCCTGTGTCCAGCAGTGGACGTCCTATGGCTGAAATGATGATGATGATGATGATGAACAAGATTATTATCATTCAAGCAAGTAAAGCAAATAAAATGTGCGGGTAGGTAAACATTACTCGTGCGTCCGACCGCAGCGGCCTGCGCGGGCACACTGGCCTGGCGGATCAATGACCGGCCAGTACCGTTATCTTTCCCACTCCACGCGCCTGTGTTGTACCGTAAAGCTTACCTTACATAATACTGTTTGTGGTACATTGTGTGTTTTGCGGAAAATGCTATTTTCATGCGATTTTTCATGAAAAATTGTTACCGGTAGAGTTCGATTAACGGGAAAATAAAGAAAAAATGAAAACTCGCGAGGAAAATTTGTGAATTTTCTCAAATAAATTTCCACGATTTTCCAGCTCAGAATAATGGTCTGAAGCCATGGTTTCAGTTTTCGGTACACCGTCGGTTACACCCTGTATTAGGCTATAAAAATCTTACCAATAACAGAGGGGTAGCCACTACACTCGATTGTGTTAAGTTTGCGTGTGCTGCTCTGTGGCGGCGCCACCATAATGAAAATCTTTTTGTTTTTTTTTTTTTTTTTTTTCAAAAAAAGGTGTACATAACTGCATGCAACTGTAATAAACTCGCCAAACTGCTAAGACAGTTTGTTGGCGAGATCGCGCTCATCTACATTATTTTTAGTTATATGCACCTAACACTACATATTTACCTTATAATTATATTAACAGGTTAACCTTAAGCTACAGCCACGGAAGCAAGAATACACTTGGAAAATCTGCCCTAGGGCAGTTTTTCCAAAAATATCCTTTTTAAACTATTTTTGACAACATTTCTGCTACACTCCTTTTCATCCCTTAACCAATCAATTTCATTATATATCTGTGGAACCAAATACTTATTTATTCTTCTACCATAATAATTGTTTGCAAAATATTGAACAAATTTTCTTAATCTTACGTTCCTTGTATTATATTAATTATATGGTGAAATGATGTACGTTGAAGGTACACCATGTACGTAACTACGTAACTATGGGGTGCGGTTCACTATTATCTTGCAGAAACTTTTTTGACATATATTTGTTTTGCATAATGATACTTGGCAGAAGTAACGTTTGGCAGAAACATCTTACGCAGAGTATGCTTTGGCATAAATCATTTCGCAGATTTTTATAATACCGAATCTTTTATTGGCATAATGTTGATGAGCATAACAGTCTTCTAAACGAATAGTACTTTCGCAGATATTTTTTTGCAGAATATTTTAGGCGGCATAAAATTGTCAAGGCGAATACCATTTGATTCCATGATAGACTTCATTGTCTTATCTTGTTGTACAGGACATATGCGGAATTGGATGAATTGCTCAATTCATAAGAATGTGCAGTTAAGAGGCTCGCTCGTTAGGGCCTCAGTTCAACCTAACACTCCTCCTCGCTTCGCTCGTCGTCGTACCTAACCTAATCCAAGTCGGACCTGCCCTAAGGTGCCATCAGTACCTAATGCATTACAAATTGTTGTGATTACACATTTTGTCCATGGAGTGGTATGGTAGCCGGCCGATGCCGCGCGGCTCGCTCGCTTCGCTCGCTCGTTAGGGTCTCAGTTCAACCTAACACTCCTTCTCGCTTCGCTCGTCGTCGTACCTAACCTAGTCTAAGTCAGACCTGCCCTAAGGTGCAATCAGTACCTAATTTATGCATTACAAATTGCTGTGATTACACATTTTGACAATGGAGTGGTATGGTAGCCGGCCGATGCCGCGCGGCTCGCTCACTCGTTAGGGTCTCAGTTCAACCTAACCTCGCTTCGCTCGTCGTCGTACCTAACCTAATCCAATTCGGACCTACCCTAAGGTGGACCTAATTTATGCATTACAATTGCTGTGATTAAAATTTTAGTGGCTGTTGCCCCGCGGCGGCAAGATACCTAACACTGCTCCTCGAACCGCTCGTCCTCGTACCTAACGGTACTTACATTCTACTACGTAAAGTTTACTTAACCCATTTTTCTGCTAGTAGAAAATAATTATGCTATCGTAATCGTATGCTATAGGATTATTATGGTACATAAAATTATGCTAAACCAAAGTCGGCCAAAGAGATATTCTACAAAACAATGTGCTGCAAAATGTGTCGTATGCGAGGTAGTAGTAATGCCATCTATACATTTATGCCATCTTACCATTCGACCGAAAGTGTTTCTGCGAAACGTGTTATGCGAAGTGTATTTCTGACCAATATTATTCTGCCAGATGAGGGTAACCCATGGGGTGCATCTCATTTCATAGAAAAACAATTAACATATTTTCATATAACCGAACATACGTTTGGTAGAATTTTCAGATTGTATAACAACGTTTCATAGAATGTTTATTTCATATATCGTTATTTCGTAGAAGCACAATTGATAGAAAGTCATTTCATATAACAATCATTTGATAGAATGCACGTTTAATATAATGCACTTTTCCTATAACAATAATTTCACAGAATATACGTTTAAAAGAATGTACTTTTCATAGAATGTACTTTTCGTAGGTATGTACTTTGGGATCACCTCTAGTGGAATAAAAATTCTTGTCATAAATTTGATTGTCATAACTCATTTCGCATAATGGCTTTTCTCATATACATGTAATTTGTCATAAATTATTATTTGCATAACATTTTATACGTCATAATTGTTGTTTGGCAGGCTTTTCATAAGCATAATTAGGTATGGCACAAAATTTGTAACATCTTATTGTACAACATGATAATGCAATAAATAATTAAGAATTAAGAAAGAACTGCGACCCACTCAGAAATGATTTGCTGCCAGAAAAGCAGTATGATGTTGATATAAAAACATTTTGAGATTAATATTTATGTTCTTCAGTATTATGCGCCAATGCACGATATGCATAAAAACATTATGACGATTAATGATTATGATGCAGGTTGATATGCTCCAAAATTATATGACATTCCTTACTTATGCGTAAAAACATTATGGTCATAAAATTTATGCGGATCAATTAATGACTATACACCTTATGCGCAAGAACTATTATGACAAAAGTGGTTATGCACATCGACATTATGGCTTTAAAATGTATGCAACCCAATATGGAACCATATACTTTTTATATAAATTTAAACACTATATTACTGAATTTAGGCTGCGAAAGTACGAATCTAGGGCTCTCAATTTAGGGCTAAAATTTTTGGCAGATAATGTTTGGCATACAGTTGAATGGCATACTACTTGTTAATCCTATACATTTTTAGCACATACTCATTTAAAGTCCTAAAACATGTAGGTGTGAAGTCAGAATCGTTACGTATTCTACCTTAAGGCAGGTCAGACTTCAGTTTTGTTAGGTACGACGACGAGCGAAGCGAGGAGGAGTGTTAGGTTCAAATGAGATCCTAAAAAGCCAGCAAAGCGAGCGAACGAAACGCCAGAACCGAGTTTTTTATTCTCCTCGTTTTAGATAGAACTGCAACACCGCACTGAACTGCTACAACTGGTTTAGTTTATACTAATATTAGTTTTCATATATTTTCTTACACTACTAATCTAACTCATAATCATCAGAATTCATCATCGCCCGAATTCATAAATTATAAAATTTTTGCAAAACCTTTCTGAGCAGATCCGACGTGGCCGGGATAGGTTAGAAGGTCAGGCGGGAGCGAAGCGTATCGAGCTACCGCCTGGCCTTCGAGGTTGTTTTTTTTTGCGTACCGAAAAAACTTTTGCTTGTATTCATACTGTTTACATACAGTCGCCATCAGATATATCGCAGCATATAAGGCGTTCATAAATATGTGAACATGTACTGTAACGCCCAGTCAATAAGAGTCGTGTTCAGATATTTATTAATACCTTACATGCTACGATATGTCTGATGGCGACTGTACAAGAACAATCCACTCTTCCAGGAAAGTATTAATAGGAAAATTATGATAATTGTTTGTTTTGAAGTAAAACAGTTATAAAAAAAACATGAGTTTTTGTTTATTATATGAAATGTTCATTATATTAAGTGTTCATTATTTTTAGTGTTTATAAACGAAACAAGCAATATATCAAGTGTTGTTATAAGAATTGAAAATATATCACGGCGCCCCTACGCAACGCCATCTGAGATTAACATTATGAACTAAACTGACATCTACACAGACGAGAGTGAATGCAGCTGTCATTCACTCTGGCGGAACGTCAGGGCATTGCGGCGGCCATATTGACTTCAGCGGTTGCATTGTCAAGAACAGTGGCGCGTGACAAAGCATTGACGGATCGCCGACGTCTGCTTAACTAATCCGATTTAGAATCCATGTTATATTTTATTGTTAAATCACGTTGTTAGTGCCTAATTGAAGATATATATGATACGATTTTTGTAATGGGAAGATTATTATAACCTACTTTAATCAAATGAACATTTGTTTAATTTGAGCTGCAACCGTTAAGTGCCACATATTTTATCATGGGTGATCCTGATGGAGGCGGCAAGGAGCCTTTATATATGAACTGATTTTCTACGAAATGATAATTCTATCAATTGATCGATTCTATGTGTTGAAATTATATTATATGTTCTTCGATGTGATGATCTTCCATTTGTAGTTTTATGAATTATTACACACCCCTACGTATGATGTTTTTGGCTGTACCTGTACCAGGGAACGAAATAATGGACATTGATTGTGGCGCCGCTGGGGAGCATACTCTGCAGCGGTGCCACTGAGAATTCATAGATAAAAATTACATTAGCTATTATTTTCTTATGGAAATCGATGTACTCGTGCTATATTATAGTCGAATTCATCACACAAATATGATCGACCCAACGACAGTCGGCTCAGTAGGTAGGCAGCCGCACTACCGCTGCGCCACGTGACGTCAGTAAATAAATTTGGCCTACTTATATTATCATCGCTGACAAGACACTGATTATGAATAACTTACCTAAAATAATCATGATGATGATTATCTTCCCGTGGCTCCAATAAAGACGGAGTGCTCGGCTTGACAGCGCGCACGCGCGGGGTGCGCTGCGCACGCGCCGGCAGCCAGCGCCGGCCGCCATGCTGCTCGCCGGGACCCGCGACCCACCCACTACGACTGGCGACGGTAAATGCGACACCTACAACTAAAGCTCAACCAGGTTTCTTAATAGATCAACATTTAATCGATATGCTATGCTTGTGTTATACGTAGGTATGTACGTACGAATGTTACAGGAGAAGGTAGATAGGAACAGCGACTCTATGGACGTCATATTTACGTCGCTCCGCGTTATTTACGAAAGTTTTATTATAAAGTGTTTAAAATAGTTTTGGGCATTTAAAAAGAACCCGTAAAATTACTGTGACTTTGGTGCTGTTTTATGAGATGAGGGAAATATATATTTCGTTAAACATGGCAAGGCATAACAGTTGGTGAGATTAAACGGTACTGTTCGGTGATTGAACCGCTCAGCGTTGTCACAGCTACGGGACAATCCGTAGATCTACGGATTTTAGGCCTTGTGCTCAAAGCTACGGACATTATTGGTGAACCTACGGAATTTCAGACTACTTTTCGTCGTTCCAATGCTAAACTTGCGAATCTGTTTTTTTTATTCTTTTGACTTTAGACCTAATTCTGTATGGTTTTAGGTTAAATTTCCAAGTTCGCGAAAATTCAGATTGGCAAGTTTAGCATTGGAACGACGTTTTATTTATGACCAAAATATGTAAACGAAATGGAATGTACCTTTCTGCAAATAATAAACTATAATCAAGGACCATATACCCGGGACTTATGTTCTCATACAAGAAAACGTAACTCTGAAAAAGCTCAAAATTCGGTATAAAAACTAGATGGCGCTGCTTCGTAGCCTGGAAGTGACAAAAATGATATGTTTTACCAATATTTATAAGTGATTTTTGATTTTTGAAAATCAAACGCGTTACTGCTTTGTTTTAATACGATAATATAACTTAAATACACAATTTTTAAGGATTTCATTTTTTAGTCTTCAACAACGTGGTTTGATCGTATTAAAATAGATGGCACTACCTCTGGATAGCTCAAGGTTGCTTGCGGGCTCGCCAATTTTTGCTACACAAAATAGCTAGATGGCGTTGGTGCACTGATGTAATGGACAAAATAAGTTACGCCCGAATTGTCAAGCGACATTTCCCACTAACAAACAGTCAGTAACGTAATATTTGTTAGATAAGTTTTGTACAGTCAAGGAATTTCATTTCCTACCCATTTCGATAAAATGTCGTTAGACATTCGCAATGCATTAAGGCCGAAAATTATATTTCAATAATAGTATTGAAATGTCAATATTATTATTTGTCACTTCATTTTACAAAAAACCTCCTCGCGAAAGGTTATCATTTGCTTTTAATTTCTAATTAGGAACATATGTCAGTGTCAATCGAGAAAATCGTAAAATAATTTTCAGCAACGTTATTAATTTGAAAAATAAAATGCTTGCCGCTAACCGTGAACTATTAAAAGATAATGATAATGACTGAAAACAATGAAGAGCTCAAAGAGTGGAGTTACACCAGGAAGGAATACGGATTTATGAGATCACACGTCGGTTAAATGCTAGCAGGGACACAGTTTGACGTTGGGTACGGCGATATAATGCTGAAGGAAACCTTATTGATCTACTGCAAAGCAAAGTAACCATTGCATCGTCCGCTTGCCATGGCCCAAGACCAACGCCGACGACAAAATGGCTTTACGCCAACGGGACGATTTGCGGAAATGTTTGACATTTACCCTAGAACAATTAGGAATTGCCTACATGCAGGCGGCCTGCGAAAATATATTCGTTCGTTTTGTTTTTGTTAAAAGTAATATAAAGAAAACGTTTATAAAATTGTGGTTTTATTGAATTATCACTGTCGTTAGTTCTGTTAGTTTTTGTATAGATAAATTTCGGGTGCCTGTCGTATCGCATAACGTTTTTTGTCCTAAAAATGGTTGGCCGAGAATGTTTGGCATACTGTTGAATGGCATACTACTCGTTTGTCCTACTATTTTCAGATGATGTGCGTATCGAAAGTTTCGATTCGAAACGTGATACCTACCTGAAGGGCTACTCCGATGTTGGAAATTTTACTGTCGTATATTGCTATTCCATTCACTAAAATATTCTTTGACAGATGATCGAGAAGGATGGCGCTATTCGACAGTCAAATTTTGAACATCGGGGTAGCCCTTCTGGCATCACTGGTTTGACATGTCTTGCCAGATGGGTGTGTGATGTCGTCAAATCAAATGTCATTGTTTCAAATTTGTAAAATTGTATGTATTTTATTCATGAAATTACGCGATTAATCGAATTTTGCGGTTACGTGTTTCCATATCAGAATTTATTGTTTTTTTACAAAGAATAGTTTGGTATGCGTTTCGTGAAGGTCTATCGTAGGCCCAGACAAAATTATTATTATATTGATTAGTTTACGTCAAAACGATGACATGTAGGGAATTGTTGCAACTACAATGATTTGCTCTCCATACAAATTTTAATCCCGTTTTTCGTCCCTAAAAGGGATAAAACTTGGTATAAATGATAGCCTATGTCCTATTCTGATATATAAGGTACATAACTGGAAAGTTTCATCATAATACGTCCAGTAGTTTTTGAGATTAACACGTTCGCGGACAGTAAGACACACCTGTTTGACACTAAAATTTTGTATGGAATATTTGAAACTGTTATAGCAGTTTCGTCATAATTGTAAGATTGAGTACAATTTACATGTGACAGTGAACACTATGCAAGTCGAATGCTATACCAGTTGCGTCAAATATGATACGTTTTTATACTACCTTATGTGACAACAAATGCTATAGCATGGCATTCCATAGCAGTTCTGCCACATGGCTTAGCTAGCTCGTGGTACATTTATGGCATTGAATGTTATAGCAGCTGCCTGCTACGCTTATATGTGATAGCGAAAACGAATATAGGCGTTGATTACAGGAGTTATAGTTATCAACGGGTTTGTCACTCACGCCTATTCAATTAGAGTATCTCTTGTTACTTTCAGACGACGCACCAGACGAGTTTGGCATATAGTCTTCGTAGGAACTTCACTGCCCCGCTATATTTCTAAATGGGTCTTGATCAGATTCACCGGTATCGTCGATTACACTTCTGACTCTTCTCTTGATCATTGGTTGATGTTTTGACTCTTCAACGCTAATTTGATCCTCCGATGACTGCTCAGTCACCTCTTCAAACATTTTCAGTAACTTCTCACTATCGTGAGCTTAAAAACTCGTATTGGACGAGCCTATCGTTGATCTAATGATTTTGGTGGTAAAGGCGGTGACGGTGAAGTCTGTATAGGTCAGTGGTGCAGTCTGTATGTCGCCACCGAGTAGGCGGTCGGGCTCGAGCGAGGACCTTCTTTGGAGGCATGTAACTCAAATTAAAAGCACTTTTTTACACTGCGATAAAGCTACAATACCCTTCACTATGTTAGCAGTTGAATGGTGAACCAAGAGACGTATAATTCCAAGATATTTGCTGACAATTATGTTTACTGTGTATGTGTATAATATAAAATATGTACATTAATCTATGTCTGTATTTTAAATTGTAACCACCGTCAAAGCTCGTTGAAGGGCAATAAACAGTTAGTAAATATAGCTAATTAATACAACCCACCAAAATATCCAAGAAAATACTTGAATAAATGTTACTTACGATGATAAAAACAATCCTTCGAAATGTTGTCGACACGCAAAATTCTCAAAATTCTGATGGTCAACACAGCGGCGCACTTGCCGAGCGACTGAACTAATTTTCATACAACCGAGAATGCTATAGCATCTGTGTGCGGGAGAGGGGGGTACGATTGTCGGCAACACATGTCAACTTGTCAGTGTGCGAAAATCAAGTAATGTGACAGTAAGCGTACCCGGATTGCAGAGAAATTGACAGTAAATGTTAATGTACACGTTTTCACTATGGCAAAGCGCATTCTTTAGCATTCGCGCTCA
Organism: Apotomis betuletana; assembly: GCA_932273695.1. NCBI lineage: Eukaryota > Metazoa > Arthropoda > Insecta > Lepidoptera > Tortricidae > Apotomis > Apotomis betuletana. The sequence goes on along the minus strand of OW026313.1, from coordinate 22,678,936 downwards.
GGAAAGAAGTTCAATTAAAGACTGCTATAGAATGCGCGTCACAAGAGGTACTCAAAATTCGAATGCCATAGAATGCCCGTCCGCGAACGTGTTAAGTGAAACGTACATACATACATCCATCCAAACTTTCACGTTTATAATATTATTAGGATTAGGATTAGGATGTAAGTAATTTTTATGTTTAAATAAAACATACACAAATAGTGAAATGAGACGAAACGGAACGTAGTAAACAAACATCGCACCTAACGTCATCTATTCACTTTTTACTGTATCACTTGGAACTTGGAAGTTGGAATGTCGTTGAACGCTTGACGACTGTGTTACTTCACGCTTGCGCGTACCGTACGGTAGAGATTGAAAAATGACGACTTTTGAATGAATTGAGACCCTTAGCGGCATCTAGCGACGTAGAACGGGTAAGTAATAGAACATATATAAACAATAGATATAACACTCATTAGACATAGGCTCAATTGGAATAAATTTAATTGGTATAATATTCAATTTGTATACTAAACGAAACGTATAACAATAAAATGCATATTTTCATACTATATAATGAACTGTAAGTATAATGACATTGTGTATAATCATCTAGTGGTATAACATTTAAAACACTTAATTATTAGTTATAATTATTTGTTTCCATGCCATTCCATTGAGAAGAGGCGTAAGACAGGGGGACGTTGTGTCCCCGAAACTGTTTACGGCCGTTATGGAAGACGCCTTCAAGCTCCTGGAATGGCAAGGACTTGGCATCAACATCAATGGCGAATACATCACTCACCTTCGGTTTGCCGACGACATCGTAGTCATGGCAAAGTCGATGGAGGAACTCAGCATGATGCTCGATGACCTCAATCGAGTTTCTCAACGGGTGGGCTTAAAAATGAACATGGACAAGACGAAACTCATGTCAAATGCCAAGGTTGTGCCCATCCCAGTCTCTGTTGAAAACTCGGTACTCGAAGTTGTTGACTCATACATCTACCTAGGACAAGTGGTCCAATTAGGTAGGTCCAACTTCGAGAAAGAGGTCAACCGCCGAATCCAACTCGGCTGGGCAGCGTTCGGGAAACTACGCAATGTCTTTTCGTCCGACATACCTCAGTGCCTCAAGACGAAAGTCTTCAACCAATGTGTGTTACCAGTGATGACTTACGGCACCGAAACGTGGTCTTTCACTATCGGCCTCATCTCAAAGCTCAAAGTCGCTCAACGTGCAATGGAGAGGGCTATGCTCGGGGTGTCTCTACGTGATCGAATCAGAAATGAGGAAATCCGTAGACGAACTAAAGTGACCGATATAGCTCACCGGATTAGCAAGTTGAAGTGGCAATGGGCAGGCCACATAGCACGCAGAGCAGATGGCCGATGGGGCCGAAAAGTGCTCGAGTGGAGACCTCGGACCAGCAAGCGCAGCGTAGGACGTCCACCTACAAGGTGGACAGATGACCTTATAAAGGTCGCCGGAAGGCGCTGGATGCAGGTCGCTTCCAACCGGTATATATGGAAGTCCAAAGGGGAGGCCTATGTTCAGCAGTGGACGTCCTATGGCTGAGATGATGATGATGATGATGATTATTTGTTTTAGTTTATTTTAATTTTAGGTTTTTTGTACATAGTTGTTAGTAGTATTTAAGCTTTTTCTTTACTGTTTCTTTGTTTTTCCTTTTTTGAAATAAATAAATTTTATATACATTATATACATTTACTCGAAACATCGAAGCAATCGAAGCATTGAAGTAATGTTAGAAATCGTAAGCCAGGTTGGACCTGCGCGGCTCGCTCGCTCGTTAGGGTTAAAGTTCAACCTAACACTCCTCCTCGCTTCGCTCGTCGTCGTACCTAACCTAAGCAAAGTCAGATCTGCCTTATGGTAAAATAAGTAATGTTAGGAATCGTAAGACAAGTCGGACTTGCGCGGCTCGCTCGCTTCGCTCGCTCGATAGGGTCATAGTTCAACCTAACACTCCTCCTCGCTTCGCTCGTCGTCGTACCTAACCTAAGCCAAGTCGGATCTGCCTTAAAGTGATAAGGGTAATGTTAGGAATCGTAAGCCAAGTCAGACCTGGCGCGGCTCGCTCGCTCGTTAGGGTCGCAGTTCAACCTAACACTCCTCCTCGCTTCGCTCGTCGTCGTACCTAACTTAAGCCAAGTCAGACCTGCTTTACCTGCCTTGCCTGCGCTCGTTTCGCTCTTACAGATATAGGTAAGTACTGCGTTTTTTTTTATAAAATGTCTATATGGTACTAGGTATGTCATATAATATTATTTTATATGATAGATATTTCAAATGATATTATATTATATGTCATAATTGTTATACAAAATAAATATTATATCTAAAATTATTCGACAAAATAACCATTATAACAAATGATATTATATGAATTGAATGTTATACCAATCAAGCCTTATATTTCATGAAAATATGGTATTTTTTATTATATATATCGTGCATTATATCTTTTGTATGTTTATAAATTGAAATTATACCAAAAGTTTGTATATAATATGGGACGCACCCACGTAGAACGATAGTAACTAACGGAGTACGGTGCGTAGTATGAAGAATAGCGGTCCCGTGTATATGGTCCTTGCTATAATTAATTTCATTTTCTTAACCGACTTCAAAAAAGGAGGAGGTTCTCAATTCGAACAAATTTTTTTTTTTTGTATGTTTGTTACTCGATATCTCCGAGAACCGTGAACCGATTTAAATTTTTTTTTTTTAATCGAAAGGGTATAACTCCGAGTTGGTCCCACCGGTGGCACTAAGTCGGGATCTGATGATGGAATCTTGGAGAAATCGAAGGAACTCTTCAAATGTTATAGGGACATGTACGGCGCTTTCGGTAATTTATTGATAAGGTCAAGAATTTACATTCAGTAAATAGAATTTGGTGTAAGAAAACTGATGATGAACACATACGAATCACTAAAAAGCAAAAAAAAAAAAAATTTAACAAAAAAAAGAACCGACTTCAGTAAAACTAAAAAAGCCAACAATAACCCGTTCAAGTACAGATTACATTTGACTCACCCTTCGAAGTCGGTGCCAAACCTCGCGTAAACTATAATATATAAATATAAGAACTGGTTTGGGATCGACTTCGAAGGGTGAGTCAAATGTAATCTGTACTTGAACGGGTTATTGTTGGCTATTTTAGTTTTACTGAAGTCGGTTCTATTTTTGTTAAAAAAATTTTTACTAGCTCAAAACGGTGATCAGACTACGGACAGGGTGTGCAATAATATTAGATATTTATTGGTTTTGCTGAAGTTACTAACTTTAATACAAAGACTCCAAAGTGTTCGCAAAGGACAAGTCTATTGGACAAAGCCAGCTGACCAAGCTGAAACGGGAAGATGGCAGCATAGCGTCGACCAAAGCAGAGGTTCTAGGCGAGATCGAGAGGTTCTATGGTCAGTTATACACTTCAGTCGCAAAGCCCGTTGACAGCTTGGTAGGCGATCCAAGAGCCAAGCTGTCCCGACATTATACCGAAGACATCCCGGACATCAGTCTGTACGAGATTAGGATGGCCCTGAAGCAACTTAAGAACAACAAGGCGCCGGGTGAAGACGGAATCACCTCAGAGCTTCTGAGAGCGGGTGGAACACCGGTACTTAAGGTCCTCCAGAAGCTCTTTAATTCCGTCTTGTCCGAGGGCAAAACGCCTGAAGCATGGAATAGAGGCGAGGTGGTACTGTTCTTCAAGAAAGGTGATAACAGCCTATTGAAGAACTACAGGCCCATCACGCTTCTAAGCCATGTTTATAAGTTGTTTTCAAGGGTCATCACGAACCGTCTCGAACATAGACTTGATGACTTCCAGCCTCCCGAACAAGCCGGTTTCCGAAGAAGCTATAGTACCATAGACCACATACATACGCTGCGGCAAGTTATACAGAAGACTGAAGAGTATAACTTGCCATTATGCTTAGCGTTTGTGGACTATGAGAAAGCCTTCGATTCGGTGGAAACATGGGCGGTGCTCGAGTCACTTCAGCGATGCCATATTGACTATCGGTACATTGAAGTGTTGAAGTGTTTGTATAGTAACGCCACCATGTCGGTCCGAGTTCAGGAGCAGAGCACAAGGGCCATTCCATTGAGAAGAGGCGTGAGACAGGGGGACGTTGTGTCCCCGAAACTGTTTACGGCCGTTATGGAAGACGCCTTCAAGCTCCTGGAATGGCAAGGACTTGGCATCAACATCAATGGCGAATACATCACTCACCTTCGGTTTGCCGACGACATCGTAGTCATGGCAAAGTCGATGGAGGAACTCAGCATGATGCTCGATGACCTCAATCGAGTTTCTCAACGGGTGGGCTTAAAAATGAACATGGACAAGACGAAACTCATGTCAAATGCCAAGGTTGTGCCCATCCCAGTCTCAGTTGAAAACTCGGTACTCGAAGTTGTTGACTCATACATCTACCTAGGACAAGTGGTCCAATTAGGTAGGTCCAACTTCGAGAAAGAGGTCAACCGCCGAATCCAACTCGGCTGGGCAGCGTTCGGGAAACTACGCAATGTCTTTTCGTCCGACATACCTCAGTGCCTCAAGACGAAAGTCTTCAACCAATGTGTGTTACCAGTGATGACTTACGGCACCGAAACGTGGTCTTTCACTATCGGCCTCATCTCAAAGCTCAAAGTTGCTCAACGAGCAATGGAGAAGGCTATGCTCGGGGTGTCTCTACGTGATCGAATCAGAAATGAGGAAATCCGTAGACGAACTAAAGTGACCGATAGTATAGCTCACCGGATTAGCAAGTTGAAGTGGCAATGGGCAGGCCACATAGCACGCAGAGCAGATGGCCGATGGGGCCGTAAAGTGCTCGAGTGGAGACCTCGGACCAGCAAGCGCAGCGTAGGACGTCCACCTACGAGATGGACAGATGACCTTGTAAAGGTCGCCGGAAGGCGCTGGATGCAGGTCGCTTCCAACCGGTATATATGGAAGTCCAAAGGGGAGGCCTATGTTCAGCAGTGGACGTCCTATGGCTGAGATGATGACTAACTTTAATAAGATTTTTAAGCTTCAGTATAGTCAAGTGAAGCATTGGAAAAAAGTCTGTAGAACTACGGATTTTTAAGCAAAGATTAACGGAATTCTACAGATTTTCATAAATGACATCTGGCAACACTGGACCCGCTCACCGCTGCGGCCGCTGCAAGGCAAGATAGCGCGCTGGACGTTGCTTGCGCTCGTCGTTGTTGCGCACGCGCTCCGGCGCTCGCTGTTTGCGACTTAATATATAAGGGGTGTGCACTTTTTTGTGTTCTTAGTTTTACGGGACAACTATGTGGTTGAACGAATTATGGCATTGTTTAAACTTACAAACCGAAGTGAATTCGGCCTTAAAAAATAATTTCTACTATAATACCTACATATACCTGCGCGGGATCTAAAAACTCCATTCATTCCTCGACTCACTCTCTCTGTCCCGGCTTGCTTACGATTAACATTGTTCTCTGAATTTAATCAAGTATATAAAATAAAGAACTGCATGTGTATTCCGAAGTGCAGTGTTATTAATTCAAATTATCACCGACACCAGGATACCCGGATGTAACTAAATAACATATAGTTGTATGTAAACGTCTTAAACCATATTTATTAGTAGTCTGAATTGCAGTGAAATATTTTTTATATCCTTCTTTCTTATCAAAAGCAATCAAACAAAATATCCGTATAGCAGCCTCGATCAAGCGTGTCGTATTTATTTTTATGTTAGTTAGTACTTACTTCTTGAATGTTTTGATTTATTTGTAGTTTGTTGCTGATTACTGCAGCCCTGAATTTTACCTTCAGAGCTTCGTCACTTTGTAATTTCACTCAAGTGCAGGCACGTTTTACAGAGGTGTAGCCATGCGGAAAATCTGCAAGTAATGAAATCAAGTCGACCGTATAAGTCAATTATTTAGGCAATGCTCGTTACGACCAGCAACGCTTTTCGTGCAGTGTATTTATTGTAGCCGGCACAGGGCGGTCTACCCCGCAGGTCACTCGGCTCGGGGCCCGCATGCCCCGCACGGGGCGGTCTACCCCGCAGGTCGCTCGGCTCGGGGCCCGCGTGCCCCGCACGAGGCGGGGCCGAGCGGTCGGTCTCCAGGGGCCGGAACTAATACGTGACAATGGTAGCAACAGTCTAGTCTATCTGCACATATAATAAAGCTGAAGAGGATCAAAAGTCTGCATGGAAGATATTCGAAAAAAAAAATGGCGGGGGATACTTAGAATCGATGACGGAACACGTTCCAACAGTTTTTAGAATTTTTGTCTGTTTATCTGTTTGTATGTTTATTTGACCGCGTATCACGTGAAAACGGCTGCTCGGATTTTGATGAAAATTTCATTAATCTATCGAAAAAAATCCCGGCCCCATATAACAGCCCCCTGTTAGCCATTACACTCGATTGAGCTAAGTTTGCACCTGAATCTTATGGCGCAACTTAGCAAGGAGGTGCAAACATTTTTCCAACATGTGCTAAGACTATCGAGTACCCTGATACACTTACAGATGGCGCTGAAATTAATATGTGAATTAGTCGTTTACTGACACAAACCGAAATCCACGCGTGCCGAGCCGCGGGCACAGCTAGTCTTATTAAGGTCTTCGCACATTATAACAACTCAACGGCGACTCGATTCTATGCCAAATATTGAAATTTAAGCCCTATGTCATATTTACTAGGTTTAAATTCAAAAAATGTACGACGCGTCGTCGACTCGTCGTCCACTACTAATATTATTATTTGAAATTAAACCTAGTAAGTATGACATAGGGCTTAAATTTCAATATTTAGCATAGAATCGAGTCGCCGTTGAGTTGTTATAATGTGCGAAGACCTTTAGTAAGTGACCAGCCACGACTTACGCTGCCGCCGAAGTCACGGCCGGACCGTTAAATATTAAAGTAATTACATGATTAAAAATCCGATGACTGTGCGCAGGAGCAAGCGGGCGCCAGCCGACGCGGGAGCAGACAACACCTCGCGCTGGCAACGACGAGGAGCCAAGCCGCGCAGGCGCCGTGCTGAAGAGGCTGACATCTTCGTCTTATTATTGTATACATATATAGGAACTCTATAATCGCTGTGAACTGAGTCTAAAAATCATGACTTAAAATGCTATTCAAACAGACCGGCGAAGGTCGTTCGTGTTGTATTGTACTTGTATCCTAGTGTAGTTGTAGCTCTCGTTAGATTGTAGGTAATCGATATATGATTGGTGACCGGTACGAATATGCTATAATTATGTTCTTATTACTTGATAAAAGTGTTTTTTTTTTATACATGATGCTCTGCCGCTGTAGCACACGTAGGGAACGTTCTTTAAATATTGTTTTTTTTTTTACATTAATACAACTCGTTTTCAATTGCTTGCCGGATTTGGGAATCAAACCAACTAAAATAGATTTAGAAACATGTTAAGATTATGATGTTTTCACGTATTTCTTTACATGTAAAAAGGGCAAAAATTTACGTGAAATAAGAGGTAACGATATTTAAATACCAATTTTTATAATTGTTTTATTATGTCGCGGTTTGACTACGATTCCTTAAAGATAAACCGTCTGATTGATATCCCACTCAACACATGCTGAAACTGTTTACTTTGGCAGTGGGCCGTGGGCAGGCACAGGTATTAATTTTATTCCTTTTTTCAGATCCATATGATGAATACGCTTGCCAAGTGAGAAATAATGTACCAGGTGAGAGAACATGAAATATAAAGTAGGAGACAGACGGAGAGTGCGATTCATGGGAAATAAATACAACTGCTCATCTCTCCATACAGTCCGTTTCCGTGGCGATGGCGTCACATACAATAAGTTTCCAACTTTACGTTACCGGGATAAGAAACTCAAAGTTTCTCTCTCCAAAACTTAACCGGTTGTAACGACATTTTGGGGACTGAATGGAAAGGACAGTTTCTGTGTCGACCGTTTCGATGTTCGCTTATTATTATAGAATTTGCGTACTCCGGGTCTGTTTGAAGCGAAATTGTGGCGAAAATCAGACACCTAGTACACAAATTGTATACAGTTGCCAAAATTCCGGAGAAGGAAACAGTCGAGATCTGAACCTCGATTTGTAAGGGACAATGATCTTTTAAGCTAGGACTAGGGGGAATGCGCTGAGGCAATGGGGTTAAAGCGGTCAAATTTATGCGCGTACCTAAAAAATTGGGCAAGTGCGAGCCCGACTCGCGCATGAAGGGTTCCGTACCTATACATATATATATAATCTATACACTGAAAAAAATACACAGTGGAGCCTACTGAAATTACAGTAAGCGTAACCGTTATTACAGTTAGGTTAACTGAAATGTCAGTAGGCCTAACTGTTATTGCAGTAAGTCTTACTGTAATGTCAGTAGGCTCCACTGGATATTTTTTTCAGTGTAACAAGTTTGTTGTATGGGAGCCCCCCTTAAATATTTATTTTATTTTATTTTTAGTATTTGTTGTTATAGCGGCAATAGAAATACATCATCTGTGAAAATTTCAACTGTCTAGCTATCACCGTTGTTGAGATACAGCCTGGTGACAGACGGATGGACGGACGGACGGACGGATGGACAGCGAAGTCTCAGTAATAGGGTCCCGTTTTTACCCTTTGGGTACGGAACCCTAAAAATAGTACATTACTGCAGAGGCAGGGAAAAGTCAGTCAGTGGATGAGTAATATGATTTTAAAATCATACTCATCCACGGACTGACTTAATAATGTAATGTACTATTATTGCATGGTTATGTGTGTACAATGGTATTACAGTAATAGTTAATTCTATAACTATCCTGCCACACAGAAGCGTAGTAAAAAATCACACTTTTAGGCAATTTAGGAAGACATCGTACGGTTACCTGGCGCAGCAGGCGCATTATTCGGTATAAGAATATTTAAATGAAAAGTAAAGTTCCATTATTAGTGAAGTAATAAATGACCTACCTAAATAGTAAATAATGATTTGAAATAATATAGTAGCAATAATTAGTTTATACAATGACTTAGTATAGGTACATAGATAGATAATTACCTAAATTAAAAATGTAGAAACCCCCGACAGGCCGACGACAGTAGCTATAGTCATCGCAACCCTTATTTAATGTGTGATAACTGATATAGAAAATGATACTAAAACTGGGCATAACTACAAATTTCGGAATTTTTACCTTCAACATTGGCTGAGATCTTGTCACTTGTTGAAATTATAGCAGATTATCTTAGAAACTACTGGTCCTATCTCCACCAAACATAGCTAAGAGCCATCTTGACGGACAAGTCTTTCGATAAAGAAAATCGCTCTCAAATAGGTCCATCCGTTTGAGAGCTTACGATACCACAGACAGACAGACATAGATAATTATATAGATACTCAGATACATGTTAAAGTCACCCCTCTTTTATCGGGGATCAAATTCGTTTTATTTTACCACCATTATGTACCATATGATCTGTGAATGAATGATGATTGGTTGATTGATCACATTCCGGATTTTTATCTTCACAACCTGTAAAGTTATCGAAGTAAGATTTTGTAGGACGATAGATAATTCCGAAAAGTATCTAAATATGTAAAATAAAAGTAATTATCATCCGTTACTTTCATTGTATCGCTCTATGAAATTATAACTTTTAGTATCATATTATTAAGCGATCCATGTAATAAATGCTCAATTTTATTTATGAACAACTGTCGTTTAAACCATATTGACTGACGTTTGTAAAAAGCAAACTTATCCTTTAGGCTTTAGCCTTAATAGTTGTATAAAAGGGACTACTTACTACTGTATAATGTATGATTTCAATTCCCTTACTTTTGTTTCAGGTGATTCCAGTGAGTATGAGTAGCACAAACATACAAGTCGAACATTCTCGCACTCGCGCCGCATCTACCTAGTCTGCGTGTCTAGCACAACTAGGCTTAGCGACTCTTGTCGCGCGACATAGCATTATCCGTCACTTTCTCACAGTACAGCGAAAAAAGAGATAGGTAATATTTCTCGCGCGAGAAAGAGTCGCGTGTCACAGTTACGCTAGACGTGCTGCTAGTATAAATAATATGAAATGAAATGAAATGAAATAATTTATTCAGTAAGTAGGCCACAAGGGCACTTTAACAAGTCAGATTGTGAATCTACCGGCATTTCGCAAGAGGAGACCGCTGTTGAGAAGAAAGCCGAAAGAAACTCAACAGTAAGTCATTTTTTCGTAAATAACACATAGAACAATTACTTTACATTAGTGTTATTGTGGCCTACTTAGTCGTAAGTTTCATTTACACATACAAATATAATACACAATACATAGTATTTATATACACAAATATAATTCTTATAAATATATATAATTACATACATTATATACACGTATACATATAAATACAAACATAGTATTATAAGCTATCATATTACATACATAATGCCTACCTATCGGTCGAGTATCGATATATCGATAAATATATCGATACATTCATTATCGACTTACTGCACCGCACCGATAGCCGTTAGAGACAAACCGGCTGGACAACGTCGCTGCGCCCGCGCGCATGCTTAGAGGTCAAAGCAGTCACTACACATATGCGACGCCGAACGCACGCTTAACGCTCTCGCTATCTGTTTACGCGGCTTGCATTGTTTTGCCTTATTACTATAAATTACTGCCTGTTTTCTACTTCCGTGCTTTCCTATAAACTGTCTTTCTGCCTATGAACTATATCTGTGCTTGTGCTTGTGCTTGTGCCTCTTGCTCTTCTGTGCCTTCTGTATTGGATTCTTTGTGTCTACCTGGACAATACATCGATAAAACTGTAAGTGCAGTGTTTTATTGACATCAACACCTGGTAGGCCACTACATATCTTACCCAAACTGGTGACCCCTAGAAAGACACAATGTCACAAGAGTAAAGAGCTGAGCCCGCCCGGCAACCAGGACAAAGCACTAGTGATGGGGGCGTATCGATGAAACCTGTCGATGTTTATAAAGTCGGCGTACGAGTACCACCCTTTTGGCCTGAAGAACCCGACATATGGTTCGCTCAAGTCGAAGGTCAATTTGCCATATCCGGCATAACCAGTGACTTGACTAAATTCAATTATGTGATTGGGCATCTCGACAATCACCATTCTAAGGCAGTTAAGGATGTGATCATTAATCCGCCTGCGACCAATAAGTACGAGAAGCTAAAGAGTGAGCTAATAAAGAGGCTTAGCGACTCCAAGGAGAAAAGGATCCAGCAGCTGATGATGCACGAGGAGCTTGGAGACCGAAAGCCCTCACAGTTCCTCCGACACCTCCAAAGTCTCGCTGGTACCGGCGTCACAGAGGATTTTATGAAGACGATGTGGATAAATCGTTTACCCTACGGAATCCAGACGGTCCTCGCAGGTCAGCCAGAATCCACAAATCTGGAATCTTTAGCGGACTTAGCTGACAGAGCTAACGACCTCGCTTCATCTTCACCGAAAGTGGCAGCAGTGGGCCATGCAGTACCCAGCTCGCTCATCAGTGACCTCACGAGAGAAGTGGCAGAGCTTCGTAGAGAGTTCCAGAAGCTGAAAGCATCAGGACCAGGGAGAAACTCCAGATCCCGTACTCCAGCATCAGGTTCGCGAAGCAGGCGCAGTAGTTCCAGACAGCGATCCCAGTCCAACTACAGGAAGTACCCCTTATGCTGGTACCACAGCAAGTTTGGAGAGAAAGCTGCGAAGTGTACTCGTCCCTGTGACTACACGGCGGAAAACCCGAGGGGCGGTCGATAATGGCGGCGGACGATTGCCCCACATCTTCAACTGGCCGCCTGTTCGTGACCGATCGATCTTCGAAGATGCAGTTTTTGGTCGACACCGGAAGCGACCTCTGCGTCTTCCCACGGTCGGCTCTTCGTGAACGTCGTTCAAAGACTAACTACAACCTGTGTGCTGCTAATGGTTCTAGTATTAACACATACGGCTATGTAACTTTAGACCTAGATCTCAACTTACGCAGGACCTTTCCATGGCGTTTTGTAGTCGCTGACGTGACAAAGCCAATCATAGGGGTTGATTTTTTAAATTTTTACAATATTATTGTAGATTGTCGCAATAAACGATTAATTGATAACCTCACTTCTATTGCAGCTATTGCTACGTCAGCGAATTGCCCAAGCGTTTCGTCGGTGAAGGTGGTGACTGGAGAGACACGGTATCATAAGATCCTCAACGATTATCCTGAGATCACTCGACCGGCAGGTAGACACCACCCTACACCACACAACACAGTACACCACATACGAACGACACCAGGCCCCCCAGTATTTTCTCCTCCCCGTCGTTTAGCGCCAGACAAACTCAAGATCGCCCAGAAAGAGTTTCAGTCTATGCTGGCCTGCGGCACAGCTAGACCGTCGGAGAGCTCATGGGCATCTCCACTTCATCTGGCGCCAAAAAAGAATAATGGATGGCGTCCCTGCGGCGACTATCGTAAGCTGAACGCCCGGACAGTGCCTGACAGGTATCCGATTAAGCATATCCATGACTTTACTCATAATGTTGCCGGTTGCACTATATTTAGCACATTAGATTTGGAAAAAGCTTATAATCAGATACCTGTCAACCCCGAGGACATTCCGAAGACCGCCATAACAACTCCATTCGGGTTGTACGAATTTCCTTATATGAGTTTCGGGCTTCGGAATGCGGGCAAAACCTGTCAACGTTTTGTAGACGAGATAACCAGAGGTCTCGATTTTGTCTATTCGTATCTCGACGACTTCCTCATTTACTCCAATAGCGAAGCTGAGCACGAAGAGCATCTGCGAACAGTCTTTCAAAGGCTGAAGGACTACGGCATGATGGTCAACACATCCAAATGTGTCTTTGGCGAGAAAGAGGTAACTTTTTTAGGATACCAGATCTCGCAGAATGGTTGCAGACCTCTGGACTCTAAGGTGCAGGCTTTAAAGGACTTCCCACCTCCCACCAACGTGCGACAGCTGAGAGGTTTTTTGGGTATGCTGAATTACTATAGGAGATTCCTTCCTCAAGCAGCCCAAATCCAGGCCCCTCTTCACGCGCTGTTAACCGGTACCGTCAAAGGCACTCAGCCCATCACTCTGGCAGGAGATACCTTAGCAGCGTTCGAGGCCTGCAAGGAGAGCTTGACCAATGCTGCCCTGCTGGCTCACCCTGACTGTTCGGCAAAGCTTGCTGTGGTCACAGATGCTTCTGACAAAGCCATAGGAGCAGTTCTTCAGCAGCTCAAGGACGACGCTTGGGAGCCGCTAGCGTTCTTCTCCAGGAAACTCTCTCCCTCGCAGACCAAATACTCACCCTACGACAGGGAGTTGCTTGCAATTTACGAGGCCATTAAATACTTTCGGCACATGCTCGAGGCCAGGCATTTTGTCGTCTATACTGACCACAAACCCATCAGTTTCGCATTTCACGAACGAAAAAGTAACTGTTCACCAAGGCAGTATAGACACCTCGATTTCATCTCCCAGTTCACCACTGACATTCGGCATATATCCGGGAAGGATAATGTTGTGGCCGACACCTTGTCACGTATTGAAGAACTGGAAGCGCCTGTAAGCCTCGAAGCATTGGCCGAAGGTCAGGCGTCTGACCCCGAATTGCAAGCGCTCCTCAGTGAAGGATCATCCCTGCAGCTGCGGAAACTACATGTATCCGGTGGTAGGTTGCCATTGTACTGCGACGTCAGTACCCCAACCTCCAGGCCATATGTTACCAAGCCCTTCCGTAAGCAGGTATTCGAAAGCCTTCATTCTCTTAGTCATCCTGGCTCCAACGCCTCTGCTAAGTTAGTTGCTGAGAGGTTTGTTTGGCCAGGGGTGCAGAAGGATTGCAGGGAGTGGACGCGTGCATGCTTGCAGTTCCAACGGGCAAAGGTTAATCGGCATGTAACTGCCCCCCTTGGCACCTTCAACCTACCACGCGCTCGGTTTAAGCAGGTTCACATCGACCTGGTCGGCCCTCTTCCTCTCTCGTGCGGCTACCGGTACTGCCTTACTGCGGTGGACAGGTTTACCCGATGGCCGGAAGCAGTACCTATACGTGACATCACTGCCGAAACTGTTGCAAAGGCCCTGCTGTCGACCTGGATAGCTCGATTCGGCTGTCCTACAGACATCGTGACAGACCGTGGCAGTCAATTCGAGTCCACGTTGTTCCAGTGTCTGTCACAAATAGCCGGATTCTAGCACAAAAGGACGACAGCCTACCATCCTGCATGCAACGGTCTCGTTGAACGTTTCCATCGTCAACTGAAAGCGGCCATTGTATGTCACGCGAACGAGAGGTGGACAGAGTCGTTACCTTGGGTGCTGCTGGGAGTGAGAACAGCTTTTAAGGAAGACCTACAGTCATCTGCAGCGGAGCTGGTCTACGGTGAAACACTAAGGCTTCCCGGCGAGTTCTTCGATTCAGGAACAGGTGGTACCACGGACATAACCGAAATTTACCGCTAGGCTCAGAAACTTCGCCGAAAAGCTAAGGCCAATACCAGCTGCCCGATATTGTAAATCTAAAGTTTTTGTTTACAAAGAGCTCAAAACTTGCGATTACGTGTTCCTTCGTGAAGACGCATTGCGAGGTTCTCTCCAAGCAGCATATACCGGACCCTATAAGGTTCTATCGCGCGGGGATAAGGTATTTAAAATAATGCTGAAAAATAAGGAGAAGTCAGTCTCTATAGATAGGCTTAAACCAGCCTTTACATTGTCTGCTGATGGTGATGCGAAGGACCCTGTTCCTATTATACCTACTCCCAAAACACATCAGTATGTTACCCGTTCCGGTGGTCAGGTGAAGTTTCCAGACTATTATCGCCCTTGACGGTCTCTGGAGGGGAGTGATGTGGCCTACTTAGTCGTAAGTTTCATTTACACATACAAATATAATACACAATACATAGTATTTATATACACAAATATAATTCTTATAAATATATATAATTACATACATTATATACACGTATACATATAAATACAAACATAGTATTATAAGCTATCATATTACATACATAATGCCTACCTATCGGTCGAGTATCGATATATCGATAAATATATCGATACATTCATTATCGACTTACTGCACCGCACCGATAGCCGTTAGAGACAAACCGGCTGGACAACGTCGCTGCGCCCGCGCGCATGCTTAGAGGTCAAAGCAGTCACTACACATATGCGACGCCGAACGCACGCTTAACGCTCTCGCTATCTGTTTACGCGGCTTGCATTGTTTTGCCTTATTACTATAAATTACTGCCTGTTTTCTACTTCCGTGCTTTCCTATAAACTGTCTTTCTGCCTATGAACTATATCTGTGCTTGTGCTTGTGCTTGTGCCTCTTGCTCTTCTGTGCCTTCTGTATTGGATTCTTTGTGTCTACCTGGACAATACATCGATAAAACTGTAAGTGCAGTGTTTTATTGACATCAACACCTGGTAGGCCACTACATATCTTACCCAAATTATATTATAATATTATTATGTAAAGCAGTGGTGAAGCAATCACTTTACTTCCCTAGCTTGCGGCCGACCTTATATTGGCTTACCACCATCCAAGTAGGTATAGCAAACAAATTAAACTTAATCGTAAGACTAAATCTTAAACGTTGTTACTATTTCAGTGCGCGCGGGTAAGTATTAAACATTGCAAACTCCTTTTCATACCTTTTTATCATGGAGCTAGCTAAGTACAACCACAGAATAGATAATAGTACAAGTACAGAAACTTTGATCTTTATAAAAGCCGCTTTTTTTAGCCAAAAAATATGATTTAAGGCCCTTCTAAAGTCGTCGTCTCCAGCGCAAGCCAAACGGAAAGTTGAAGCTGTGTAATAACGGTGAAAATGAATTGGCTCACTTGCCACGTCGACGCTAGCGAGGGTTATCAATGATTAAATAAAATAATAATGTATTGTCCATTTATTTCTTGCATTCAATATAGAGAGCAAATTATATTATTGCTACATTATATATATTATTTCATTATTTATTTAACTATAAAATAATAACTTTCAAAATTTACACAAATTGAATCCACCACCAGGCTACATTTTATTGGCGTTGCTGCGAACCACTGCAATACAAAATCTTGTAGTTTTATTTTTAAACATTATAATAATACGTATAAAGAAGAATAATGCAACCTAACAAATAGAAAAATAGCGATAGTAAGGCACCACGCACCACCACGCGATGCAATAATAAATTAAAACCGGCCAAGAGCATGTCGGGCCACGCTCAGTGTAGGGTTCCGTAGTTGCTCATCCTTCACAAGAGACGGTCAAAGACGGAAAGACGAAAAAAGGTCGTAAACGCCAAAGTAACTGTAATTACTTATTACCTTCTGGAAGTCAACTTACGTCCTTTTAAAGAAAATTATGAAATTCTGCGATAACTCAAAAACGGATGGACCGATTTTGTTCAATATAGTTTTCATTGAAAGTACTTATAAGACCTCATTTTCATGAATTTTTCCATATTTTTTTGACCCTAGGTGCTCCGTGAGTGCATTTTTATTCGAGACGATGGCAGCATGAGCCGGTTTTTATGTCGCAGAGATTGAGTTGTAGGTAGTTCTTCCCTCGTCTTAAATATTTTTGAGTTTTGTCGTACAAACTTACATATTTCATAAATATAAACGCGTGAGTATTTTCAGGTCCTTAAAATATTGTTTGCAAGAAGTAGTGTTATCTTTGTTTACTAAAATTCGGATAAGTTTTTTTCAATACTCAATACTCAATACTCAATCATTTATTGCAATATCACAAAAGTAGGTACAGATGTTAACTTAAAGATACAGATCATTGTGAACCCTGTTGGGCACTGCAATGTTAGGGAGAGGAGGACTTACTAAGTGTTTATAATTTATCTTCTAAGTATTCATTTAGCGTGTAATAGGCTTTAGTTAATAGTAGTTGCTTTAATTTAATTATATACTTTTTATCGTCTTCTTCTTCTTTTAATGAATTAGGTAAATTATTATAAGTCTTAATTGACATTATTAATGGGCCTGAGGATAGCAGTTTCAGTTTAGCGGGCGGTGGAACGAGCCTATTCTTATGACGGATAGATCGTGATGAGGGAATGTCACCGCGTTTTACATAGAGCTCTTTATGTTTTCGTACAAACTTACAGGTCTCAAAAATGTATATACAAGGAAGAGTTAGTATTTCATGTTTTTAAAATAGGGTTTACAGCTGTCAGTTTGCTTGATATTGACCAATATTCTAATTAGTTTTTTCTGGATGGTGAAGACAGAAAGCACGTCTGTGCTGTTTCCCCAAAGCATAATGTCATAAGTGAGCCACGCGTAAGCGTAAGCGTAGTAAGTAGACAGCGCTGTTTCCAGATTTGTGGATTTTTTAACTTCCCGAAGCGCGTAAACGAATTTCGACAATTTAGCTTTAATTTTGTTAATGTGGAATTTCCATGTAATATGCCTATCTATATCAATGCCCAGCAGCGTAAAACTTTGTACATTTTCTATTGGGATGTTATTGTATTCATAGTTGAGACTTAGAGGGGTTTTCTGATACGGGTGAAACGTCATGATTTTTGTTTTTGAGAAGTTTATTTCAAGATTATGGTCTCTCATCCATGTAGTTACTTCTTTAAATACGAGATTGAGCTTTACATTGATGTTTATGTCGTTTTGACAAGCTGTAATTAGTGAAACATCATCGGCAAATAGCACACACGGTTCTTTTGTTACTCTTGGGAGGTCATTAATGTATATAAGGAACAATAAACATCCTATTATTTTTTGTAAGGTAAAGAGCGATGGTGCATCGGTACTGTTTCCCCATAATATTATCCCGTATGTAAACCAGGAGTTTGCGTAGGCGTAGTATGTTGTTAGCGCGGACTGAAAGTTTGTAGTTTTCTTGACTTCACGGAGAGCATATGCAAAGCTAGATATCTTACCGCTTATGTGCCTTATATGTGCTTTCCAGTTAATGTTTTTGTCAATAACTAAACCTAACAATGAAAATTCTGATACAAGCTCTAATTTTAAATTATTATAAATGTAATTAATATTTAGCGGCGCCTTTTGGTAACTATGGAATGTCATTAGTTTCGTTTTATTATAATTTATTTCGAGATTGTGTTCATTCATCCAAGTGGTTGTTTTGTCAAGTACAGTATTAAGTTTTTCAGTAATGTCAGATGGATTATCGCATTTTATAAGTAACGAGATGTCGTTGGCAAACAACACACACATTTCGTCTGTAATTTTAGGTAGGTCGTTTATACATACGAGAAACAATAGACATCCAATCACACTACCTTGCGGGATTGAGCTATTGATTGTTTTGCCATTGGATCGGACGTTCATTATTTCGCTGGTTTTAGGGTCAAAGTACTGGACTTCTGTGATATGTTCTCTGTCTTTAAGGTATGAGGTAAACCATTTATGGGCTAATCACGAATTCCTACGCCATACAGCTTGTTTAGGAGTATATCATACTGGACCTTATCATAGGCTTTGGTCATGTCCAATAGAATGCCGAAAGCGTGTTTTTTTGCATTTAGGGTGTTTAGGACCTCCTGAATATATTTATAGACAGTTTGGGTGGTAGATCGCTTTTTCCTGAAACCATTTTTACAGTCATAGAATACGTCATATTTTTCGCAGAATGTGTATACTCGCTCGCACATCGCTTTTTCGAATAGTTTTGACGCAGTTGGAAGTAATGCAATTGGACGATAGTTGTTTGGATCGGTTTTTGAGTTTTTTTTATGTACTGGTTTAATAATAGCTTTTTTCATTAGGTCTGGGAAAGTCCCTTCGTAAAATGACTGATTTATAAGAAAACAGAAAGGTAGTGTAAGGCTATTTGCGCATTTTCTAATTAATGACGGCGGAAGTTCATCAATTCCATAGCTATGCTTGTTTTTAAGATTTTTAATGTTTTTGTTGATCTCTTGAAACTCTACTGGTCTAAGAAACATTGAGTTTTCTGTTGCATCTATGACAGGACGGCCAGGTGGTTTGGTATTAGTTAACTCACCGATTGATGCGAAAAACTCATTAAAAACGTTAGCAATCATTTTTGGATCGGATGTTGGACTTGCAACATTTTTGTTTAGTTTTATGTTTTCCGTCAATCTTTTATTTATTTTGTTGGTGCGTTCTTTTATAATGTTCCACATTGTTTTGATTGTATTACTTGATTTTTTTAACCTCTTTGTATATCGTAGTTTTTTAGCTGTTGTAACGACTCTTTTTAAAATTCTTTCATATTTAAACTATGAATACAAAGATCAAAGCTTAAAGAAAAATTGAAAAAGAGCTACCTGGTGGAAATGGCTAACGCGCTGGAACGGTAATCCAGAGGTACCGGGTTCGATTCCCGGTCCCTTCCACCAGGTAGCTCCTTTTTCAATTTTTCTTTAAGCTTTGATCTTTGTATTCATAGTTTAAATAAAAATTGTGGTGTACCCACATTAAACAAAATGAGACATTATATGTTTCATAAATTTATAAAACTAACAGCGCCCTCTCTCGCTTGCTCGTTCAGCACTGTAAAGTGGTGCGGTAAGATGTGAATATTAACGTATTCA
The DNA here is from genome assembly GCA_932273695.1 of Apotomis betuletana. Taxonomy (NCBI): domain Eukaryota; kingdom Metazoa; phylum Arthropoda; class Insecta; order Lepidoptera; family Tortricidae; genus Apotomis; species Apotomis betuletana. The sequence goes on along the minus strand of OW026313.1, from coordinate 22,659,335 downwards.
CATAGAGGTCGCTAAGGTGTAAAAACCTTTCAAATAAACAATGCAAAGATCGACACACAAAGCATAAGGAAAAATTCGTCAGGTCTACGTGGAGCGAGGGTAGCGAAGTGGCTAACGCGCTGGACCGGTAGTCCAGAGGAACCGGGTTCGATTCCCGGTCCCTTCCACCAGGTAGCTCCTTTTTAAATTTTTCTTTAAGCTTTGATCTTTGTATTCATAGTTTAAATAAAAATTGTGGTGTACCCACACTAAACAAAATGAGACATTATATATTATGTTTCATAAATTTATTCTTTCATATGTTTTGTAGTGTTGTTTTATTATGCAATTGTTTGACCATAATGTAAGTATTCTTAATAACCGTTTGTTTTTACACGATTTTTTAATTCCGGTAGTTAGCCATGTTTTTTTTCTCCTATGTTGTATTTTTATTTTACGAACTGGTATTGTTTTATCTAGGATATCTTTTAGAACGTTATGAAATGCTGTATAATTTTCATTTACGGTCTTATTTGGAAAGATTATATTTTGCCAGTCAATCTTTTCCAGTTCCGTCTTGAAATTTTCGGTGTTAGTGTCGTTAAAAATACGTTTATTTGTATGCCAGGTAACTTTTGCTGATATCGTTTGTGGTAATTCGAAAGTCAAGATAGTTCCCGTGTGATCCGAAAAACCAAATTCTTCCACTGTGGTTGATAAAGTATTATTTTTAAAAATCGTGAATATTAGATCAAGCCAGGTAGACGTTGTTTGAGTTATATGTGTTGCACTTTTTATATGTTGTGTAAAATTATACTCGGACATTACATTTAGAAAATGGCTGCTTTTTGGGTCGTTGACGATGTCGAGATAGAGCCACTATCGTTTGATGAGGTTCGTCAAGCCATAATGCGGCTCAAGAACAATAAGGCCCCTGGGATTGATGGCATACCCTCAGAAGTCTGGAAATACGGCGGTGGGTGTATACAGTCCATTTTGTACAATCTAATACTTAAAGTCTGGGCAACTGAACATCAACCTCGAGAATGGAATACGGGTATCATCTGCCCGGCCTATAAAAAGGGCTGCAAAAAGAAGTGCACAAATTATCGCGGAATTGCTCTTTTACCAACTGCGTATAAGATCTTGTCTTATGTGGTACTCAAACGACTGGAACCGTACGCGGAACAAATCTTAAGTGATTATCAGTGTGGGTTCCGTCGTAAATAATCGTAGCACTGTAGATCAGATCTTCCATCTCAAACAAGTAATGGAGAAAAGATGGGAATACGGCCAAAGCGTTCACATGTTATTTGTGGACTTTAAAAAAGCGTTGACAGCATTGACCGGTGCGCCCTGTAAACTATTCTCAGGAATTTTAATATCCCCAAAAAAATTGTGGATATGATTCAGGTAGCAACCAGAGAAAGTGAGATGAGGGTGAGAGTGGACAATGGGCTAACGGACGAGTTTGCGGTAATTACAGGACTAAAACAAGGCGATGCCCTGTCACCCATGCTTTTCAATTTGGTTCTAGAATTTGTCCTTAGACAGGTGCTTGAACTAGATGTCGGGGTGCAGCTGAATGGAAGGCATGGTGTGATAGGCTACGCTGATGATCTAGCATTGCTCGGGGAAACTAGAGAAGAAGTCGCGTTGTCCGCAGCAGCTCTAGAAGCCGAGTCCCAAAAAGTGGGCCTAAGTATTAGCTATGAAAAGTCAGAGTATCTCCTCATGAAACGCTACAAGGATGCACGCGCTAAAAGGCAAGACCTTCATGTTGGAGATAACGTGTACAAGGGGGTAGCCAAATGCAAATACTTAGGCTGCACGATCACCGACACCAACACGCGTGAGGAGGAGATAGACATCCGCATCCAAAATACCCTGCGATGTAGCGCTGCCCTTCATAAAGTGTTAGCGTCCAAGTTGCTTAGTAGGAACACAAAGCTCCGCATCTATAAAACGGTCGTAAGGCCGATACTCATGTATGAGACTTGGACGTTAACACTGAAAGAAGAAAACAAGCTATTGGTGGCTGAGAGAAAGATCCTCCGTAAAATCCTGGGACCAGCGCGAAATGAGGACGGTAGAAATGAAATGAAATGAAATGAAATGAAATGAAATAATTTATTCAGTAAGTAGGCCACAGGGGCACTTTTACAAGTCAGATTGTGAATCTACCGGCGTTTCGCAAGAGGAGACCGCTGTTGAGAAGAAAGCCGAAAGAAACTCAACAGTAAGTCATTTTTTCGTAAATAATACTTAAAACAATTACATAATACATTTGTGTTATAACTAATTACACTGGTACACGTAAAGGAGATGTATAGATACTCCAAATCAATGTTAATTAGGAACAGTAGTAGTTTCCGCCTCCAGAAAAAAACAGAAATAGAGCAGATAGTAGCCACTCCTAATATCATTGGAGAGACAAAAGCCCACCGATGCGATGGTTTGGTCATGTAGAGAGAATGGGCGAAGATCGAGGCGTTAAGGGAGCGTATTTGGGACGACCAATAGGACGAAGGCCAACCGGCCTTCGTCCTATTGGTCGTCCCAAATACGCTCGGCCAACCGGCCGGCCCAGATATCGCTGGATCGACGTCGTCAAATCGGATTTGCGTGAACTCCAAGCCAGCAATTGGCGGGAAACGGTGCAGGATCGAGGAAAATGGCGAAAACTCGTGTCGGAGGCCAAGACCCGCTTTGGGTCGCTGAGCCACTGAGTAGTAGTAGTTAGTAAAACCTCACATTGACTACCTCATTGAACTATGGGGTACAGCTGCAGAAACAAACCTGAAGATGGTTCAAATAGCACAAAACAAGCTTATAAAACTACTGTTTAACTATAGCTACTGAACATCAACGAATAAAGTATATAGAGAAACACAACTTATGAGTATTAAACAAAATTATCAATATAACACTTGTGTCCTTGTACGAAAAATACTTGATAAATGCATCCACACACAAATAAGTTTTGAAATAAAAGCTAATAATAAAAATGTATCTAAACAAATATTGAGACGGGCCCACCATATTTGGGCCCACCAAACTACGGAAAGAAAAGTATTGTTTTTGAAGGTGCTAAAATGTATAATTCTTTGCCAATGGATATAGTCAACGCCAAATCACATCAATTTTCAAAAAGAAACTTAAATGACACATTTTAAAAGGCCCCATTTAGGATAAGATCTCAAATGAAATATAACTAGAACTGAATTTTTAAGTATACAAATATTATAAATATATAATATATGTTAATGTACCAAACCTATAAACATCCCTATACAGAAATCTCTAAATATTGCATGTAAAGAAAAATAAATAAAAAATAATAATATTTTAACTTATTAATTTAATTATCCAGTATGCATGCCACCTTATAACAGTAGCGATAACCGGTTAGATGCATGCTGCCGTGCGTTATCACTATCAGTGGCTGCGCTGCGCGAGTGCGCTGCGACTGTAAAACTTGTTATAGTACGGCTCTTCTCAGGCGAATTTTTCGCTTCGAGCCCTAATCTTTCAAACAATGGCCATTGTTCTATTATCGCAAAGCCGCTAGCTACCAAGGTTGCCACGTGCCACTATAACATTCATATTAAAAACAAACGGTATCGTCATAGTATTAAGGTTCAAATCAAAATAATATGAATGCTGTATTTCGTCGGGGTGATCTATTGTCCTACACTACCAAAACGCAATATCTAGAATATCAGTGACATTAAATTTGAACCTTAATACTATGGCGATACAGTTTGTTTTTCATTTGATTTATACCGATCTCAATCTCAATCTAAAAACACTGACATCCTTTTTTATTATCAATACATGAAGTTATGTAAATACTTAGAATATAAAATATATAAATATTGTTAGATATATTACATATATACTTATTTATAATGAATATTGTTATATCGAAATATTGTTTGGTGATTTGTAATCTTAGAGAAATAAATATATTTGAACTGAACTGAACTAGATAGGCCCTTCAGAGGGACCGCGACCTTCTACCGCAGATGTATGCAGCACGTAGTTGCCCTCTCTATCCTGCCCCTGATTTAGTTGGAGGCATCTGTCTGTCGTATTTCTGTAGAAGGTCACGACCCGATAACAATTGCGTCAATCTATCTGTCTCCCTCTAACAAACTCTTACCGACAGACTTAAACCTACTTGCTCAATCAGATCCCAATGTAGTCATCTTCGCAGCAGGCGACTTCATCAATTCTAAGATTTCTAAGCACACCGCGTGATAGTGTGTAGCATCTAACCCAAACGGCGTTCCGTTTTTCAACTTCTTAGCCAGAGAAATAACCGAATTGTCAATCATGTTAGAGTAAAACCACTCAAATAGTATAAGAGTAGTTTGGTTCTCTTATTTTTCGCAGAAAATTGTTACGCCGATTATCACTTCCCAACTCCCGTTTCGCGGAATTTTATTTCGCCGACCTTTCATTTCCCAACTTATCAATTGCCAACTTATTATTTGCCAACCTCACTGTTACCAACTTAACTTTTGGTCTGTGTTTTATTACGTAAATTTTTAAAATGCCACCTTTCATGTAGCAGAATGTTTTAGTTGGCATAATATACACTTAGTTGTTTATTGTTTACCAAATGTTTTATTGATTAGCGTGGTATTATTAGTAAATTCGTGCTAAAAAAATAAATGAAAAGAAAAAAGTTGTGTTTTTTAGAGAAAAAAGTAACAAAAATATGTAGGTATGGGTATGTATGTGGTAAATTTACCAATTACAAAGTAATATTTAAAACTAAAATTAAAAACTATACTAAAAGTAAATTATAAATATATGTACCTATAATATGTTGTTTTTTTTTTTGTAATACGATACTTGCAAGTATTTTAATATTACCTTCATGCAAGCAAGCAATCTGACGCTCCGCTCGCTTCGCTCGCTCCGCTATCCATGGTCATAAAACAAACCTAACCTAACCTATAGTTTTTGGTTTTTGACCCATTTTCCATTTTGTCGCAGTTACTCTTTTGTACTTGCCAGAGTTTCGGCCAACCAAAAAATATGTAAGTGTTGGTATGCATATTTTTCTTATTTGTAACTAGCCTAATGTATGAAAAGGGAACTGTTGCATCAACGAAACGTTAATCGTCCAAAAGTTGTTCGACCGAGTGAAAGATTTGAGTAATGATTAGTCTGCCAAAAGTTTAGAAGCATAATAATAATCTGCTTTACAATAATTCTACCAAGTGAAAAGTTGTCAAATAAAAATTTGGTAATCGTTAGTTGTCAAAGTAAAACGTCGGCGAAACGTTGGTTGGCAAATGAAATTCGGCCAAACATAGTTCTGCGAAAAGGCAGAACACCGAGTAGTTTATCTATCCAAATATCATAAACCCTCCATGATGCGTTCAAGAACCGCACATTATGACCACAATAAAAATAGACTGTTTTATTAGAACACATTTCTTATCTGTGAAAATGTTATTATTGCTAAATAATACCATCAATTTCGATGATATTATTTATTCAAATTTCGAACATCTTTGAAAAACAAAGAAATTTGACAGGCTTTTCGTGTCGCTTTGCCACCATCACGGAACCACTGCTCGTGCCCGTTCCGTTGGTCCGGCGCTGTTCCTCTTGTAAAAGTTTCTGTTTTACCAGCTCGCTCGACATTTTTACGTTGCAGTTTTCCAACGCCATTATCAGTGGGTCATAGTCGGATGTGAGCCCACTAAGCATTATGACAGCTAAATACTCGTCTTCCAGCGCAGCTCCGATGTCTGTTAATTGTTGTGAGACATCACATACCTTCGCGAGATACGTCTGCATGTCGGGATACTCTTGTAATTTCATCCCAAACAGCTGCCGCATAAGACCTAGCCTTCTGCACAACCCCCGGTCTTCGTACGCAGACTGCAGACTATTCCACGCCTCCCAACCGGTAGACGCATTCCGCACGTGCGTGATTGCCGCAGGATTAATGCTCAAACAAATACGAGCCAGAGCTTTCTGTTGTTTCTTGTTATGTTCACAAACGGCCTTACCGTCTTTAGTCTCTACGCACTCCCAAAGATCCTCATGGATTAAAATCATTTTCATGACGAATTTCCATGACCCATAGTTTCCCATGCCGTTTAATTTTTCAATGGCAGGAACAATAGCCGCCCCTGTAACGGACGTCGCCATAACGAAATTTGAGATTTCATGCACACACTTTTCACGATAAAAGAAACACTCAACACATCACTAGTGCTTACTTATATTAACCACTCAAATAGTATAAGAGCTCAGACCAAGAAAAAAAGATAGACATGACAGCACGAACAATGTAATGAAGCCACTTTTTTAAAGGTGTGTGCGTGTAAGTGTTGCCACCTGAAAGAAAAGCTCCCTGTAATTTGGGTGATATGTTAAAAGTTCTCTAAAGAGTTCTTTATTTTGTCTATGATTTCTTCTTTAACGCCCTTAACTAGTTCAGTGCAGTGCAACACTCCTGCGATTTGTTTGCGGATGGATGGCGGCTTTTGAAAGAGAGTGACTGAAACTATGCGAGAGTATTGCAAATTAATTTGTAATTTATTTTTGTAATTTCGTAATTGTGTTTTATAATTACATATTTAATCTCACTATTTATTTATTTATTTATAGTATGGCGTTATTATAGGTCACTGGATAATCAAGATAACTAAAATTTAAATTTTGCCCGTTTCAAGTAGGCAGCCGCTTCATCGGAGATGTTTACGATGTCATCTAAGTTACCCTTGAACCTTGTGATGATGTCCGCAGTCGCAAGCAGGTGACATGCTCCAACCCCATTTGTGCCAGTTATAAGCGCAGTTTCCTATGCCTGTTCTCAGTCTGTTCAAAGCTGTCCGTCCTCTGAAAGCGCTGACGCGCGACTATTTTTAGTCGTTTTTAGTTCTAGTGATTAAATAAATAATTTTATGGAGACAATCCCAGCGAATTTACCTAGATAATGTTAGAAGCCGTGGGTGTAGATAGAGCGAGACTCAACGCCGTGTCGAGGCCGGAATCTGGAGCATGGCTTCACGCACTTCCTTCACCTCATCTGGGTACCTTGCTCGACAACGACTCTTTGCGGGTGGCCGTGGCTTTCCGCTTGGGCTGCGATGTTTGTGAACCTCATGTATGCATCTGCGGCACCATGGTGGAGAGCAACGGTCACCACGCATTGAGTTGTTGTCGGTGTGCTGGGAGATTCTCTCGCCACTACGCCCTAAATGACATTGTCCGGAGAGCCCTAATTTCGGCAAATGTTCCTTGCGTGCTGGAGCCCTCAGGCCTTAGCCGGACGGATGGGAAAAGGCCGGATGGTATGACCTTGGTGCCTTGGCAGAAAGGTAAGTGCCTACTGTGGGACGCCACATGCGTCAGCACTTTTGCAGCTTCACACCTTGGTCATACCACCAGGTCAGCTGGCGCAGCAGCGGAAGTGGCGGCAAATAGGAAGCGTGAGAAATACTCCGCTCTCACCAATTACCTGTTTGTCCCACTCGCGGTGGAAACTACCGGTGTTTGGAGCTCCGATGCACTAAAGTTCCTGAGGGAAGTGGGGCGTCGGTTACGAGAGAGAGGCCATGACACCCGTTCCGAGTCGTTCTTGGTGCAGAGGCTGTCCATCGCGGTTCAGCGCGGTAACGCGGCGAGCGTGTTGGGCACTTTTGCACCGGGAACGATTCGGGGCGGGCTTTTTGATTAGATATTATTTAGGTTTAGTTATTAGTTTTATTGTTTAATCTAATTTATTGTTATATTTGATTAAATGAATAAATTTATATAAGTAACAGATAATGTTAGTATCCATAAATTTATGCAAAAAACGGGTAAAAAAAGTTCGTATTTTAACCTTACCACTGAAAAATATAACGAATAAGAGGTAAATATAATAAATAAATAAATTATGTTGCTGATAACGATTTTATAATCGCAAGATCCTTAAGTATCATATACTTATATGTTTTTCATAATCTTCAAACGCCATTTTCTTCGTAACGTTTTTGACGTAAAATGCTTAAATATCGCAACAATGAAGTACTATGGAAAATGTTTAGTTCCATTTTATTTTATTTCTGCTCTTTCATGATGCTCTGTACGTACATTGTACACATTTTAATTAATTAAATGGACAAAATCCATACTAATATTATAAATGCGAAAGTGTGTCTGTCTGTCTGTTACCTCTTCACGCTTAAACCGCTGAACCAACTTAGATGAAAATTTGTATGGAGATAGTTTGAGACCGGGGAAAGGACATAGGATAATTTTCATCCCGAATAAATTTAGTGTTCGCGTGGGATGAGCGGGTAATACCGCGGTACACAGCTAGTTAGTTAAAATAAACCTTTTTAGGATATCCGGTTCTGATCACACGGCGAAGTCCTCGATTTGTTGTGTATAAATCGTTATTATCAAAATGATTCGAACAAACGGCGCTTTTTTTATTTGGTTGCCATTCTGGTTCGTTTCGGCTCTTTCTAACAAAATCTATCCAAATATTCTTTCTTTTATTATTAGTTGGGAACCTTAAATGTTTAAAACATAAACAATTATTAGTAGGTACAGAGATAGCAAATCAAAGAGGTAAGTATATATGGCACTAACAACGACTTCATGTAAGGTCCGCAATCGTTTGGGGTAATTAGAAATCTTACTCTGGTAACACTCATGCTTTGTCACTTAGACAGACTGTTGAGGTTTTCAGTGTTTATTAAAAATGATTTTAAGATGTTATTTTGATACTTATACGTGATAAGTTACTCCGTCCGACTTTTTGGTTGACGCACTGTGTTTTGTACACCCTTTTACAACGCAGGAGACCATTTTTTCAACATGTCAGTTTCACCGCTGCGCGCCGCGTACTGAGGAGCAGTTGACGTAGTTTTGATTGGATTTGTGTGCGTGAGCCATGTAAGTACTAATGTGGCGTAGTATAAAATGGCTTCAATAGATTGTTCGTGCTGTCATGTCTATCTTTTTTTCTTGGTCTGAGTATAAGAGTAGTTTATTCCGTGGACAGTGATAGGTTGAAGATGATGAATCGTAATACATAGCAACCGTCACATTTAAATCTAACGTTACGTTACTACAAAAACAGCCAGACATACAACATGTAGTTTATATAGGCTCCAACAAATCATTCCCCCTGGGGAACTGACTCATTTTCCAACCATAGCCGGACACCGACCCAACATATTAGATGTGGCCCTTATGCTGAACGTAACCTTACAGAAGCGTTCTGTAGAAGTGGTTTTCGCGTTAGATTCTGACCATGCCCTGGAAGACAACGTCGAAGTATCGACGCCCATCTCCAGCAAGAAGTACTCCAAAAATGTAGTAAGGATGAGCAACTGCACATTCAGCATAATATACTGTGACACGCGTCTCTTTGACGCGCGACGAACACTACCTGTGTTTTTCCTGTCAATACCATGCAAGCAAGACAGGTGATGCTAAGTCCCGCGACAAGCATAGTCCCGGCAAGTTATAGGGCTAGCCCTTCTCTCTCTGATGGTTACCCCAGCAGAGCGAGACAAAAATTGTCTCCTTGGTGCCTAACTCACTCGGACCGTTGTATCGTAGCGACGCTCATTTATTTTCAGGTGTACTGTGTACTTACTAGTTCCATGATGTAAAAATAGAGTAACAGTAGGTATCAAGGTGTCAGTTTATAAAATAATATGGCTGAGCATTTTTTTTGTAAATAACGTTTGTTCTTTAATTAGAATATATTTGAGTCACTAAAATCGATGACATGGTTCCTAAAACCATTAAAAACAGACCTTTGTATGTGTTATAGCCAGTTTCAGATCTGACCGAACTGACCGATCTAAACGCCGCGTGTCTGTCCGGACTGGTGTATCAGTTACATACGACCGAAGATTTCTAAAATTAAGGTCACTTATCGTTTACATTGTGCCAATTTGATGCGGTTTGACATCAATTTAATCTTGTGGTCCCGGGTGGACTATATATCGGGATCCTCGTATGTGTTGCCGACGAACGCGTGTAATATTTCCAGTGTGGGCCAACTACATCAGGCAAACCGGCAGCTGCTACATGTTCTCAGCAAACAAGTTGCCGTTCACACAGGCCGACGGCTACTGCCGCTGGCGCGGCGGGCACCTCCTCATCATCAACGACGAGAACGAGCAGCGTTGCACGCGGGATTTCGTGTATAAGAACAGAAATATTTGGCAAAACTACTACTATGTGGGCGTCGTGGCCAACGCGGTCAACCGGGTCTTTTACAACGTCCAAGGTAAGGGGGCAGACGATGAACGGTGCCACTAAAATTCCGCTGACGTAACCACTATGGCGCCGGCTACCTTAATCTATACATATAAACAGAAAAGTCCTAAGTGAACTGACTCACTCATCAACTTAGAGCCGAAACTACTGAACCTACCAGTAGGAATGTCAAATTTCTAGAATAGATCTAGTGTAAAATGAAGGCAAGGAATACATACATACATATAATCACGCCTTTTTTCCAACGAGGTAGGCAGAGACCACATCTTTCCATCTGCTACGGTCCTGACATACATCATTCGCTTAATCAAGACTGTTAATCTCCTCATGCATGCTCGTTAGTTTAGAGTACTTTTGACTTGCCCTTTTTTCAGAACATCTCCAATCTGATCAAAAAAACGTTCGTCTAGGCCTTCCTTTTCCAACATTTCCATTCACATTCGCCTTGTAGATTTGTTACGTGAATCTTTTTTCATGCATCCTCTCTACATGCCCAAACCAACTAAGCATCCCTTTCTCAATTCTAGTGACTACAATTCGTCGTTCACACCACAGCGTTCCCTTATTACAATATATTTTCTTATCCTGTCGCACAGCTTTACACTAATTATGCTTCTCGGTGCTCTAATTTCTACTGCATTTATTCTACTTTCGTGCTTTTCTTGCCACACATTCTTCTTCTTTTATTATACTCCCATTTTGGTATCTGATTTTTGATAGCTCACTGGTCCCTGTTTTTCCCCGAGCTAATCGTATCGATTTCCAAAACATTTTTATGTTTGGCTGGAAATTCCCAGATAACTTTCTATCAAATTCATACTTCTTTCCTTCTTTCTTTGTCCTTACAATTTCTTTCACAGATTCTTTCAAAACCTTGTATTCTTTTCTTGCTTTTTCCACATCCTCGCATGACGCCTTTTGCATTCTTCGGTTTACTTTCGTTGCTAACCAATCCAACCACCCTCTCTTCTTCTTACTCACAGCTTCTTAGACCTCTTTATCCATCCAGCAACTCTTCTGCTTTCTTTCTTTCCTCCTTTTAGAAACCCCACATACTTCAACAGCAGCATTTACAAGTTTTTTCTTTAATATCTTCCAAAACGGTTCGATCTCGCATACTTCATCTAACTCAGTCAATTAATCTTGTAACCTTTTGGCATACTCTGCTTTCACTTGTTCCTCTTGCAAATTTTCTACTTTCACACGTTCAAGGTGCGTTTCTGGCAATACTGCTCTATGTCGCAACCGTTTAAACATACCTCTTACATTGGATATCACCAGGAAGTGGTCTGTGTCAATGCTAACACCGCCATATGCCCGAGTATCCAACACTGTTTTTCTTTTCAGTCTTTTATCCACAATGACATAATCAATCATACTTCTAGAAGCTCCTTCCTCTCTTGTATACATTTGAATTCTTTTGTGGGCAAATATAGTGTTTGTCACCAAAAGATTCCATTCGAAACACACTTCAAGCAAACTTTTACCGTTCTCATTAACTCGTTCGACCCCTACCCAATAACCATAACACCCACACCTTGGCAACCTCTTTTGTCAGTCGAAAGCGCCAGATCCGAGGTTTTTTTCTCCCTCGTGTTTAAGGAATCTACGTCCATCTTAGTGCATGAAATATTGGGGCAATGGTCAATGGTTTTAGGACATTTGATACTTATGTCATATAAAATTAGGATATGTAACCATTGGTACATGAAATATTAGGATAAATAAGTTTATTAGTTTACTTTGATATTATTATGTCCGTAATAAAAAGGTTTCATTCATCCATTAAATTATACAATAGTTTGAGACTAATAAATTTATTTAAAAAAACATTCGAATTAAGTGGTAAAACAATTTATATACCTAAAACCTACAAGTAAATAAGTTGAACATTAGGACAAATTATATTGGGACATATGCATTAGGGCAAATAACTGGAACAAATAATCACTGGGACAAAAAAGATGTTAGGGCAAACAAAAATAGGACAAATCGTTTGAGGGATTCCGATATAGATCCCACGACTTGGTCTAAATATAGATTTATACATTTACCCAAAAATTTATGTCATACGCGCCAATTTTTGTTAGTTGTATTATTTTAAGGAAGAATAAAAGGGAAGAAAGTTACACAGACACATTTCCAGACCCGCAGCCAAGTGCAAAAGCTAGAAACTTATATAAAGCCCTAGTCCTAGAATATATTTACCACTTATACGTAAGCGATATAATGACGGAAGGACTGGGTGCCTGATTCCTTTGTATGGACGGCCGCACACTTGAATGGAGTCACGGTTGTCGGCAGGTGACAGGTTGGACGAGATGGGATACGACCCCTGGGACCACGAGGGTGGGCAGCCCCAGAACGACGGCGACGAGATCTGCGGCGCGGTCGACGCATACAATGGCAGGTTACACGACATCAACTGCTGGAGCTATAGAAACTTCGTCTGTGAGGTGGAGGCTACGAGTCCACTAGTGAAATACAGTTGAGATTGATATTTGTGTTTCATTACGTGGTGGGATGCCTTTTTCGGTACAACTAACTGGTGTTGCCAAATATGTCCTGATTTCCAGGGATTCCGGAAACGGCACCTCAGCGTGCTCCTGACTAGGGAATGCAAATCGGTTTTAACCGAAACCGAAAAAATCGGTTATAATCGGTTATTTCAGTCATATCAATAACCGATTAATTTTATTTCGTAATCGGTTATAATCGGTTATTTAATATTTGTTTAAATCATTACATTTTCGTAGTATACCGCGAAACCAAACATCATAAGTCGAGAAATAAGTAGTCATCATAAGCAAAGTAGGTAACTTAGGTTAGGTACTGTACTTAAAACAAATTTACGACTACCGAAACTGCCGAGCCTGGAGCCGAGTTCCGAGGGAACTCTCGGAACGGTCGGAACATGAAAATAATCATACATAAATGCAAATTATTACTTTTTTGCGTTTGTGGTATTATAGCTAATATACCACGGCGCATTGTTTCCTTCTTTGGAGATAAACATCTCCCATCTCTTTCTTACTAATGCGCAGGTAGAGTAATGGATACAGGAGGGGTGTCTTTATCCCGAAGATCATTGAACTAGATTGTTGATTAAAGAAATTGATAAGTACCAAACATCCTTTGTGTTTCATTTATAACTCGTACGCAGCATAGCTTTCCACGTTTAGACCATATTTCTTGGTCTTTTTTTCAAAGTTTGTAATAATCGGTTATAACCGATTAATCGGTTATGTTTTGTTATAACCGACACAATAATCGGTTATGAAATTTGGTCGGTTTTTGCATTCCCTAATCCTGACCCTAGTCAGGATTACCGCTCCATACCGCTCTCATAACGTTTCCATGACTACGTACAGACAGACATGTGCGACATACATATAAACCTCTAAATAGTCTATTTAACTTTTTAGGGTGCCGTACTCCGATTGCAAAAATATAACCCTTAAAAGATTACTCCGTTGTCTGTCTGTGTGTCTGTCTGTCGCAGCTAATTCTCTTGGAATACTCTGTAACATTATCTGCAATGATTTTAACTCTGAGCGCCATCTAGTGGCGACATGTGTATACTAGCAAGCGTTCCATTAAGCGAGCGACAACACTTGATTGATATTGTATCATTTCTTCACAATCATTTAAGATTAATATTTATAAATATTAAGTACTAGCTTTTGCCCGCGACTACGTCCGCGTGGAACTTGGAAGTATGGAAGCAATCTCGTACTACACGATAGAGATATCCACCTAATCACCTTAATTTATAAAAGGAAAATCAAAAGCGCCTAAACAAATGTAAGAGCAATTGTGCCTTTGGTCTAATCATTACATATCCTACAGGGTCATCATTGTCATCATGAATTACTTACTCACTTTTCAATCTTTTTAGGTATAATTTCCAGGATGAAAACTATCCTATGTCCTTCCTCGTATCTTAAACTATCTTTATGCCAAATTTCATCAAAATCGATTCAGCGGTTTAAGCGTGAAGAGGTAACAGACAGACAGACAGACACACTTTCGCATTTATAATATTAGTATGGATTTGTACCTATTCGTATGAAATATGAATAAATCTCAAAAGTCTTAGCTTCGTTTGTCTATGGTATCGGTAAGGTTGGCGGACGTGCGTAAGCGCCTCTGCGGTTGGTAAAACAGAACGATGCGTCTTGCCAGTGAAAATAAATGAAAATGAAAATGATAATATTTTATTTCAGTAACTTAACATGGTAACAGATAGTAAGGTTGGGGCTTCCTTTTAAGTATGTATTACCTGTATCAGGAAACCCCGCTCTTCCTTAATGACAATTGGTTTTATATTAGAAATAAATTTTTAAATCTAAAATAAGTATATTGGATCTAACTATTTACTACTTAATCTTATTTAAACATTTTGCTCCTACAGGGGTGTGTGTGTGTGTGTGTGTGTGTGTGTGTGTGTGTGTGTGTGTGTGTGTGTGTTCCTTGGTCTATGTTTATGTTAGTTTTATGACAACATATCATAACTACCTTTTAATTACAACACACTTCTCTTTCTTTATATTTAACTTATACTATATAATTACGTTGTTATAACTTACACGAATATTACACATTAGTCATAACATACTATACACTTTTTATACTATACAAAATTACCTTTCAAATACAATAACACTTTCTTGTATATTTAACTTATACTATACATTACTTTGAACTTACACGATTTTTACACATTAATCATAACATACTATATACTTTTACATTTAACCTTTATTCTGTTTTTTTATTTGCTTACTTGAACATCAATTTTTATAATATACCTACGATACAGCAAAGCTTCAGTCTCGTCATAATTGAGCGTTTTTAGCCAATCCAATAGGGATTTTTTACATGTATGTGATTGCAGTGGATAAATATTTAATTTTTCATTTATTTTATTATACATGTACGCAGCTTGCGCTTCTTACTGCCTTTTAGCATATACAGACTTGCTTGTCGGGATAGGGGCGACGCTGTGTTTTCTTCTGCGGGTTAATAACAAAGGATTAAACTTTAAGGTCTTATGTAGTCTTAGTGTTGCACTCAAAATATACAGTTTCCTCATTGATAGAAGGTCACTTATATTGTAGAGTTCGTTTGTCGGAAACCTGTACGGTTTGAAGTACATCACCTTTATCAGACAACGTTGCCCACGTTCCACCTCCAAGAATTTAGTTTTTGCTGCGCCACCCCAGACGGTTATGCAATATGTCATGATTGACTGAGCTGTTTAAACATCCAAACAAGTTTACGAATTCTGCTATTGACATATTCGATGTGATTATACCATGACATACGTTGATCAACCATTACGCCAAGGTATTTTATAGTGCCCGCAACTCTAACCAGGTCGTCCGACCACCTTGCGGGTGGTCGTCCTACACTGCGCTTGCCGGTACGTGGTCTCCACTCGAGAACTTTTCTGCCCCAACGGCCATCGGTCCTTCGAGCTACGTGCCCCGCCCATTGCCACTTCAGCTTGCTTACCCGGTTTGCTATGTCTCGCTGGATGCGGGTCGCTGCTATCCGGCCCATGTGGAAATCTATTGAGGAGGCCTGTGTCCAGCAGTGGGCGTCCTATGGCTGAAATGATGATGATGATGATTTTATAGTGTCAACTTTAACAATCTCCCCACAGTCACATGACGATTGGTCTTGGGTGTTACATGTGTGAATTCTTAGGCTCAGGCTACTTTGTGGTTGTGTGCTATTATACTTTGTAAACCATATGTAGTTTGTTTCCACTCTCCCCTGCACTACCACCCAACTAGCACACAAGCTCTATAAGGAGCCGTATAGTAGCCGGATAAAGGATTTTGATAACTCCTTAGGCTCCTAAATAAGCGCTATAGTGGTTCTATATCCAGATATAGATCTCTTGTAGCGCCAATTAGGCCCCAAATTATACAGCTTATAGTTCTACAATAGCTCTACAGTGGTCGGATATGTATGTTATAATGGCTCTACAGAAGTGGTTTAAAAGGGATGATCAGCGCTATGAGATTTCGAAAAAGTGCTTGTAGCGCCGTAACGCTACCTTTACCTAAATTTGTACCGCTAATACCGCGATATTAAATCTCTGGGTTCTAAGTTAGTAATTTAGTAGGTCTACTGTTGTTGTTGTCCTAAGGCACCCCGGAGGTGCAGAGGGCCTTCATCAGCTCGCGCCACGCCTTTCTATCCTCAGCAACTTTTTTGGCCTCGCTCCAGCTCATTCCAACGGCTCGCAGTTCGCTCTCCACGGTGCGCCGCCATGAGTGTACCGGCCGTCCGCGTCTCCGCATTCCGTCCGGCGGCTTCCACTCGAAAGCAATGCTTGCGTTGTTCGCTCCTCCACGCCGAAAGGTGTGGCCTATCCATCTCCATTTTCGCGTCGCGATGTTCACACTTATGGGTGACTGGTGGCATATCCTCCACAGGTCGTCGTTACGCATTGTCCTCGGCCAGAATACGCGGAGAATAGACCTCAGGGACTTGTTTACGAAGACTTGCAGCTTGTTCGTCAGGCCTTTAGTCACCCTCCACGTCTCACAGCCAAACAACAATACGGACTTGACGATCGACTCGAAAAGGGAGACTTTAACACGACGAGTGAGGACGTTGGACTCCCACACAGGCTTTAGTTGGGCAAACGCAGCCCTGGCTTTCTATATTCTGCTGTCGACGTCATCGTCTGATCCTCCTTGGCATGTTAATACGCTGTCTACTGTGGGCAACACAAAATATATTTTCATAAAATCAAAGAAAGGGAAGTGCAGTGACAATTGAAGTGAAAGGAACGATACGAATGGGATCTGTGGATGATGCAATAACAAAGTTTTCTCAAAAATTGCATGTAATGTTGCCTTACCATCGCTAGATAGACTATGGAACATACCGAATAGAGCAGGCTACAAGGGGATGTTCGTTTGCAAAAATAGCGCACCTCAATCTGACTTCTGATATATATTGTATAGATCCCAGACATCCTACAAACAAATGTTGCCAACCAGTTTTGTGGTCCCGCTCCCCCCACCCCGGCAATTAAAAATGCCATACAAATTAAAAAAAAAGTCATCAAGCCATGCCGTGTGGGGTATCAAATGAAAGGGCTTATTGAGTAGATCACGAATATATAGCACACTATAACATTTCTTACACTTTCTCTAAGATTTTTTTGAAATTTTACTAAAATGCTCCATTTTCCAGTTAACTTTAAACCACTATAGATTGAAAACTAATGAATATATTTTTATAATTATTATTTTTAATAACTAACAATAGTCCATTGTTTACGCACCAATAGTTCGTACAGTGAAAAAGTTGCACGGGGGAGCGGGGGGAGCAATCAAAGATAGCGAGTTTCGATATTTCAATATATTTCTTAAAATTTCGGACTCTCAACAGTTTGATTTTGTTACAAGTTTTTACAATTCTTATTTACACATTTACACAAGGATATACATTTAAGTGCTGCTTTTTTGCAAAAATAGCGGACCGCGAAATGTTTTGTGATTCATCTACCTGATGCTATCGACATCGTAAAAAGCCATGTTGCCGCGCGCGCTCGCGGTCCTGTGTCATTCAGTCAAAAAACAATATATTCGTGATCTACTCAATAAGCCCTTTCATTTGATACCCCACACGGCATGGCTTGATGACTTTTTTTTTTTAATTTGTATGGCATTTTTAATTGCCGGGGTGGGGGGAGCGGGACCACAAAACTGGTTGGCAACAATTGTTTGTAGGATGTCTGGGATCTATACAATATATATCAGAAGTCAGATTGAGGTGCGCTATTTTTGCAAACGAACATCCCCTTGTAGCCTGCTCTAGAAGACTTTTTAGAAGTGTCCAGTAAACAGCGAGATTTTAAATTTGGAATCAATATTTGTCCAGTAAGTAAGTATGTAATTCCTATTACGTATCAAGATATTTGAATATCGAAACACGATTTACATCGTCACCGACCTATAAAAAAACTAAGGATGTGAAGGCGATGAGGTCGTATATAAATGTAAAAAGGATGCATTCCACAAATTGTTTTAATTATAAGTACAGTGCGAGAGCAAATTGTAGAAATTAAAAAGTGGCGTCCCATTTTCATAGATTAAATAGAAAGAGACGACATTGCAGTATACACTTGCAATTTACACTAAGAGCAAATGTAAAATAAAAAGAGGTTAGTACTATTGGCAGTATAAACGTAACTCAAGATGCATATTTAAAAAAAAAAAAAGTAGCGACAGGGTTTAGTGCGGAAGTTTGTATGCAGCGTTTAGTTCATAATTGTGCTGTGTAAAATGACAATGGTATTTCGGAATTCCTTCCTTTTTTGTGTCGTTTAGAAAAACCTCGGAGTTAAAATTGAAGGTAAGCTTTATGATATTTATTTTATAACAATAATTAAATTTTATCTTTAAGACTTAGATTTGTAAGACAGTGCAAATAATTAAACGCAGTATTTATAAAAAAAGAAATTAAGGCGGGATTTAAATTAAAAGACAAAAATTTCAAATTTGTTTGTGTGATCTATTACAATAATTCAGCAAAAATGAGTTCAGACGAGTCTGATTCCGAATAGACGGCACTCCTCCATACTTAAAAGCGGAGGCAGAGTTAGCTAAAATAATCTACTTCCGACTAAATCCAAGGAGATATAAAAAAATACAAGAGATTCATTAAATGGAAGGAAGAAAATCAAGTAAATAGTTGGTCAGATAATGTGTGACAAGGTCTGAATATTTCAACAATCTTTCTGAGACAATCGGATGGCTACAACGGAAAGAAATCACAAATATTCAGCAGCAAAATATAGAAAAGTTCTTAAATCAAGCTCTAGATGATAAACAGTTTGGCGATGAAGGTAAATAAATGCTGCCACTATTTGATAACGATATAACTATATCTTTTATCCAAGTATAAACTCATAATTATTTTTGTTATAGGTTGTTATCGTGGGAGTTAATGGTGCCTGCGACGACGCATATCACAATGTGTAATAATAAAAATGGGATATAACAAAAATATTCATTGGAAAATGGCCGAATATGAATGTCACCTATAAAATATAATTTTAATCTTATTTTCTTGTTTCATTTTTGAGAAAAGCACTATACTTGCTTCGACCGTTAAGAGCCATCCTGGCCTCGTATTATATCCGGACCTCGCCTACGGCTCGGTCCGTCTAATTCCTACTCGGCCAGTATGGCTTACTTACTGGTCTCTGCCGTAATGTACTATTAGCATTGTTTTACTTCATCGTGCCGTTAAATATCCGTGCGAGTGCCAGTTTACTGTCAATGTATACGTATATTCTAATCAAAATTTTCATGCGCCCTCGTAATATTCAGTTTTTAATGCATACAATATATTTCTGCGTTGTTTACAAAATTGTGTTTTAACAAAAAGAAGACTTTAAAGGCTACAAACAGTTTTGTACAGTTTGATGTGTGAAAATTACTGACTTTAATTACATTAATAGTTACAAATTACGCATATATACGATGTCCAAAACTTCATCATAACCTTAAAAAAACACATTTACAAAAAAAAAAAATGGCGTCTCAATAATGCAGCTTTCAGTGTTGGTTATATCTATTATGCAGGTTTGAGTCGTACAACGGCTGTAGTGCTTGCTGTTGTAGACTTATAGGTTTAACAGTAGTGTTATAGGTGTGCTATTCAACTATTTAGGTGGCACAACAGGTTCTTGCGATAAATATTAAGAACTTAAAGTTGTATAATGGTGTTCAAGGTATCCCTTTATAAGACTATTTTAGGGGTTCATCGTTGAATATTGAAATAGTTTGAAAGTCAATTGAAGTATGAATTCAATGATAAAATTACCTGTTGACCGAATGAGTCACCACTCCAAATTGGCTCACTCACTAAATTTTAAGACAAAACTGAGACTATTATAGTAAGACTGACCACCAAAAACATTTCATGTAAAAATGGCGGCCAAGACTCATATGGTCTGGCTGTAAAAAGTTATCAGATCCCTCGAAAAGCCAAGCCCCTAAGCCCTGAGTTTACTAATCCTACACATTGGCTTCAAAGGTATGGCTTGGCCGTTTCATAAAGTAACGTAAATATGTCCAACGGACCGTCTGGCCCATACGATATCAAGAAGTTAAGTTTATATATCTCCATGATAATATACATAAACTTAATTCCTTACCATATAGGCCGGACAGTCCATTAGACTTATTTACGGTACTTTATGAAACGGCCAAGCCATACCTTTGAAGCCAATGTGTAGGATTAGTAAACTCAGGGCTTAGGGGCTTGGCTTTTCGAGGGATCTGATAACTTTTTACAGCCAGACCATATGAGTCTTGGCCGCCATTTTTACATGAAATGTTTTTGGTGGGATCTCATTTATTTTTGTAAGGTACCCTAGTCTTTTTCATTTATTTGGGCCATAACGTCTGTAAGTAAGTAGTAATAATAGCAAAAGCGTTATGAGCATGTGCGTCTTGGCGGCTAATTTTACATGAAATGTTTTTTTGGTGGGATCTCATTTCTTTTTGTAAAGTAGTTTTTAATTTCTAGTTTTATTTTTTTTGTGCCGTAGCATTTCTAAGTAAGTAGTAATAATTGTGTATTTAAGAATTTAAGAAATACTTACGTTTAGCCCCCATTATGGAAAACCCATACAAACTTTCATCCCCTTATTTAAAGGGTGGGGGGTGATTTTCTAAAAATCCTAGAATACATATTTTATTATTTATAACAAGGAGTCCCTATTTCAATTTTCAGACCTCTAGTATCAAAATTTGCAGAAGTCTCATACAAACATCCATCCCCTAGTTTAAGGGGTTGGGGGGTAAAAGTTCCGAGTTTCAGAATTATTCTATTGTTTGTGTACTAAACCTAGCTTACATACCAAATTTCAGCTTTCTAGGTCATCGGGAAGTACCCCAGAGGTTTTGATACATAAGTGAGTGAGTGGCAAAATCGGCGTATTTTAGGTACCAATAAAACCTAAAGTATAAAAGCTAGATCAATTAAATTAAGTACATTTCATATGTTCCCTAACTGCATCTTAACCTGTGAATTTGGGTGCTCTGGTGCTAACTGGGACGGAGCTATGAGGGTTTGAAAATTAGACGAAACGGCTCGAGAAAAGGTAGGTAGTGCCCCGCTTCTTTTTTGCTCGTCTTGGCGGGGGCACTACCGTGCCCCCAGAACTGAGAGATCAGTTATTGGCAGTGTAATGGCTCTACTATACGTCTGTAAACCACATAAAAGCGCCAGTAAGGATCATTCCTCTGCCTTGGACTGCATAAAGCAACATATACCTAACATTTTACAGCTTTACGTCACAATTCCGTGCTATAAATAATATATTAGAGAATATAGCGCTTCGAGCTCTAATATGAAGCTATGTTCCTCCGTTGTAGATACGTAGTTACAAGAGCGCTAATGGATTTTATTAAAACACTTAAGGTGCCATAAGACTATTATGTAACTCCCACGCCTGTATAAAATACTTCCTATGGTTCTTTATACAACTGCAAGCCGTACAGTAGTCATATAATTCTCACAAATAGCGCTTAAGGCGCTATTCTAGCGCTATTTAACTCTGTTATAGATAAGTGTTACAACAGCCGTACATAACTCCGTTTAAGAACCTCTGGCTTTGTAAAATGTCTCTGTACGCTCTTAAGCGCCATTAAAGTGACTCATAACTCTTTTTAAACTCTTTTGCCTACTAAAGCACTCCTTTACATCTTATGGTGGCACAATAGTTTACATGAACTCCATAATACTTCTCATGGCTGTCTTGCTGCGTTAGTGAATGCTCTTATACCACCATAAGCTATTCCATTGCTATTAATCGGCTACAGTAGCACCTACTGTTAAAGGGTTTTCCAAAATGCTACTATACGTCTTAAGGAATATTGTACAGCACTTGAACGACTCCTATACAACTACCAGGCTGCACAATGGCTGTATAATTCGCTTGTGTGCAATCGCTCCATCGACTTTTCGCTGCGGAAGATATGTCCAAACATATTCAGGTTTCGCACTTGCACAATCGACGAAAGTCTTTGTTTGACTTAAGCTCTTTTAACCAGCACCACATTTCGAGTGCATCAATCATCATCTTCTGATGGATCGTCCGTCCATGTTTCGGCTCCGTACCTACAAAAAAATTGTAAATACCAAGCATCAAGAGTCGAACCTATGTTTTCTTGGTTATACGCCGATTTTCCAAATTTTCGTGAGCTTCTCCGGAGTTCATTTTCCTTTTTAATCGACTTCAAAAAATGAGATTCTCAGTATGACCTCCCCGAACACTTCGCTATATGCAGTTTATTTAAAACACTAAAAAGCAAAAAATAACATGTTTACTGAAATAGAACCGACTTCAAAATAAACTGAAAAACCAAAAATAACCCGTTCATGTACAGCTTACATTGCCAAACCTCACTAAACGTCGTAATAATTGAGTGGTCTAGCACCGACTTCAAAAGGTGATTCAAATGTAATCTGTACATGAACCGGTTTTATTTGGCGTTACAGTTTATTTTGAAATCGGTTCTATTTTTGTAGATTTTTTTTGTTCATTTATGAAATGAGGAAGGGTTTGTAAAGCAACTGGGCAGTGAAACAAAATAATTTATTTATCCTTTATTTATAGTGTAACATTCTAGATATACTATAATTAAAACTTAATTATTATTGTTTCAATTTAGTTTGTAACGTTAAGCTGCCGGACAGACTTATATTCACTAAATAAAACAGTCAGACCTTTATTTCGTGTCAGCTTTATTTATCCCATTAGTTTTTCGTTCAATTCTTATTTCGTCGTATTCTGTATTTGTCACTCATTCTTTATTCATCTTGTTGGCTATCTGTCCCTATCTTCAAAGTCAAATTTAGTAACTTGTCTCATTCTTATTAAATCTTATTCGATATTCGTCACGGTCTTCCTAGGACTAAACATTTTTTACGTTTATATTTCTTACGTTTTTAGTATCATTCACACTTTATCTTTAGTCACATTTGTTATTAGTCTCTACTACTTTGGCGTTATTGGCAAATCACCTCATTATTTTTGGGCTTACCATTTAGGATACCCTTTATTTCTCGTTGTTAGAAAAACTCGAAGCACGTATAGTGCCCCGAGGGAGTCAGAACTACGAGCCAACACACATTTGCCCCAATCTTAAAGACCTGCCAGCCGACGTGAAATTTTATTAAAATTCGAATATTAATTGGGATATAGGTAAGAATAAAATGAAAGATAGGTACGTGAAAATAAATCGAAAGTTTCTTTTGATTCACGTCAATTACTCCACTGCCGCCGGTCAGTTAGAGCAGCCACGACACCACCAGCGATGGGGCCGGCGGGGCCGGTGCGGCCCGGCGGGTGACGCGCGCGCGACGCCCTCACGACGCGGCGGCCCGGTCGTTCTTCCCACTCAACCACTGGCCGACTCGACTCCTCAAGTTGCCCAAATTCTCCTTGACCTCGAATTTTTCTTTTATTACATCTAAAAAAGAAAAAATAAATACTTATTTTATTAATCATATGTTTGTTGTGATAGTTCATCAATACAATACTGCGAATGTATCAATACCGAAGGGTCTGAAGGAAGATTGTGATTCCTCAAGTTGTGTTTCGTGTTACTTTTCCGGTAAGTATAGGTATATCAATCAAAATGCCGAACTCGGTGATAGAACTATACTCATAGAGTTGAGTGTTTTTGTCAGGGCAGTGTAAATGACATAAAATAATAACTAGGTTTTTATTAGCCGAGCGTAGGCTGGGAACGCTGGCCAGTGTAAAAATAAATGGTGACTAAAAGACCCGGCGGTTCAGAGGGGGCTGTCGAGGGACCCTGCAGGCAGGCGAGTGTGGGGCTCCACGCCCCGCGAGCGCCCTCAATCACAAATCTCACAGGCGGCGTCCCCGGCACGTACCTCGCAGGCAGGCGTAGGGCACCGTGGCGCTGTAGTCGGCCTTCTGCACGCCGCGGTACGCGCGCCCGGAGCCCGAGTAGTGCGCGTCCACGGGCGGCCGCAGCGTGCGCTCCAGGATGCCGCGGATGCCTTCCCGCGAGGTGCGCGCCGCGCCCGCCGCCGCGCGGTACACGCGCATCTGATACACATGCCCGTTTTAGTATCGTGTCAGTAACAAAACAATCGCAGTTCCATGCGCAGTAAAGCTATACTAAAACGATCTCGGGTCTTGCACATTTATTATCATACCAGCACTGAATACTTTAGAATTTATAATATTAGTGTGATTATCTTCTGAGTCGAAAGAAGTCCATCGGTAAACAAAGGCCTCCTTCGCGAATTTCCACTATAATCGGAAAATGTCATATAACTAGGTACATCCCCGCGTGCTTCATGTAAGTAATACCAAAGACAAATCTATTTTTTCTGTACTAAGCAACAAAAACGTAAAATGTGAAAAAATGCCAAGTTCGTGAACGTTATCGCTACCTAATAAAATAATTGAAATCTATCTGGAAACCAAGTTATTTTAAAGAATAGAGCGACTTGGCAAGTAAGGTAATGCTTCCCGATGTCCTAGAAAGCTGAAATTGGGTAATGGACGTGGCCAAGCCATACTTCCATATTCTTAAACCAAGGTATACTTATAGGTTTTGTAAAGTCGGGGGTTAGAAGCTTAGCTTTTCCTGGGATCTGCGATCGCGTTATGAGCTTGACTTGGCCGCCTAATTTACATGAAATGGTTTTGGTGGCATCAAAGTAGTCTGGGATATTGATTTTTTTTAATTGGCGTCGAGTTAATTGGCCCACCAGTTCGCCGCGCAGCGCCGCCGACGCCTTGAGGTCAGCGTCCAATCGCTGAAACTCGGCGAGAGTGCGCGCGGGCAGCCGCGCGTCCAACCCCGCCGCCAGCCCCGCCCCCAGCCGCGCCTCCAGCCCCGCCCCCAGCCGCGCCTCCAGCCCCGCCTCGCGCCTCGGCAGCGTCAGCTGGCTCACCACCTGCGGCGATGACGTGCCGCTTAACACCTGAAGGCAGCCATTTACACCGAGGCGACAAAGGACACGCCACGCCACGATGCCTTACTGCCAAAGCCCAGAGCCAGATATAAAATTAATTAATGTTATGCATTCGTGTACAGTAGGGTTGGCAAGAGTAGTGCCAGCAACCCCTCACGCAAAATAGGCGCATTGTGAGACGTCGAGTTGGGAAAATCAACCCGCGATAACCTCTAACCTATAACGTTACCTATACATTTTTACCGATTACCGATCTAATATCTACATTTATCGTGTCCTACCCCTACCTTTATCGAATTGGGCTTTAGAAATCAATCTCAGAAGCTTTAAATGGTGGTACCACTGCTGTTACCGTCTTCGATGTACCAGGCCTGGTGTGTGGAGCTTATATTACTGACGTGTACGTAGCATCAACATGGGCGTCGCCAAGGGGGGGCAGGGGGGGGCAGCTGCCCCCCCTAGAGATCCAAAAGTATGTCCAGTTACATGAATTGTCTGATGGATCAGTAAGTAATAATTCCAATCTATTCCAACTCCTGCACGAAATGGCTGTAATATAGGAGAGTAGAAGTCCAGGTCAGGGGCTAGAGGGATATCGTTGATGAGGTCGCCAGTGTATCGGCTACCGTGAGTAAAGCTCATGGAAAGTGACTCTACGAAACGAGCGGCGACGTGTCTCACTGACACGTGACACTTTGTAGAGACTGTAGAGTGTACCGAAGAAGAAGAATTGGTCCATATAACATAGTACAAAAAAAATAGAACTAGTGGCTCTCAGCTTCTTCTCGAAATTATTAAATTTGGTATATTTTACGTTTCCAGCCCCAATATTGACGGCATTTAAAAACGAAACAAAACTGAATCGACAAAAATAATCCGTATACTTATCGATCGAACCTATTCACAATGAGACCGGTAGCCGAGAACAGCCGGAATCCACTTGCTCGTTTGATGAAGCTTTTTGTGATTTTTACGTCGGTCTTTTGGGCAGCCTCGAGTCTTTACTCGTCGCGTCGAGTGGATCTTCGGCTCCGGCGTGGCAAGATCTCTCGGTCCCGTGACTCGTGATATTCCGCATTTGCATCAAAATTTATTGAATGATTGTCTTTCAATTTATGTTACGGTTACGAAAAATTTCGCGCTCGCTGCGCTCGCGCTTTCGTTTGGTTTCATTGTAACCCTTCCTCTCAAAAAATTTTGCGCTTGCTGTGCTCGCGCTTTCAAGTGGTTTTATTTTGACCCTTCCTCTCAAAAATTTCGCGCTCGCTACGCTCGCGTTTTCACCACCTTGGTAAACCATATAGGTACCCCAAAATTTTTCGCGCTCGCTACGCTCGCGTTTTCACCACCTGGATGAACCATATAGGTACCCCAAAAATGTTCGCGCTCGCTACGCTCGCGGTTTACGACTACCTATATCATTCTACATATTTACGTCCTTGGTGATGCTTCCTATCCTCTACCATGACTGTACCACAATTCCTTTTATCACCCCACCCTGCATACATACATATCAGCTTGCTCTGCCCCCCCCTGGACCTTCGGCTGGCGACGCTCTTGAGCATCAACACACGCCAGTCTGTTTGTGAACTATGACATCTACATAGTTAGTTTGACGCCGGGGATGGGTGTTGAACATCAGTCACAAAACAGATAGGTAATACAGAAGTCCATCTACTAATATGTACATACAAGCGCGCTCGAGCAAACGCACACATAGACATTGCTCACGGACACGATATCTCGAAACAGTTCAGACCAGTGCGAGCGCGAGTGCCATCCGCTTGACGCGTCCGTGAGCCATGTCTGTGTGCGTTTGCTCGAGCGCGCTTGTATGTAGATTGATTTCTGCTCCTATCTGTTTTGAGCATCAGTGGTGCTCAAAGAAAGCCTGTGCTGGCTGTGTGTGTGTCACCTGCAGATGGCGCGCGAGACGCGCGGCGGCCTGCGCGAGCGCCGCGCGCGCCTCGCGCATGCGCGCCGCGTGCGCCTGCACCGCGCGCACGCTCGCCGGCTCGGCCCGCGCGCAGCTGGCTCCTGCTCCTGACAACACCGCATATTTTCATTGTAAATCCATCACATTGGTGTAGAAAACGGTAGGTAGATAAATGGACAATTTATAACTCATCTAGTGATTACACGTAAAGTTTTGCCCTTCGTCTTTACCAGGAAAGCATTATTTTATATTTCAATCTACTTTTTCACCGAAATTAATAGAGAAAACATGCGAAAGCCAACTTTTCCCACTGAATGTGATGGCCAAATAATGTTAACTATACCCGACGGTAATAGAAAACATTCAAGATAATATTTAAAAAAATATCTTGCACTGTTAACGGTGAAAAAATATGACAAGAAAAAATGTGTGATATATCCAAGCCAAATGTGCTGTTAAAGGATATAACTGAATGTATACCTTTTTCACCTATAATACCTACTTAATAACAAGGGATACATTTTTCACCTTTATTTAATAAATTACAAATGCACTCTTCGTTCGGTTTATTTGAAATTATCTCCTTTTATAAAGGAAACATTCATGAAATGAACGACCTCTATATGACCGCTACACCAGACCTATCATTTAAGATCTACATTTCAGTGATAAGCCTAAGACGTAGTAAGACGTAATAGTAACTTGTATATAATCTGTGCCTAAGATAAGAAAACTAATTTTTACCTTTATCCAGTTTATCAAGTGAAATGAAAATAAAGATCTTTATGATTATTTTAAATTTATTACAAAACATGCAATTATAAAACTAAGAGAAATAAGTGGTTCTTGATCAATAAATATCATCGACCGAGTAAGAGAAACATTACAATTATAATCAGCTTAGCTTCTTTCTTAGTTAATGTCAACACCTTCGCGGACAGGCACGACATTAAAACTACGATTGTTTGATAGCCTTAAGGTTCGGTGGTTTCTAATATAAATCCTCTTTGCATGCGGTCACAGTGACTATTTATTTGCAACAAACTTCCACACACAGTGTTGTATGAATATGACACGTGTGCGTTAAATAAACCAAACAACGATTCATGACGAATCAAATGAAAATGGTAAGTATTATACCATGTTTCACCCGTATAAGTGCACTTACCCCTGAACTCGTGTCGTTCGAAAGGCGCGCTGTCGGGGCGCGCGGCGGCGTGGTGCACGCGCACGCACGACACCTTCGCCGCTGCGGACCAAGCACACTTCACTCACTCTGCGTAAGGCTGATTACACACTATATTATAGTATCATATTACACACTCGCTCAGTGTTCAGTCTTCCAGACGCTATGCGAAACTAGCGCCACTTACGAATTTTTATTATATCTTCCAAACCAGATCAATTTTCAGTAATTGCAAGATATTAGGAGCTAGAAAAACACCTTTAGTGTTCATTAAATCATTATACACAATTTCTTGTTCTTTAGTTGTCTCTAAAAACTTGCCCAAAACTATTGTGGCCGCTTTTGACGTGAACAAGTTTTGTAAGGTAAACTACAGTGAACAAATTGTATATAAACTAAAATCCACAGACCTACGGACTAAATTGACAAATGACTGACAGGTAAAATGATACCAGTAACAGCAAAATAAAAATAGTGAAGGGTATATGTCGATAACAATATATCGACAAGTTGTAAAGTACAAATAACAGAATAGTTTAAATCAAAAATAAGTATAATAGTTTCAAATAAGAGGTACAAATTTTGGTTTGTTTGATTTTCGAGGTAGTGGATGGATAAAATGCGTTTTTACCCACTAGTTTTAAAGCATAAAAAGGTTTCCGAGCCTGTAGGTAAAAATAAAACACCTTGTCCGACGATAACTAGTCTTTATTATGAAATATTATTCATTCCCAGGCTCCGTTATTTCGTCATCTTCATCATCATCATCAGTTACATTTAAAATAAAACGATCCGAAACATTGTCCACTAAATGGTCGAGTTGTAACATTTTGTAAACTTCTCTTGTACTTTGTATTCCGTCAAAACTTTAAAAACTGAACTTCTCGAAATACCAAGAATTTCGGATGTTTTCATGACACACTCGTTTTTATTGACATGAATGTCCTCTGGGATATCTTGTTCGTCCTGCAATCTCTACCATCTCATTATAAATATAAACGTAAATTTGATGAATCGTCTCTTTTTCAGTTTCACTAATAGATTTTTTTCTCCTTTTTGTCGGAGGCGAACATTTTGATGAACATGGCTCTGGTCCCGAATCTTGCGAATCCATAATAACACGTAACAATTTCAATAAACACTCGTAATAGCAATGATAACGTATATCGTTAGATACGTAAAAGTAGTTTGTAAACAGCGGTCAACTATTTCTGAAGATACCCGCTTTTTTTGTTAAAAAGATGGACCACATTGCTGGGAATTTGAAAATAAAGAACAATAATTTTATTAATTCATTTAATTAAATGTATGTATTCAATAAACTATCAATTATCATAAATATATAATTGTCATGTACATTATTGCTGGTTTGACATTAAATTTTTATCTCTAATAGGGTCTACAGACCTTTTGATCTGTCAAAATCATTGGAAAAAGTTGGTATATAGATTAGCCGATCAAATTGCCAATTTGATTGTCCCGTGTGGGTGGACCTTAAACCTACGATGTAACAATAATTTTAATATCGATGAGAACGACACTGGCCAAACTGTGGCAACATTTGTTCATAATTACTTGTCAATTTAGTCCGTAGGTCTGTGGATTTTACTTTAGTTAGTGATTTAATAAATATTAAAGGTGTTTTGCAAGCTCCTAGACTTCAGCTATTTCAAAAAAATGACAGATTATGAAGGTATAAGAAAAAAAGCGAAAGTGGCGCTAGTTTCGCATTACCCGTCGCCTTAAACTTTCTGGCGGTAACTCCTGTGTTACTTGGGAAGGTTGAGATTGCAATGGCATAATACTTTAACATGGGAAGCGGAACTCAGGTTCGGTACGGTACGGTTTCAAAATAACATATTCCAATGATTTTAGGATATTGAAATTTCACCCTTGTGACCGAGTTAAATTGTGACTTAGAAAAGACGATGTAAATTGTTTCCCTTTTTTTAAATAAATTAAAATAAACAATTTTTTTTTTTGTTTGTTTTGTTGTTATAAACGATTTAAACAGAGGTATTGTCTAGCAATGTTTGTAACAAAAACTTAAGTGGAAACCGGACAGCTTATAAACTCCAACTATACCTTTTTTTTTTTTTTTTTTTTTTTTTTTTTTTTTTTTTTTTTTTTTTTTTTTTTTTATGGCAATCGTCGTGAAGACATTTTTGCCAGCATCACGTCATTAAAAAAGGAAAAAATAGAACGAGGAAAGAAAATTTAGGTACTAGAGATAACTTTAAAAGGAAAAGAAACAAACTAGAGAAAACAAAAAAAAAACTAAAATATACCAGAAAAAAGTACAGCGTTATAAATTAATTTTATTAGAAGTCAAAAATTTAGAAATTAAGCGGAAAACTACCGGACAAGGTTGCAAAAGGGAAACAATACATGTAGGAAAGGGAATCCCTTGAAGAACCAAGCCTTCCAAGAATTCCGTATGATTAAACAGGGGGCAACTAAAAAACATATGATTAAGGGACCCTTCATCAAGGCCACATTCGCAAAGCGAAGAGTCACGAATCCTTAGCCTCGCAAGATGCACCACTGATCGACAATGACCCAACCTCATTCGAATGATTGAAGAAACAGATGTTTTGTCCAGTGAAATTTTTGAAAACCAAGGTTTTGAAGGAATATTTGGCTGTATTGATGCAAAATATGAGCCTCTACTTCTGCATGAACTACGCCACCGAGAACCCCAAGCCTTCAAGAGGTAGGATTTAGGAAGCAGCAACAGATCATTGCAGCAGTTCTTAAATGGTACTTTGTCGCCGCAGGATATTGCTTCTCTGGCATACTTATCCGCGACCTCATTTCCACCAATACCAGAGTGCCCAGGAACCCACGCTAGCACAACTTCATAATTCCTGAGATTACAGCGATGGACAGCTTCCTTAATAAAAAACAAGAAAGGGCTATGAAGTTTTGAGGAAAAAGGACTTGCTAAAAGAGACTCCAGAGCACTCCGGGAATCTGAAAAAATAATAGTACGTTTTAATTTGGCCACCAAAATATAATCTAGACATTTTAAAATACCAAGACATTCCCCAGAAAAAACTGATGACTCAGGAGGGCATTTACATTTTTGAATTATATTGTACTGGGTGTGATAGGTGGCAACCCCTACGCAGCCCACAGGGGACAATTTGGAAGCGTCCGAGAATAAAGAGTGCCAACCATTCCAATCGTTGCCCAGGAGGCCACGGAAGAGCTCATTGGCGAATAAATTCCCTTTTGCAATTTCAAAATCCAAAATGACTCTAGGTTGAAGAATAGTAATTTCAAAAGGAAACTGAAACATTGGAAGATTAACAGAGTGAAACATCGGATCCTTTATAGATTTAAACCTATTAAAACTTAAAACTAAACAAGGAAGAGTTTTATTTATCCAGAAGGAAGAGTTGCGACAAAGGAGGTCTAGGGAAGAGATTTTAGGGAAGATGGGATGAAAAGAAAATTGAAGGGCACGAAATAAATACCGGTCAGCCAAGAATTGACGACGAAGATCCAACGGGGCCTCCGTGCACTCAACTTGCAAAGCATTAATTGGACTTGACTTCATAGCCCCTGAAATTAAACGAAGAGCCTTAGCTTGGATCAAGTCTAAGCAGTGCAGGCCAGATTTAATAGCCGGTTCCAATAAAAATGTGCCGTAGTCTAGAACACTACGAATGATCGCATTATATAAGATTTTAAGGGAAAAAGGGTGAGCACCCCACCACACTCCGGCCAGACATCTAAGCACATTTAAATTACGCTCGCATTTAGCTGCAATGTACTCACAATGAGCTAACCCTGAAAGTTTTGAGTCTAAAACCACACCTAAAAACTTGAAGTGTGGCTGTACGGGAATTACCTGACCGTTCAAAAACACCTGTGTAGGAGGAAGAGATCTTTTCCTTGAAAAAACAACTACATTACTTTTGGAAGGAGACAATTGAAGCCCGTGATTCTCCAACCATGAGTTCAAGGATTCCAAGGAGGAAGAAATACATTCCACGGCAATTGTAATGCTATTACTGATTGAATAAACCAGCAAATCATCCGCATATTGTAGGACACTGCAATCAGGAGCTATTGAGGTGTGCAGGTCCGATGAATAAATATTGAACAGTAACGGACTCAAAACTGACCCTTGTGGGAGTCCCTTCCAGATGAAGCGAGAAGGAGCAACTGAATCTTCACAACCCCGAAACGAAATACGACGCCCTGATAAAATCTTCATTACCAAACTACTTAACTTTTTCGGTACCTGTAATTGAAGAAGCTTTTCCCAGAGGAATGGGAGTTGGACATTATCATAAGCTGCTTTGACGTCCAAAAAAGCAGCAACAACAGATTTATTATTGGAAAACGCAACACGAATATCTGTCGTGAATAACGCCAGGCTATCAGTAGTACTTCTTCCTTTCCTGAAGCCAAACTGGGAGCTAGACAGTAAACCCTTGGACTCAACGAACCATTCCAACCTATTCTTGATTAGGTGCTCAAGAATTTTTAAGAGAACCGAAGAAAGAGCAATGGGACGGAAAGAGCAAGGATCCACTGGGTCTTTATTAGGTTTAAGGATTGGGATTATCAGCTGAGTTTTCCAAGACAGCGGGATAGTACCTGAATCAAAAATACAATTAATCAAATTTAAATAATAACAGAGAAAGCCGGAACTTGCATTGCAAATGAAGGAATAGGGAATACCATCATGTCCAGGAGCGGAATCTTTAAGAGAACTAAGAACAATCTTCAGCTCGAGCATTGAAAAATGAGAATCAAGGGGATCAGAAGAATGAGAGAAGTACTCGGCATTAGCTTCGAGAAGGCTAGGAACATATTGCGGAGCAAGGGAGTCCATGAACGCTGCTGCCCATTCACGTGATAAGGGATGCGACCGCGAGGACACCTGTTTACAGCCTCGAAATTTACGAATATTCATCCACAAAAAACGAGCAGGAGTAGACGGAGATATAGAAGTGCAATAGGACCTCCACCCATCTCTCTTTTTTGTCCTCAGTAGAAGTTTAGTTTCAGCAATACACTTACTAAGGGCATTAAACTTTGACTGACACATATCAAAACGGTAATCATTTTCAGCCTCTTTCCTGTTCCTTATAGCCATAGTGCACTGAGAATCCCACCATGGGGGCGAGGGGATTTTCCCCGAAGCTGCATTCTTGATAGGGAACACCTCCTCAGCACATTGAATGATGGCGACTGCAAACGCCTTACTACAATTATGAATATTCGCAGTAGATACCAATGGCAGGCCAGAAATTGACTTTTCTAACTCATTCTGAAAGTCCTCCCACTCCGCATTTAGTAAATTAAACTTAAGAAGAGGGGGAATCGGGATTTGATTTTTAGCAGAGAAGTGAGGGAAATCAATTAAAATAGGAAAATGATCACTCCCGAATGAAGAATTCAGGGTTTCCCAGGAAATTTGAGGAGCCAGATCAGGGGAACACAATGAAAGATCAATCGCACTCGTTGATTGGCCTGGGCGAGTACGCCTTGTAGCCGACCCCGTGTTTAAAATGCACAGGTTAAGGGAGACCAATAATTCGAGCCATATAGATCCTACAAGGTCATTTTTACCACAGCCCCATACACGATGGTGACAGTTGAAATCTCCTAAGACAAGCAATGGTCGGGGAAGAGATTGAAGGATAGATGACAAATGTATTAACACAGATTTAGAAGGATGAGGGACGTAAACAGAGACATATGTAATGTTTTCAATTTTAACCGCAACAATATCAAACTCATTGGAAGACAAAATTGGAAGTCTAGAGAAAAGAGCATTATTTTTAATTAGAAATGCACAGCCTGCATATCCATCAGGCCTATCATCTCTTACAGAGATATATCCTGGAAGTCGAAGGATATAATCAGGCTTAAGCCACGATTCAGATAAAGCAAATAATTTAGGACTATACTTGTTAATTAGGTATATTATGTCAGATTTTTTGTTAATAAAGCTACGGCAATTCCACTGAAGGATTAACTGACCCATGGTCTAAAGAAGAAATAAAGGAAGAAATAAGAGGGGCAACGTGGGACATCAAATCATTATGAGGCGGAAAAACTTTTGAAAAAATTTGAGAGATCAGCTTAAGAAGAACAGCGACAGAGCTCTCAGACACCGAAGATGAATGAGGATTATTTAACGCAGTACCGTTCCCAGCCTGCAGAGAATTTTCATTAAAAAGACCCATATGGGCCGACTTATCATAACCACTCCGAGGAGGAGCAGGAGAGCGGGGCTTCTTCAATATTGTTTTTTTATAAGAGTGGCTCGCTACCGCTGGAGCAGACGCCACTATGTTCGCATACGATTTCCCATACACTGGGAGGAGCTTGCTCGCTTCAGCATAGGAAATATTGCTCGAGGCCATATACTTTTTAATATTGCATTGGCGTAGGAACTCGGGACAGGACTTACTAGTGGCCTGATGACCCTCCTCACACTTGCAATTTATGCAACGAGGCGACTCTTCCTCACAAGAATCGCCAGAATGATTGGCCCCACAACGGAAACAGCGAGGGTTCGACCTACATTTATCCTTCGTGTGCCCGAATCTGCAGCAACGATAGCATTGAATTGTAGGAAACGTATATTGCTCCACAGGAAGAGAATTAAAACATGCAAATATTCTAGGAGGAAGAACCTGGCCATCGAAGGTTACCACCACCGTTTCAGACGGAACCCATTTAAATGACCCATCCTGAAAGTTATTTTTCTTATAATTAAGCCGCCTGGACTTGACTATACGTCCACAGCCAACAGGGACCTTGACATAATTTAAAATATCATCAGGGGACCAGTCTACAGGGATGCCTTTAACAAGACCCACCCTAGTAACATTGAAAGATGGGATGAATGCTTTCAATTTCTTGTTCTTAAGAGTTGGCGAGTTCATGAAATCATTAGCGTCCTGGTAAGAGTGGAAACTTACGGTTACCCTGTTGCGACCCAGACCCTTAACCGAACCATCAATAATATTACAGAACTCTCGGTGGTGATTCTGCAGAAATAGTCCAAAGGAAACAGGATGCAAAGTGGCTCCCGGCGATGGACTGTCGTACTGAACATGAACAGTAAATGGACCAGGGTCACTTGGCTCATAGTTTACTCTCCCCGTAAAAGCCATTGAGGAAGACATCTGTGGAGTAGTAGCAATCGAGCTAGGAGGAGAAGTCTGTAAGTGAACCGGTGGTGTCCCTTCCGAATCTTGTAATGGTGCATCCTGCGACTTGGATACTTGACCCAACGCCAGTTCTGAATCTTGAGAGACCTGTTGATATGGGGGTAAACAAGAGAAAGAATTTCGGAGCTCAACTCCTGAACTCGACAGGTCTTCATCTAGGGTAAAACGAGTGCGAGAGTTTGACCGAGATCGAGCTCGACCAGAATCGCGTACGTTATTAGGACTATTAGGAGAGATTACGATATCCCTGTACTCCCTTCTGCGACCTCGCGCCGCAATGTCCCGCTTGTCATCAAAAATTGTGATGAATGCTCCCGGGGAAGGGGGGGGGCAGGTTACCTGACCCCCCAGGGTCCCCGGGGGAATGATCCCCCATTGTAGCCCCTAAGGGCGGACCTAACAAAAAAATAAACTAAATACTAAAATATATATAATTAAACCAAAAAAAGAAAAAATAAATAAGAATATAACCCAATAAAGAAAGCTCTAGTACTAACTAAATAAGAAATTCAAGACTAATCAGGCAAAAATAAATAATTTAAAACCGATAACCAAATGACGTTCCGCTAGCGCTCGCTGTCCTCTTGCCGCGTTTCGCGTTGAAGTCAACTATACCTTTAGTTACGTGTAGAATGAAGGAGGCGGGCGTGTCGTCGGCGCGAGGCGGCGCCGGCAGCGCGGCGCGCAGGCGCGAGCGCGGCGCGGGCTCGAACACCGTCGTCACCGCCACTTGGACGAACTACGGACAAGACACGTTTCTCTCAATCGAGTCGATTGGATCGGAACATTTACATCGAAACTTAAACGTAGTGTCGGTAACGTCCGCATAATATCGATCAAAAGAAGACTTAAAACTATAGCCGAACTGCTGAACAAGTCGGCTTCATCCACCGTCCCCTTGCCTGACGCCAGGCCTGTGCGCCGGTGTTTACCTCTTGCAGCAGGTCGGCTTCGTCCACCGTCTCCTTGCCTGACGTCAGGCCTGTGCGCCGGTGTTTACCTCTTGCAGCAGGTCGGCTTCGTCCAGCGTCTCCTTGCCTGACGCCAGGCCTGTGCGCCGGTGCTTACCTCTTGCAGCAGGTCGGCTTCGTCCACCGTCTCCTTGCCTGACGCCAGGCCTGTGCGCTGGTGCTTACCTCTTGCAGCAGGTCGGCTTCGTCCACCGTCTCCTTGCCTGGCGCCAGGCCTGTGCGCCGGTGTTTACCTCTTGGAGCAGGTCGGCTTCGTCCAGCGTCTCCTTGCCTGACGCCAGGCCTGTGCGCCGGTGTTTACCTCTTGCAGCAGGTCGGCTTCGTCCACCGTCTCCTTGCCTGACGCCAGGCCTGTGCGCCGGTGTTTACCTCTTGGAGCAGGTCGGCTTCGTCCAACGTCTCCTTGCCTGACGCCAGGCCTGTGCGCCGGTGCTTACCTCTTGCAGCAGGTCGGCTTCGTCCACCGTCTCCTTGGCTGACGCCAGGCCTGTGCGCCGGTGCTTACCTCTTGCAGCAGGTCGGCTTCGTCCACCGTCTCCTTGGCTGACGCCAGGCTTGTGCGCTGGTGCTTACCTCTTGGAGCAGGTCGGCTTCGTCCACCGTCTCCTTGCCTGACGCCAGGCCTGTGCGCTGGTGCTTACCTCTTGGAGCAGGTCGGCTTCGTCCAGTGTCTCCTTGTCGTACGTTGGCCCGACCAGCAGCGTCTCTATTTCTTCGTCGTTTACATTCTGCAATTAAGACGAATCAAAAATATGAATAGGTACCAATACCTACCTACCTATACGCCGAATATTAAACTGGCCTACTACTTATTAGGCCTACCACCTTATTACCGATTTTAACACATTGAAACAAAACAATTCAAAGGGATACCGAACCGGGAGTTTATTGAAGAATTTGGGACTTTAGGGATGCCAAAATAATGAATATACGCGATATAATCTGTTTATACAGTTTTATTGAAAAGTAGGTAAGTACCCTGTTTTTTTTAATTATCTACTCTCTAGTAGTACCTATATTTGATTGTCTCTTGTTACACAAAAAACAAGACCAATTAAACGTTAAAACCCCCATTTAAATATTTAATACATCATCTGTGAAAATTGTCACTGCAACTAGCTACCGCGGTTCATGAGAACCAGCCTATTAGACAGACAGACGGACAGTGGAGTCTTAGTAAAAAAATAAATACCTACTAACTACACTGGTATCTTCATTTGAAAGTCTGACTCCGGTTATGGCTTATGAATTATTCTTGAAAATAATTGATTATGATGAATAGATAGTAAATTTCAGTTAATAATAATAACAAACAAATGTGCACAAGAGTCTCTCTTGTGCGTGCTCGGCTACGTTTGTACGGAACCCTCGGTGCGCAGCCCGCACTTGACTGGCTTTATTATCAAACTGCACTCGAACCAAATCTGTTGCTGAATTCCGTGCCGAGATGAATGCACTTTTTCAACTATTTATGGTGTTAACATATTTTTTATTTAAAGCAAATCTTGCAAGTCTGTTTGTAGCTCAAAGGACGGAAGATTTCCATTAAATCGGAGTAAGAAAGTATATTTGGAGTAAATAAAAATGCTTACTTTTCCACGTTGCACTTGCAGAAACGATTGCAGTTTTCTCTTGAACCCGCGCGGTAGATCTGCTCCATTCTGAAATAGATATCAGACAATGATATTGAATATATGTATAGTTCGGATTCTCTTCTTTTATAGAGAATACTTCTTCGAATGCTTCATTTCTTCTTTTTTTTTATCCTCGGAAGTCATCACATTTTTCAGAAACCTTGAAAATGTCAACCTATAGATCAGGTTTGTGTTATAACATTCTAAAATATTTTATTGATTCAGAAAAAAAATGCTGTCGATAAAACGACATTTATCATCATCCTCCTAGCCTTTTTGTCCCATTTTTTGATTCTCAATCGGGGTCGGCTACCTAAAACTAAAAATTGGGCAAGTGCGAGCCCGACTCGCGCATGAAGGGTTCCGTACCTATACATATATATATATATATATATATATAATCTATAACAAGTTTGTTGTATGGGAGCCCCCCTTAAATATTTATTTTATTTTATTTTTAGTATTTGTTGTTATAGCGGCAATAGAAATACATCATCTGTGAAAATTTCAACTGTCTAGCTATCACCATTGTTGAGATACAGCCTGGTGACAGACGGACGGACGGACGGACGGACGGACGGACGGACGGACGGACGGACGGACGGACGGACGGACGGACGGACGGACAGCGAAGTCTCAGTAATAGGGTCCCGTTTTTACCCTTTGGGTACGGAACCCTAAAAACGACAAAACGACATTTATGTGAAATAAAAATTCGATGAGTCATTTGTTTACCTACATAGTTTTACTGGTCAATAATTTTTAAGCTAAAATGAACTGCTATTTTGTTGAATCAAACACGAAATGTATCCGTATTTAAGACTCAATAATATTATAACTTACCTACAATTGTTTTACCCAAGCATAGTTCTTTTTAACCAGTCGCTTAAATGTAGGCCTTAGGCTAGGAAAGCATCACCACACAGAAAAAACCGGCCAAGAGCATGTCGGCCCACGCTCAGTGTAGGGTTCCGTAGTTGCCCATTCTTCACAACAGACGAAAATGACGAGAAAGATTTAAATTACGAGACAGATTTCAAGCTCTATAAAAAGGTCGTAAACGACAAAGTAACTGTAATTACTTATTACCTTCTGGAAGTTATCGATTATACGCGCCAGATTGAGCGAAATGTTTCAATATAGTATGGCACTTAACCAATATGTGTATCGTTCGAAGTGTAGGGACACCGAGCGGCACTTACGTCATTTTAAAGAAAATTATGAATTTTGCGATAACTCAAAAACGGCTCAACCGATTTTATTCAATATAGTTTTCATTGAAAGTACTTATAAGACCTCATTTTCATGAATTTTTCATAATTTTTTGACCCGTGGTTGAAAAGTTAGAGGGGGGGGGGACACAATTTTTTTTATTTTCGGATCGAATATTTACAAAACTGCTGACTTTATAAAAAAATAATGTTCGAAGACCGGTATTATTTTTAAAAGACCTATTCAACGACACCCCACTCACTAGTGTTGGAACGAAAAAAAAAATTACCCCCACTTTAGGTGTACGGGAGGTACCCGAAAAAAAATTTTTTTTTTTAGTTTTAATTTTACCGTTTTATCGGCGTAATACATACACATACTCATACCAAATTTCAGCTTTCTAGTACTAATGATCACGGAACTAAAGCCGCGGACGGACAGACAGACAGACAGACGGACAGACGGACATGGCGAAACTATAAGTGTTCCTAGTTGACTACGGAACCCTAAAAATACACCCTCATAAGATTAGGTATCAATATTAATTGTCACAATATACCGGGTGTAACCGACGGTGTACCGAAAACTGAAACCATGGCTTCAGACCATTAGTCTGGGCTGGAAAATCGTGGAAATTTCTTTGAGAAAATTCACAAATTTTCTTCGCGAGTTTTCATTTTTTCTTTATTTTTCCGTTAATCGAACTCTACCGGTAACAATCTTTCATGAAAAATCGCATGAAAATAGCATTTTCCGCAAAACACGCAACGTATCACAAACAGTATTATGTAAGCGTGTGGAGTGGGTCAGATAACGGTACTGGCCGGTCATTGATCCGTCAGTGCGCGCCCGTTGGCCGTAACGGTCGGACGCATGTTTAATGTTTACCTACCCGCACATTTTATTTGCTTTACTTGCTTGAATGAAAATAATCTTGTTAGACTGTTTTAATTTATCGGTCAGTTGTTACTGGTGTTAGGTACTACATACTAGTTGTGATCTGTGGTTGCGTTGTTTTTGTGGTTGCATTCATTCATGTCATTCGATGCGCATTGGCGTAACGGTATGTTTTGCGCCGACGCGTGAGTGGAGTGGGGAGTGCCTTGAACGGTCGATGCTTGCCGCGTGCCCCCTCCCCGCGCGTCTGCACCCGAGAGAATTGGACGCAATACATTGCGCGTCGAGTTTTATAATTTATTTTAGAAAATCTTATCCTTGAGTTTTCCGAGAAAATGAACACTCGTTTTCAGTTCGTGATTATGGTCTAAAACTACAGTTTTCGTTTTCGGTACGCTGTCGGTTACACCCTGTATATATATTTTTTACGAAATAAGTCCGTCTTAAATTGTTTCCTTAATTATATTATATTGCATGTCGTGACGCCTATAGAGACCTTCTACATCTCTGAAGAATTCACTTTATTTTATAATGTATGTATGTATAAGTATATCGCGAATTAGAAAAGCAATATAATAATTTTTTATAATTCAATTAAAATAAATAAAACGTAGATATTCTAAATTAACTATACATACGCACGATCCCGACTCGGCAGTTAAACGGGACCTCTTCATGTTTCGCCTTTCCTGAGACAAATATACTCAACGTTGTAGTGATGTATGGTAACTGATGAGATAGGGTTGATATGTACCTACGGAGTTAGTAAGTATGCCACCGTAATTTATAAAAGTAAAAAATGTGGTATTTCCACATTAAAACAAAATCGATAAAAGATTCTATTAAAAAATTTTGTAAAATAATCTGTTCATAAAAATCAACTCATTACGGTGTACCTAAATTTTAATCATCTAAAACAGAGCGCCAAGCTTCACATTGACTCAGTAATTTGATATGAAATAACAGCGATTACATTACTCGTACCTTTCCTTTTATGATGACTATTGAAATTGTCGTGCCTTATTTAGATTTAAGGAAATTGTAAAGTTCCTAATAAATAAATAAAAATAATAATAATATTAGCGTCTGAGTTACGAAGAAATGATATAAATGGACTTCGTGATTTATAATATTAATTTGTTAAAATGAATGGGATAGCTTTTTAATACACAATTATTTGAAAGTTAAGCCTTCTGTATCTACTTTAAAAAACCATCAAATATTTCGTCATCAATTTTGTCATAATTATTAGCTTATAAGTTCACTTGGATTTTATTTTATTTATTTATTGATTTATTATTTATTAAAGTATAAAACTAACATATATACAATTCCCTGCAAAACGGTTTGTACTGTTTGTCTGCAGGTGTGAGTCTCTATATAATAATTTCTACAAATGTTATTGCTTAAGAGGCCTTATTCCTTTTAAAATGCTGATTGTTTAGGCATTTTTCTCTATGATCAAACATGTTTCTTAACATATTATTGATGTTACTTCCTAGAACAGGGCTATTGGGATTTATCGGTATATATTTGAAACCTACAGTTTGAATTTTTCATTGATAATTTTTGTTCGAAAAAGTACTCGGAATTGACAAAATTCACGTGGTAAATTCGTTTTTTCAACTTATTTTCGACTGCACGCAATGAAAGCATGAAATAGCTACGTTACTACCTAGAACTCGGGAAAAAGTATTATTCACTTCAAAAAGTTGGTTGAAATTATCAATATATTCGTCATAATATGAAATAAATAATTTTTTAAAGGAATAAGGCCTCTTAACACTTGAGTGACACTTTCAATAGACAACTTTATCACTCAAGTGTCAGCAATAGATGCATTTTTAAGTACTTTTTAAATTTGGACTTATTATTTGGCTCGTGTCGGATATTATTGAGTATGTAGGGAATCATTTTGCTCATGTTCTATCTCCATAGTAGTTCCTGACCCTTGGTACTTAAAATTTGCCCGCGGATACCGACCTTGTTCCATGTTTATGTTCTATTAGTATTGGGTTATATTGTTGTCCCCAGGAGGTTTTTGTGTTATCGCAGATTGTGTTTGTTTTCCGCTGCCATTCTTATTTCTACGCTGCGTAACTTTATGGTCCGCCCGCGGTATAGTAGAGCTTTCGCCGGACCCGAGAACCACTTTGTTTGGTTCATTTTCCTCGGTGCCCTCCAGACACAGCCCTGCATGGCATAACCACGCTTTCTTACTATATGCCTTCATTTCATTGTATTGATTTTCAATGATATTCGCGCACTGGAGATCATATATTTCAACGCATACATAACATTGCATGTGTTGTTTACTGGCAATTACGCTCAAACAGCCCGCACAGGTCTTGTCCAGTGAAGCCATTATACAGTAGTATTATTTGTGTTGTGATCTAATGCCGCACTGACGTTATGACTCACTCGTACTCAGCGCGCGGGGGCACTGGTACAGGTACAGCGGCCGAACGATTATATTAATCTGTGCTTTGATGTCTTCTTAGTTGCACTCGCTGAGTGCACCCGAGCGTTGACGAAGTGATGGGGTCAGCGAACTCTGGCCGCGGACGGCCGTTGGCTAAGCGATGCACTTAAACTTTGCACTGATTTTAAAAACTTAACACTGGTATTGTTCGAGAGTTGTAACTGTTTTAGAATATCTGATGCGATTAACAGGTTAGTTCATTACGTCCCGATTATATTGGTTTAAAGCATTAGCCAAACTTAACAGTTTTACAATGCTTTTCTACTTCTTAAATTTACATAGAGCACCCACACGGAGATGTTGTTCGTATCGTGAGCGCGCGTAATACATGGGCAATGGCTCTTCTGTTCTATGGAAGTGAGGTGATTGTATAATTAAAAGTTTAGTTTTTTCGGTATCTAAAATAATTCCATTATCGTGAGACCATTTTACCACTGCATCTATATCTTGCTGAACCAAGTCACATGTCTCAGTAATCTTGGTGCCGGCACGTAGGGTACAAAGAAAATCGGCAAACATGTGTGCTGAACAGTTACGTATTAGTATTACTCCACATAGACTGTTAACATGCATAAGATAGCATACAGGTCCGCACACAGAGCCTTGAGGGACTCCGCAGCGTACCTGAGTCTCTTCACTTAGGCTGTCACTAATTTTGACACGGATACCTAATAGAACCGTGTCATTATTATTAATACAAAATTATTTTATACTACACGATAAGTAAATTATTATTACAAATACAAATACAAATACAAGTACTCTTTATTGCACACCTCATAAAATATACAGGAGAAATACAATGCAAGAAATTACAATTAGAGGTAAACAACAGGCGGTCTTATCGCTAAAGAGCGATCTCTTCCAGACCACCTTTGGGTAGTGGAGAACTTGAAAAAAATAAGATTTTGTTATTAGGCGGTGCAAAAATCGGAAAATGATAATAATATATTATATACATAACAAAAACAAATAAATACATAAATATAATAAACAATAAATACATATATACATTCAGCCAACAGGTAATAGGACCATTTGAATAAAATACGAATTATGAAAGGG
Organism: Apotomis betuletana; assembly: GCA_932273695.1. Lineage (NCBI taxonomy): Eukaryota > Metazoa > Arthropoda > Insecta > Lepidoptera > Tortricidae > Apotomis > Apotomis betuletana. Next base: position 22,615,508 of record OW026313.1, on the reverse strand, counting down.
ATAGATAATGTTCTTTCAGTTGAGTTTTGAAAGAAACAAGAGATTTAGCGCGCCTAAACACGTTGGACGCCACGGGGGGCACCAGTTGAGCCACACTCAAATAGCTTTGAGGGCCAGTTAAAAAATAATAAAATCGACAAAAATGAGATTTTGGTATTTATCGACAAATGGTTTCTAAAATGCATAAAAACTATGGTACACGTTGAGATAAATGTTTATTGCTGTTTATTTAAGAAATATCCAAGTGTCGTTCAACTGGTGTCCCCCGCGGCCTCAGCGGAAGAAAAAGCGCTATTCCGTCGGCGGGGGCCGCGGGGGTCCCGCCGTCGCACACCTCGCCCGCCACCCGCGCGACACGTTTCCTGGGCCCGCGTGAATAGGTTTTAGTTTTTCTTTTACTATGCCGAATGTTAGGTTTAAAATAGTTACTTCTGATACAAATGTGGAAAGTATGATTATTTCCTTGGCAAGAAGACTACATTTCAACACGTGTATATTACAGCATTTTACAATGCATTATGCGAGGAAAGATTCAACAATTATTAGCGATAGTGTACAGTGCTACTATACTATGCTGTTTAAAAGGGTAATTTAATGCATAGAAAAATATGAAAATGATCCAAACTAGCGCAACCGCACCGCACGGGAATGGACTTGCCTGCGGAGCGCAGTACTTCGTCGTGCCGGGAAGAAGGTATCATGGACAACCATTCCCACAGGGGGCGTACGCACTATGCCGGTCGTTCAGGATTGGATCGCTTTGAATTCATAAGATTACCCTTAGAAATGGTGCTTTCCGAGCATATGCATTGTAAACTACATGAAATTCATAGTACGTGCCATAAAATTCGTGGGTTGCGCATGATTTTCTTTGAAGTTGGTTAAAAAATCAAAATACTAAATACATCATTTAAATATATCTTATTTTTCATTCTAATGTAAATCAAAACTTGTAAAATATGCATATAAATTGCGTAATATTTATATACGTTTTATATAACTTTGAACATTCTACCATCGATTGTAGAAAATCACTAATAATTTTCTAAGTCGTTATTGAATTAAAAAACCAACAACTCTTGGACCTTCTACAGGGCCACGGGGGTCCCCCTCAGGTACAAATAACCGAGATATGATTGAGCGACGGCCCATCAAAGGAGTTTGAAATTAGGTCTGACTCGCGGTCATATGGTGCCCCCCACGGCGCGAATGGAAAGTGTATGTGTCGCTCAACAGGTGGCCCCCATGGCCTAAATAAAAATGCATAGTATTTCTTATGGCGTTTAACGTGTTAAGCTCACAGGCAAGGAGTTCCACAAACAGACAGCTTTAAAAGTAAACGAATTATTATAAAATTTCGAGACGGAAGAAGGTACGGCAAGGAGCATATTTTGGGCAGATCGAGCAGAAGTGAGATAAGTGAAACGCTCCTTGAGATAGCGGGAAGTTGCAGGATGAAAAAGTATATTAAAAAGAAGAGCAAGAATATGAGAGTTACGACGAAAACGGATTGGGAGCCACTTGAGCTGAGAACGGAAACTAGATACATGGTCATATTTGCGTAACCCAAATATGAACCGAATGCCAACATTTTGAATGCGCTCAAGCTTATTAAGTTGCTCCTCTGTAAGATCGAGATATGTGTATATGTCAGCGTAGTCCAGAATAGGGAGAAGTAACGTTTGAGCCAACGCAATTTTTGTGGCAATGGGGAGAAAGTTATTATTGTCAGTAATAAAAAAAAATATGATGATAATTTCTTTAGCGTAATTACGTTTCCATTATTTTTCGGCGTCTTGGCTTACTCCAAATATCTCCTGATTGATGATGCAGCCTATCCTCATGACACGAATAAAATAATAGGGGTCTCCAAACATTATTTTTTGATAAAGTCAGCAGTTTTGTAAATCTTCGCTGCGAAAACATAAAAAATTGTGCCCCCCCCCCCCTCTAACTTTTCAACCACGGTCAAAAAAAATCGGAAAAATTCATGAAAATGAGGCCTTATAAGTACTTTCAATGAAAACTATATTGAACAAAATCGGTCGAGCCGTTTTTGAGTTATCGTCCATATTTTTTCTTTTAAAGGACGTAAGTTGACTTCCAGAAGGTAATAAGTGATTACAGTTTCTAGGGCGTTTACGACCTTTTTATAGAGCTTAAAATCTTTCTTAACTTAAAACTCGGGCTTAAAACAGCAGTTTATTGTGAAGGATGAGCAACTACGGAACCCTACACTGAGCGTGGCCCGACATGCTCTTGGCCGGTTTTTTTTAAATAAGACGATTGATATATTCGTATTCGTACCTTTCTATCTGGATTTTGCACTACAACAAGTAGCCGATTGTCGTCATAGGGCGAGTCGTCCCGAGCGTCGGAGGTCACCCCGGGGGTGACAGACACGCGCGGCGTGCTGGTGAACATAGTGCCGGGGGCGACGGGGGTCGCGTGCGGCGTGCTGGGAGCGGCGGGGCGGGGCGTGCCGGGGGACACCGTGTCGGCGCCGGCGTGGCGGGTGTGCGCCGCCGCCGGGCAAGCCGCGGCGGGCGCGGAGGCGGCGCGCGGCGCGACCACACCAGCGTCAGGAGCGAGCGGTGGGATGGAGATGTCGGGCACGACGGACGCGGCGCGCGCCCGCACCGGCGAGTGAACCGAGCCGCCTTCCTTCACATGGTATCCATTATTCTGAGGAAAAATATTGGCAAAAAATAATTAAGAGCGAGACATCGATTGACGCTTTTTAGGGTTCCGTAGTCAACTAGGAACCCTTAGGGCGATTGTGCACTACAATGAATTTTACTGTCCGGCAGTCCGATTTTTTACGGTCCGATATGGCACGCCATTAAATGTATATAGTAGTTTGTGCACTATACGTAATTTTACCATCCGACATTTTACTTTTCCCCATTCCGGACCGTTTTTTTCCACCACCACCACCACCAACATCATCACCACCTCCTTCATCACCACCACCACCACCACCACCGTTACCACTACCACCACCATCACCACCACTACCACCAACACCACCATCATCATCACCACCACCACCATCATCACCACCTCCTTCATCACCACCACCACCACCACCACCGTTACCACTACCACCACCATCACCACCACTACCACCAACACCACCATCATCATCACCACTACCACCATCACCACCACCACCATCACCACCACTACCACCAACACCACCATCATCATCACCACCACCACCATCATCACCACCACCACCACCACCACCGTCACCACTACCACCATCACCACCACTACCATCACCACCACTACCACCAACACCACCATCATCATCACCACCACCACCATCATCACCACCACCACCACCACCACCGTCACCACTACCACCATCACCACCACTACCACCAACACCACCATCATCATCACCACAACCACCATCATCACCACCACCTTCATCACCACCACCACCACCACCACCGTCACCACTACCACCATCACCACCACTACCACCAACACCACCATCATCATCACCACCACCACCATCATCACCACCACCTTCATCACCACCACCACCACCATCACCACCATCACCATCACCAGCATCATCATCACCACTATCACCATCACCACCACTACAGTTGTCGTGTGGTTGTGATAATTTTCTATCTTTATTATGTCATATTTATGTGCAACTAAAACACCAAAACACCAACTAGTGGTTGCAATGCGTCTGAGGCAGCCCTGTGCGTGTTACACACACACATTGACGCTGACATTCAAGTTCAGTTTTTAGTAGGCAGTGTCCGCCCTGTGCCTATACTCACTAAACAACTCACTCGCTCACTCATTGTACAAATACTGTATAAACTTACCTTAACGTTACTGCAAGCATTTCATTTGGTGGTACACCCAGCCTAAATTTTGTACCATGCCTCTTAAATAAATAAATAATAAATACATATCGGACAACCTCACACAAATCAATCTAGTCCCACAGTAAGCTCTAGTAGTAGGCTTGTGTCATGGACACTAGACGACGATAAACATACTTATGTATATAGATAAATACATACTTAAATACAAATAACATCCATGACCCAGGCACAAATATTCGAGCTCATCACACAAATATTTGCCCTTGCCGGGATTCAAACCCAGGACCGCCGGCTCAGTAGGCAGTTGCTTAACCACTGCGCAAGCCGCGTCGCCTCTTGATCCATGTGCTTAAGCGGTATGGCAAAAATCATAACAAACTCATCCATCATTCTTAGTGAAAATACGATTGCGTGGCGTGTAGTTTCAAAGAGAGAGGTAACCAAAAACTGCGCCGCACCTGCGAGTAAAAAGACGGACAAGTGCACAAGCTAAAACCGTTTTTTTTCATGCCATATCGACCATGAAAACTCGGACTGCCGGACAGTAAAATTCATTGTAGTGCACAATCGCCCTTACCGTTTTTTTCATGCCATAACGGACCGTAAAAAATCGGACTGACGGACAGTAAAATTCATTGTAGTGCACAATCGCCCTTATGTTTCGCCATTTCCGTCTGTCCGTCTGTCTGTCTGTCCGTCCGCGGCTTAGCTCCGTTTTTATTAGTACTAGAAAGCTGAAATTTGGTATGAATATGTGTATGTCTTAGGCCGACAAAACGGTAAAATAAAAACTAAGAAAAAAATTTTTCGGGTAGGTGTACCTCTCGAACTCCTAAAGTGGGGGTAGGTAATTTTTTTTTTCGTTTTAACACTAGTGAGTGGGGTGTCGTTGAATAGGTCTTTTAAAAATAATAGGGGTCTCCAAACATTATTTTTGGATAAAGTCAGCAGTTTTGTAAATATTCGCTCCGAACATAAAAAAAATAGCGTCCCCCCCTCTAACTTTTGAACCACTTAAAAAAATATGGAAAAATTCATGAAAATGAGGCCTTATAAGTACTTTCAATGAAAACTATATTGAACAAAATCAGTTGAGCCGTTTTTGAGTTATCGCAAAATTTCATAATTTTCTTTAAATGACGTACCTAAGTGCGGCGCGGTGTCCTTGTAAGTACTTCGAACGTTCACATATGAGTCCCATACTGCGTTAAAAAAATTTGCTCAATCTGGCGCGTGTAATCGATAATTTCCAGAAGGTAATAAGTAATTACAGTTACTTTGTCGTTTACGACTTTTTATAGAACTTGAAATCTTTCTCGTAATTTAAACCTCTACATATATTCCTCTATACTCCTCAATAGATGGGCTTAAAACCCGTCCGTCAGTCCGTTTTAAGCCCGTCTATTGTGAAGGATGAGCAACTACGGAACCCTAGACTGAGCGTGGCCCGACATGCTTTTGGCCGGTTTTTTTTTTTGTTCTTGTAGTGGGTAGCGTAGAGGTTTTATATAAAAATGAATTTGTTCACATATTACAGTTACGGGAACCCTTATAACAAATGTCATCAAAAATATTTTGCCAAGACGGGACTATCCTATGACTCGCGATGCCAAAAATTATCAGATGTCATGGTAAGCCCAGCTTCAGACTCTACGCGCCCTAACTCTACAATGAGCAAAGAGCTAACTTAACAAACTCTACACCTTAGTCAAAATATTGTGGCTTGTGGCTTGGCCATTTCGCTACATTCACATTCATGTATTTAGTTACGAAACGGCCAAGCCACATATGTATTTTTACTAAGGTATAGAGTTTATGAAGTTAATTAACACAAATTATAGTGTGCGTGTGGATTGAGTGAGCACCCTTCAAAAATGAAAAAAAATGGGCTGATCATTTAGTAAAAGTTCTAAAACAATTGTAAAACTAATTGATGAATTTGTAAAACGATAAATAAAAAGAATACATTCATTAACGTATGCTCACTCAGTTCTCACAAGCAACCAACGAAATCTGTGAATGTGTTTATTTAACATATAATATTTATATCCTAATTTTTAGTAAAAATTATGCTTAAGGTAGGTAATAATTTGTAGATCACCTGGTTACGTATTTAAAGTTTTACAAATTATTTCACACGCACACAAATTATAACGAGTCTAGCGTGATATTCCTTAAATTTACCTTCATAATGGAACGTTTCGGCGGGGTTGCACACGCCGTGGTCTCAGATGTACTGGTGAAACAGCGAGTTGTTACTGTAGCTGTCGGCCAAATGTAGCACTACCCGACGAAATTGTCTATTAAAATGGATGGGTAGGGAGATAAATGTTCAACTACCACCCATTTATTTACTAATTATTGTCCCCGGTCCGACACACAACACTCACAACATCCGCGCACAGATTCGAAGATATATCCCGCAGTTGAAACTTTTGAATCACTGCTCTCCAAGTGTGCGATAAATTGAAACCATCTTACCGGTTGAAATTCTTTGGGTGTTTAGTTTATTGATTTCAATCGCTTCCCTTACCATCCGTTCCTAAATGATAGTGCTTTTGTGCATCAAATGCACATTCTATAGGGGATATTATTCTGACATGCATATAAGTAGGTATGTAATAAATTCGTAATACAAATTTTGAAGGCTAATTGTGATGAACTTACAAACAAATGTAAAAACAAACAAAACAGAATGTTGAAATATATAGAGATAAATGATTAAAATATCGAAATCCTACCATGAGACTAGGAGGAGCATCAGTCACGCGCAAATCGTTTCGCGCGACAGTTGTCGCGGAGTCTCCGTTCGTGACGCTCGCTGCCTCTCCGCCGAGCTGCGGGCAAACAAAATGTCAATCTCATACCAGACCAATTATCCTTCAATCACATACTTTTTCTAAACTTAGTTCTTAAATATGCAGCTATGGCCTATCTAGAACTATGGTAGAACTTATAAGACACATCTAAATAATATATAAGTATAAACTACAACTAAGATTATTAAAAACTATTGTACCTCTTAAGATAAAATATAAATATAGATATAACTATGAAAGTCTGTTCAAGTACTGTAGGGTGATGCCTGTAGGTACCTACATGACAAAGTAGATCTAGCTATCGTCACCCAATATATTAATAATATCCCCTTGTTAAATAGAAGATTCAGACCAGAAAATTTACGCAATTTAACAAACATACCAGCATTCACAATACCTCCTTGCACTAATGAATACGGCAACAGAGTATGGACGCAGGCCTTACCACGCGCGTTGAACAGACTTCCATGTGATTACGATTATGATAGTAAATCTACTAAACAAGTTATAACCTCGTATAAAAAAATGTTAATAGATAGCCTTCCCGATTAGTAAGTTTATACTTAGAATATTGCAAATTTGTCAACATATTCTATTTTCCTCTACTTAGGTTCGATATAATATTAAAAAATTAAGATCCAAATTTTAAAATTAAAAAAAAAATCTAGTCCTGGCATAATATTTTTAAAGCTAATAAAGATGAATCACTTCCACAGGAAGATTATCCTGTCCAACCTTATTACGTAGGGTTGCACGTTTCTGTAAGATGGCGCTAAAGAATAATAGTCAACTTTGTATATCTCTCTGTGCACCCAGAATAGTAAAAATGCCCTCCTATAGTGATAGGTGCAGTAAGTATTCGCAGTAACTGCAGACTCCCCTTGCCCGTATCAGCAGCATGTTTTCTTCCCCCATTCCTCCCTCCATTAGCAGTTACTGCAGATAAGAAGTTAAATGCTTAAGGCATTGAAATGACGTACAAATTATTCAACCGTTAAATCATAGTTACTACATTTAACACTAGGCTTATGGATTGTAGAAGGGGGGGAGCAGCATCTTCATATATCCAAAAGTGGCCGCTGAAAGGTGTTAAATAGGTGGTGCTTGGTACGAGAGCTAGGCTAGTTTCCTGTTCCTAACAGATCAAATCAGCAAATTTTTATGAAACTCAAAACAACTATGCACATTATAACGGAAGGACGGTAATTCCTATTCCCTATTTCTAACATTTTCTTATAAAAAAAACACACAATAATAAACCACGAGTCTCCCTTGTTTTGACAACGCAAAGCGTTGAAATACTTCTACCCTCCATAAGTTGAGGTTTAGTATCCTGCAGTTTATGGACGGTAGACAGTTTCACTTACTCCACCGACTCCAGCGCCGCTTGTGAAACCTTTTAGAACTATTATTTACTGCTTACCACTGGACACTTTTTCAAATATTCTCCTACAAAAGATGCTGCTCCTTCCCTTCTACATTACATATAAGTAGTAGGTACTACAAAAAAAACATACTCTTGCTGATATATCTTGATTGAAGTCCCGAATTGAGTGATCGGCGGGGTTTATTCTTAACACATCTTTTTTTCGTTTCAAGACTTCGTAGTCTAAAAAAGTAACAGAAAAAAACACGCAATTAGAAATAAAATGTATTTGAAAATAATACTTTAATGAATTTGGGAACAAATTAATACCATTGATTTGATGACAGCTCAAATCAGCTACTCTTTATGAAATGTCAAAAAACAATTGCGAGATGGACTCGCGCACCGAGGATTCCGTACGACTGAATAATCTTTAACATTTTGTTTTCCGTATGTCGTCGTCTAGTACCCGTAACACAAGCCTTCTTGAGCTTAATTTGGGACTAGATCGATTTGTGTGAGGTTGTCTGATATTTATTTATTTATTATTTATTACTGGTTTGTGGCGTCATAAAAATCCGTAGTCAAATCACGTCTTCTATTGAATTAAATAGTATAAGTAAGTCGTAGTTTATTTGATTCCGTTTATTTTTGAATATGCGTTTAGTGGTCTCAAAGATACAATTTATATTGTAATACTGTTCCTTGACAGACCCAAAACTGATGGTAGGCTCGTTGTTGAGCACGCGTTTATAATGTGTGGTGACTTATACGACCCGCCACTTGACCGAGCGTCGGGTGGCCCGATGATTTACTAAGGATAGCCGGAAAGAACGGGAGGTTCAGAAAATCCAGACAATGAGAGATGTGCACATATTATTAGAAGAGTCCTCTTAATTCGTACAAGATCCATAACCATCCCATCATCAGCGGCACCGAGGGTGGCCGACCTGACGTTTCCCTTATTTGTCCGTGAGTGTATATGAATACTCGAACCACTGGGGCTCTTCTAATATTGGTGTTCGGCAGTTCAGTTACGTACCAGTGTCCAGAGTTTGGTCGACCGCCCGATCCTCCATGGGAAGCGTACAGGCGGAACCCGGCGGCAGTTCGCAAGGCGAGCGAGGCGCAAGCACTCCCCGTAGCTGGTCCAACAGCGACGTCTGGGGCCCGCCGCCGGGGGACGAGCCCGCCAGCGCGCCGCAGAGCTGCTGCAGCGCCAGCGGCAGCGGCGAGCAGGGCTCGGCTCCGGGGGGCGAACCCATGAGCGCGCCGCGGAGATGCTCGAGCGCCAGCGACTGCGCCTCGTCGGGAACATACGCCGGTGTGAGCAAGCGCGACAGCATACTTTCCTGCTCCCCCTTACGTCCCATTCCCTTAGTAGCAGCTTCCATTTAAGCTGCAATACCGAGATCGCCCTTCAATTGTCTTATATCCGTTGCAAATATTACGTTGTTGACAATATTGTATAGCTCTTGTAGTAGTGTAACTCTATATTAGGCAATACGTCCAGTTATAATAGGTAGAATTTAACTAGATCAGAATTCGTCGATTCCTTTCCTTAGCTCCACACTAGCTAGGGTTAGATAAGAGCACAATCGTATTATTATATCGAAAAAAGTTGTTGTTAATACGTACGTTAGTATTAGTACTATTATCTTAATTTCATTCATTCATTCATTCATTCATTAATCGCAGTACCCAATAATAACAAAATCAAATTCGGATTATCTTAAGAGGCCTTATTCCCCGAGTTCTAGAAAGTAACATAGCTTTTTCATGCTTTTACCTATTGCGTGCAGTTGAAAATAAGTTGTAAAAAACGGTTTCCTGTGAGACTTTTGTCATTTTCGAATAGTTTTTGAAACAAAAATTATGAACGAAAAATTCAAACTGTAGGTTTACAAATAAATACGAATATATAGCCGTTCTATTTAGTAACATTGAGAATATGTTAAGAAACATATTTGATCATAGAGAAAAATGTCTGAAACAATCAGCATTTTAAAACGGATAAGGACTCTTAACGGGAACTAAGATGCCACAGCACAGGCACACAACGCGAACTAATAATAACACCTGTTATTTTTGTGCCGATCGGTTTAATATCATTTCAGACTACGTTTCAAACGTCCCTCAACTCAACAGTCGATTTTTAAACTAAGTATTAAATAAAAAATATTCAATTGGATGAGTCATCCCATCGAAATGAGCACAATCCTGGGATTTCGTTACACGATGAGAAAATAAAACATTTCAAAACACGGAGGCACCAAATTCCACGGAGCATGCCATCAAAAGTGTCGCTCCTGCGACATTGCCCGGCGCGCGGCGCGCACTCACCTCACCACGGATTTGATCACTCTCGTTTCTCGCGTTTTGTTTTTGTTTGTGTCCGGGCCGCGTGCGCCGGCGCCGTCAGCTGCGCCTCGCACAACTACGACTGGTTGCCTAGGGCCATGAGGATTGAGGCGCCGTGAACATGGCACGGGGCGAGACGCCGGGACGGACCAGCGGCCGACTTCAGACCGGCGCGAGCCTGTGTCGCGAACTGTTTATCAAACGTACAAAAAGCTTGCCGGCTACAACTTAACCAGCCGCGATAAAATGTACCTACATCACGATGAATAATAACATCTGTCTACTCTAAATTATTTCTCTATACTGAATTTGAAGTTAAGATTAGACATTAAGTGTTGCCAGTACGTTCCTGTAGACAGAGCCCTCGACGATTGTGTGGTGGTTATTTTGAATAACGGTTCTATTGGCATACATATGTAGGTAAGTATAAGTACAAATATATATATCATTCCATTTAAAGATAAGGTAGGATATAAAAGATATACCTATGATCAGTGATCGTTCGTGTAGTACTAAATAGTAATCCGATTGTAGATTAAAAATTTTAAATGTAGGTAAACAAGTAATACGAACAATTTGATGATTTCACAAGATGATTAGAATGAAACTAATCCACGACCGTTCGTATTAAATGTCTACGACTCGAAATTGTGATGACATTCACAACTTCCAGATGATGATTACGATTGCCAATTAGTTGATCTCAGGCCCCGATCCAAAACACAGGTATATTGTAATGAAGCGAGCAAGCGAATCACTCGTGACAATGCGATAACCTTGAGTCGGATCTGTCCACAACACAGTGGAGTATTTAATTGTCTCCAATTCATTATCAGCGCACACAGCGAAGTATATTCATGTCATGAATATCGCAGTCGAAGCTCTCGACTAATAAAAGTCTTCTTTAGTGGTAACTACACTTCTCTCAGCAAGATCTCTGTCGTGTATGAAATTTACATATCTAAGTACCTACTATTTTATTGTAAATTTTCTAAAATTAAAAAAAACACCCCTGACATAATTAGCTGGTCATCATGAGACCCTCAATCAAAGAGTGACATAGAAAATGGTACTAAAACAATATTTGGAATCCTTCGCTTAAACAATGGCTGAGGTCTTAGTACTTCTTCCAATTAAAGCTGAATATCTTGGAAATATAGCTGAGAACCATTTCGATAGATAAGTCTCTCGATCAAAAAAACTGCACTCAAATTGATCCATCCGTTTGATGATGCCACAGACAGACACACAGATAAACATGTTAAACTTATAGCACCCCCTCCTTTTTCGTGGGGGTTAAGAATAGATTGTATGAATAGTTTTTTTTTGTATGCCGATAAACTCAGACATGTTAAAGTGCGCCAGTGCAGTGTACAGAATAAAGTTCATTATACATTATTATAATAAAAATTATTTCATTGATTGATTATTTCATTATCACTGTTTCAATATTAAATTCTTGGCCAATGTCAATATTATTTAATATATTTGCTCAAGTAATCGTTATTATGAAAATTAGTAAGTACCGATTTATGTGAGAAACCGAAAAAAAACTGAGTTTTAACTAATCTCATGTAAAAATAACGCTGTCAAACTCATTCTGACTGCTTAATGAGTTAAACTCTTTTTAGGTCATTGTCAGTTCAAAAAACAAAATTCGTCCCTTCGGTGATCAAAAGTTAAGAGCTTGTATGAATCTTGGTTATGTTGCTATTTATTACATCGGATTATAGAAGAGGGATCGTTCTTTATTCTCACCTCACAGCATTTAATCAGAAAATTAGGCTCCGGAATCCTTAATTTCGCAAATGTCCACCGGAAAGACACGCACCTAAATCTGACAATAACCCTTTTACGTTAAATTAGGTATAGTATTTTTTTTATAAACAATCATTATTTATGAAAATGATTATTCAGTTATACACATAAAATAAAAAATTGTAAATACAATTCATACGAATTCCAATATCAATAATATCAATGAAGGTACATTTAGCCTTATTCTATTATAAATTATTTATTTCATAAAAACATATTAAGATATATTTGGTGATATATATCTTTTTTTAAATATAAATAAAAAAAATGAACCCATATGTTTCTGTTGAAAAATAATAAAAATCAAACGGCTCATCAAATTCACCTTGACGTCTAGGTAGGTAATTAAACTTTGAAATAGAATAGAGATACTTTTATTGCTTTCATGACTGTGTTCAATGATTGAACTCAGAATAAGACATGCTTTAGATGTTAAGTTGGCTTTACTTCACTCGTATTTTTTTATTTGTCATTGAGTTTTAAGGAATTACCGGTTTCGAAATTTAAGATTTATATCCATACTTATTACTTATATTACTTATTACTTATACTTATATACTTATAATATTATAAATGCGAAAGTGTGTCTGTCTGTCTGTCTGTCTGTCTGTCTGTTACCTCTTCACGCTTAAACCGCTGAATCGATTTTGATGAAATTTGGCATGGAGATAGTTTAAGATCCGAGGAAGGACATAGGATAGTTTTCATCCTGGAAATTATCCCTAAAAAGATTTTAAAGTGAGTTAAGTAATTCATGATGACATTGATGACCCTGTCGAAAATGTAATTATTAGACCAAAAGCACAAATGCTCTTACATTTACTTAGGCGCTTTTAATAATCCCTTTTATTAATTAAGGTGATTAGGTGGATATCTTATCGTGTTGTACGAGGTTGCTTCCATACTTCCAAGTTCCACGCGGACGTAGTCTCGGGCAAAAGCTAGTAATATATATAACACACTGGCTACTGGATAAATGCTTTTATCTATCCAAATATCATAAACCCTCCATAATGCGTTCAAGAACCGCACATTATGACCACCATAAAAATAAACTTTAGAACAAATTTCTTACCTGTAAAAATATTACTATTAGTAAATAATAAATTAATAACATTATTTCATTCAAATTTCGAACATCTCTGAAAAACAAAGAAATTTGATTTGACCTCTCTTCTAATATCAGTCGAGATGACGTTTAGTTCGAAATGAATCGTCAATTTGCAATCAAATTTGACAAATGTCGCACGTAAATAAGATACCTATCGAATGATATGATAGTTGGGGCTGACTCTAGTTTGTCTCTGAATAAAAAAAAAATATGACAGCTGCCAGAAAACTTCATTACCGCCATTACCGGTTAAAATTTGTTTTGTTGCATAAAATTGTTCGATTTGTTGAATTTAAACCATAAAATGAGCGATCAAGATGATATAGATATTTCGGCGACGCCTCCTGATATCTGATATGATTTATATGAAATTTGTTCTAACAAAAGAGTATATTTATGGTACTCATAATCTGAGACTCCTGAATGCATCATGGACAAAGAATATTACTTATATACTAACGTAAAAAAAAACGACAGCTGCACACAAGGCAGTAACAAAACTCGCGGCTATGTGTGCGTGTCGACGGGCGAGCGCGGGCGAGCGCGGGACGCGCGAGGTGGGGAAAGGCATTCACGTGAATGCCTTGTCGAAGGATTCGGCATTACAAGGTCACCGACGCCCGAGTTATACCGATAGGCCGCTGTTGCGCCCGTTTCATGGCGGTTTTATGATATGTGGGTAGATAAAGTAGTGTATGTAATTACTGTACATAAGTAGGCCTTAAAACACTCGTGTAATTTTATTATAAAACTCGCCTTCGGCTCGTTTCATAAACCCACGCTCGTATCTAATACCCTTCATTATGTACAGTCACATAACGACGCTTAAGAATCAATATTGTCTAAGTAACAAAATAAATTTAGACGAATATGGCATTCTAATTCGTTTTTTTTCTTGATGCTAACTGAATTATACGGTATTGATTCTTAAGCGTCGATAGACTACTGTTATAAATTTGATGAATATTTAAATTACAATGAAGTAATACATTAATATCAATGTTATTATTAAATTTAAATTCCTATATGCTGTGAGTTTTGTGATTATTAATCTTAAATTATATTCCTGTGTTATTATTATTCGGCAATATTATTTGATATGTATGTATATAGTTAAAAGATGTGCAATTATATTTTGATTTCATAATTAAATTTTATTTTTGATAATCAAATTTCAAATAAATTTTATGATTTTCAAGCATTAAAATTGATATTTTCTTTATTATATTTTTACGCCAGTTCTGGTAGAGTATGAATATGAGGGTACGGGAAATAAAACTGTAGCATCATCATTGTAAACAACATATTCTGAGAAATAAATGATTTTTATTCTTATCTTATTGTACCCTATATCTACTATGTTTACATCTCAACGGCTGATCTTTGAGGAGTCCTAACACGGAGGCGTGTAGATATCTCAGTCTCTTGACTGTTGAACAATTTAATCCCCGGCCACCAACAGTACACGAAATGATCAATAATTTCTTTTATATAATCTTCACATACCGCAACTTTTGTTTTCTTTAACTTAACTTTATACTTTTGTTTTCTATAACTTCATCATATATTTTAATTAACATATCATTTTCCAGAATTTAACGAAGATCAAATAAAGTCAAATATCTAGACTGAAACTTTCAAGAGTTTTCCGTCTGTCATGGTAAATATATTTTTAATCTTGTTAATTCCCAGCGTTCGGTTGTGCATGATATGATTGTATGTAATGTTTAATGTCGCAATTATTTTGTCGTAACGTAACATATAAAGTAAATACTAACTGTTGAATTACTTTCGGCTATTCTTCTTGACTGCAAAAGATTTTACGTTGCCAGATTAAACTCGTGAAAGTCAATTTGATGTTTAAAGATAATTTGTATTAATTAATTACTTATGTATTAATTATGAGATATTTATTTAATCGCCATTTGAAAATGGCTCCGTACATTTGCATTATCTAATTATGAGAGCTAAGTATCGCCGAAAAGTGGTTAAACAAAGTTTGGAAAAGGTCCCGGTTGAGGTAGGTGGTGGTTGTACTATGTACACCTGTACAGGACGGGGAGGGCGGCACGGGCGGGGCGGGCGTGAGCGGCGACGGCGCGGCAGGCGCGGGCGCAGGCGGCGGCAGCATGGGCGACGCAGGCGGCGGCGGCGGCGGCGGCGGCGGCGGGCGCGCGCGGCTGCTCATGCAACAGATGCTGGCCAGCGACGACTCCGACGACGACGACACTCCCGCGCACGGCGCGGTCACACAGGTAAACAGTTTTCTGTATCATAACGAAACAAACTGTTTTGGAGCAGATACTTTTTAACTGCCAACGTTGTTAGAGAAGTTGTAGTATTGTGTATTGTGTACCACATGAAAAAAATTATAACTAGTTTTACAAATAATTTGACGACACGGTTGGTGCAGTTTGTAGTGCAGCTGCCTACTGAGCCAGCGGTCCTGGGTTCGAATCCTGACAAGGGAAAGATTAAATCAATAATTGAAATCAAATAATATAATTATCCTCAGACTATGTATAAGTATCTGTTTTGCTGACAATTATAAGTGAGCATAGTTGACACGTAGTACAAGTAGTTGTCGTGTTGACTGAGTGCATGGCCATGACCGAACACTGCTGGACAGGAGGCGCGCGGCGCGGCGGCGCCGGCGCACGCGCCGGCAGTGCCGTGCGACGAGAGCGACGTCGAGTATGTGCCGAACCGAGTACGTATCATTCCGGATATCGTACATTTGGTAGAATTTTCAGTGCCGACATCATCACAGTGCCTTATAAAACAAATATGTGAATGAAAATTTAATAAATAGTTTTAACTAATACTCATTAACCTTAACAACTCCAATAATTGAAATAGAATGATGCTTGTACCCAAAATCCTACCAATTTAACGATGTCTGATGATTTCAGTAAAATGCACCGAAGTTATTTCATTTCATTTCAAGTTTGTCTCTGAAGCACTCGAAAATAACATTGTTAGTGTAATTAAAGTACAAAAGTTTCGGGTCACTAGCATTTACTTCAATATCTTGAAAAGGAATAAAGCTATCGTATTGAAATAAATTGAACCTTATAGACAATTTAATGTCACTAAAATAAAATGCATTACATTTACTACTGACCATTTATTTTATTATGTTTAAAACGACAAATTAAAAATGGCGTCATTTTGCTTGCAAAACCAAAACTGAAAATATTGAACTTTTTATATTTACAAGTAGTTTTTACACAGTTTAGTACTTGGTATTACCCCCACGTGCTGTTTGGACTGCTGCAATGCGATTCGGCATGCTGTACACCAAGTTTCTGAAACACTGTTGGGGAATGTTCTCCCATTCCTCTACCAATGCATGTTTCAAGTCACGAAGCGTAATTAAAGGAGGATCTCGTTGTCTTACACGTCGTCCGAGCTCGTCCCAGGCGTGCTCGATCGGGTTGAGGTCGGGGCTACGTGCTGGCCACACCATAGGACGAATATTCACCTCATCAAAGTAGTATTGCACTACATGAGCAGTGTGGGGACGGGCGTTATCGTGCATAAAGATGGCATTCTAACCAAGTCTTGCCATAAATGGACCGACGTGCTCGTTGAGGATTTCATCCACGTATCTTACGCCATTAAGAGTACCGTTTTCGATCAGTATAAGCTCTGTTCGGCTTTCCGCAGAAATTCCAGCCCACACGAGTACCGAACCACCACCGTATGCCACCTTTTCTTCAATACAGGCTTGCATAAATCTTTCTCCTGGTCTTCTGTACACCTTTGCCCTTCCGTCGTGTGTATACAGCATAAATTTTGATTCGTCCGAGAACACGACATTTGACCAATTTTCAATCGTCCAATGCGAGTGTTCGCGTGCATAAATTCGTCTTGCTATACGATGGTGCCTCTCGAGTTTCGGACGATTTGCGGGTCTAAATGGTTTCAAATTACCTTCAGCAAGTCGCCGTCTTACAGTCCAAGCAGAAGGGGTGCTTCCATATCAAGCCCTAAAAAATGATGAGTCAGTGCTTTTCCCGTAAGAAACCGATTTCGCAGCATAGAGTTGACTAGATATCGATCTTCCCGTGCCGTCGTACACCTGGGTCTGCCTGTTGTTGGTCTGCGTAGGTTCGAACCAGTTTCTAGAAACCGCTGGCGAACACGCTGAACTGTAGACAACGATACACCGACTATTCTTGCTGTTTCTCGCTGACTGCTCCCATTTTCCAGGATCGTGAGGATTCTCGTACATTCCTCAGGTGTGAGTGACATAATTACTACTTTAATAATGATTATTGGATACCTGGAAGACTTCTTATAAATACATTTTATGACATAACAAAAACAAAAGCAAAAACAGTTGCGAAAATTAGAAGTTCTCATTTGAAAAAAAGAGATCATTATGTTTATAACTTTTTTAATGCCATTACTTCCCGCCAACCAATAAGTTTTTATACATGTAATGAAGGATTATTAAATTGTCAATAAGGTTCAATTTATTTCAATACGATAGCTTTATTCGTTTTCAAGATATTGAAGTAAATGCTAGTGACCCGAAACTTTTGCTCTCGAGTAGTACCTAGCGGTACAGTGGGCCTCTTTTTTAATTAGCAAATACATGCTTATAAGTACCTATTGTAAGTATATTTTAAAGGTGTTGGTGGTGATGGTCATTTTCTATGATATCAAAATGAAAGTGGGGATCATTAATTTGAATGTTTGTTAGCTAGAATTGCGACGATGTTGAAATGCTTACTAAATCAAATGTGCAATTTTGTTTGAATATAAATATGAATTGATTTTAGTTTGCTATTTACTTTGAACTGATTATTCATGTTCAAATTGTCTAATGGTAATGAACAATATTTGGGATCCAGGCTCCAGGTCCGAAGAAGAAGAAAAGTCGCGGACCGTGGAGTGCGAAGCGGGCGCAGCTAGCGGCGGGGCCGGGAGCGGGCAGGGCGGGCCCGCAGAGACCACGTCCCGGCAGGCCGGGCCCGGGGAGGCCTGGTCCTTGTAAGCCGGGCCCGGGGACTCCGGGGAGGAAAGGCCCGGGGCGGCCGCGACGGTCGCTGCCTGCCCCTGCGGCGGCCAAACCGACGCAAGACACGGCACCAGGGACCTCGAGGGACACATACGCTCGGAACTCACATGTAACATTTTTATAGCGGGGGTTTTGTTTCATTTATGTTGTTAAGAGGCCTTATTCCTTTTAAAATGCTGATTGTTTAGACATTTTTCTCTGTGATCAAACATGTTTCTTAACATATTATTGATGTTACTACCTAGAACAGGGCTATTGGGATTTATTGGTATATATTTGGAACCTACAGTTTGAATTTTTCATTGATAATTTTTGTTTGAAAAACTACTCGAAATTGACAAAATTCACGTGGAAAATTCGTTTTTTCAACTTATTTTCGACTGCACGCAATTAAAGCATGAAATAGCTACGTTACTTCCTAGAACTCGGGAAAAAGTATTATTCACTTCGAAAAGTTGGTTGAAATTATCAATATATTCGTCATTATATGAAAAAAATATTTTTTAAAAGGAATAAGGCCTCTTAAGAATATTCGATAGGGGCTGTTCAACCACTACGAACGATTTGTTATGCCAGTATAAAACGGTTTTTATTAAAGTTTGATTTAAAGGTAATGCTCGTCTTGGCGGTGGCTGCACCAGCCCAAGTGACAATTAAGAATAGCTAAATAGGAATATGTTAGGAGATAAATCTACCAAACACTCCATGATGAAAACAATGATTGTACAAGATACGTGTATTTCCAGCGTCTCAACGGAGACGCCCCAGCAGCCCGCCGGCCCGCGCCGGCGCCGGCGCCGGCCCCGGGCGGCGGCGCCGGCGGCCAGTCCCCACCTGCCACGGTACGTGCACGCTATACCTAATATGGGTGCGTCCCATATTATATACAAACTTTTGGTATAATTTCAATTTATAAACATACAAAAGATATAATGCACGATATATATAAATAATAAATAATAAATATAAATAAATAAATTCTTTATTTACCAAGTAAGAAGTCAATACAAAATGGTGATTCAGTGACTTCCACACTAGGCAAAGCCTGTATCGTGGAGGTCAAGCCTTATTCGAGAATTACAGCATTATGAGAGCGACTATCAAAGAACAACAGTAATGTTTTGGAATAGAATATCAGAATTACATTAAATAAACAGAAAGCAGTTCAAAAACAAAAAATTAACTAAAGTAAGAGAGGTAGATAATGATGCTGATGGTATTAAAAACATTCTTAATTTCCTAATTCTAATTGCAGTTATCTACAAGTCAAGTAGTTCATAAATAAAAAAATGTGTGAAGTGTGTATATGAGTGTAGTGTTAGTGTGTGTGAGTGTAGTGTGGTTGCAAATTTTATCTTAATGCTTCTTCAGCCTGATCGTAAGTCCAGGACAGTAGGAACTCCAGTAATTTAGTTTTAGCTGTGGTGACGCGGCAGAGCTTAATGTCGCATAATTTAACTATTCTGTTATATACAAACGGTAAGATTTTTTTTTTGAAGCGTTTTGCGAATGCAGTTTTTACGGATGGAAGAGGGACTTTTAAATATATAGTCGGTGACTTTAAAATATAGAGGGACTTTAAAATATATAATAAGAAATACCATAATTTCATGAAATATAAGGCTTGATAGGTATAACATTTGATTCATAAAATATTATATGTTATAATGGTTATTTTGTCTAATAATTTTAGATATAATATGTATTTTGTATAAAAATTATGACATATAATAATTATAATATCATTTGAAATATGTATCATATAAAATAATATTATATGACATACCTAGTAGGTGCCATTTTATAGGGAACACCCAAATACTTCTTGGCTTACCATACCTAAGATTACCCTTTTTCACCTTAAGGCAGATCCGACTTGGCTTAGGTTAGGTACGACGACGAGCGAAGCGAGGAGGAGTGTTAGGTTGAACTATGACCCTAACGAGCGAGCGAAGCGAGCGAGTCGCTCAGGTCTGACTTGGCTTACGATTCCTAAGATTACTTATTTTACCTTAAGGCAGATCTTACGTTGCTTAGGTTAGGTACGACGACGAGCGAAGCGAGGAGGAGTGTTAGGTTGAACTATAACCCTAACGAGTGAGCGAAGCGAGCGAGCTGCGCAGGTCCAACGTGGCTTACGATTTCTAACATTACTTCGATGCTTCGATTCCTTCGATGTTTCGAGTCAATATATATTATATGTAATAATAATTAAGTATTTTAAATGTTATACCACTAGACGATTATACACGATGTCATTATACCTACAGTTCATTATATATGTACTATGAAAATACGCATTTTATTGTTATATGCTTCGTTCAGTATACAAATTGAATATTATACCAATTAAATTTATTCCAATTGAGCCTATGTCTAATGAGTGTTATATCTATTGTATATATATGTTCTATTACTTACCCGCACGCTATACAGCCTGTCGGTACTTCTACTCTAAACAGAAGGACTCATGAATGTTACGTAGATCATATACTGGAAATCGCTTATCTTTCTGTGACGATACCTGAAACACGCTGTTGAGATTTTTTTCTGAATTTACTGAGCGGTGACAAAGAAAATTGGAGCTATAAAAGGACCATTAAAAATACTCTGGAATGAACAACGTTTCCTCATTTGTTCACTAATGCATTTTACTAACTCTTTATCTTTTCTTTTAGAGAACAAAATACGTAATTTACTATATGTTTTAGCACAATGGTACAGACAGCAGTAATTCATTGATGGACTGGCTGGCGCAGGACTCGTCGTGTTCAGAAGATGCGCCCTCTGGCGAGGTAATAACGTAACACCGACTGTGTACATGAATATTCATATATTTTTTCTGAAATGATGCACCTAGTTTAACGAGAGTGGTTTGACAAATTGTGAAAACGGAAGATGCGTAAAACGTACAGGAGTGTCAATGAAATTGATCTTACTGATGGACATGAAAGTCATTGTGAGAATTGGGTCCATCTTCTAAAAGTACGAATCTTGTGGCTTAGTCGACACCATTACTTTGCAAACGTAGGTGCTAAATAGAGCGAGCTCAAGCCTAGCACCTTATAGCTCACTCACTTACATATTTATCTGTTCTCCGAGTGCTGTGCCTACAGTTGGAGTGTTCCGTACAGTTGGTTCAGCTGGCGGTGACGCGCGTGCACGCGCCCGCGCCGCGCTCGCGCAGCCTGCTGGCGGTGCTCGCGCACGCGGCCGCTGCGCCGGCGCAGGCGGCGCTGCTGCTCGACTGCCTGCCAGAAGGTAGCGTAACGATACCATTTTCTCGCAAAAATTATAACAGCTAAATTTGTTAAATAACTATGCCGGACATATTTATATATTTTTTAGTTACACTGTTCACTATATTTTCTCTGAACGAATAAGCCGACAGCCGACGTTTTTTCATTATGTACCTATTCTGCTATCCCGCTTAATAGCGTTAGTAGATTTCGTGTCGGCTAGAATTTGAGACATCGCATAATTTAATGGACGGTTCTTGTATGTGTGATTAGTATCGGCAGCGCCGGCGCAGACGCGCGTGACGCACGCGCTGTGCCGCGCGGGAGACGAGCCTATGCGCGACTATCGCTTCCAAGGTGCGTTGCTTTCGACATTCATACAATTAACACAAAATACAATTAACACAAAGTAACATAAAATACAATTAAAATTATAACATTATTTGATCATTGAAATTGGGTTATAAATTTTTAATGCTTCTGAGAATTGTTGGAGTTACTGTAATATATCCTTAAGTAAAATATAACAAACATTTTAACATTATATGTATTTAAAGAATTTTAAACTCGAGTTCAATAGTGTCCGTGTAGGATGACGCAATGTGTGACAATGACAACCTTAACACCACGTGTGAGCAGAGCCGGAGACGCCCCCGCCGGGCGGCGTGGCGGCGGCGCGCGCCGCGCTCGTCCAGCTCGCAGACGCGGAGCGCGAGTGGAGCGGCGAGCTGGCGCGGCTGCGCGCGCAGACCGCCGCGCATGCGCACACGCTGCGCGACGTGCGCGCCGTATGCACCGCGCCGCCGCCGCCCAGCGGCAAGCTCCGAGCGGAGCTCGACGAACTACTGCGCTGTGTTAAGGATTATCATGACGCATTGGTAGGTGAAGTCTATAGGAAAGTATTAAACAGAGATCCTCCTACTCCTACGAGTAATTCGAATGCCATTGGTATAATGTCCCTGATATGTATGATAAGTGACTTTTAGAGAACGTGAGACATGGTGATGAATCATCCTGAATGACATACCAGACATTTAGCATCTGCAAAAACACGTACTTAAAGACATTTAGCATCTGCAAAACACGTAAAGATAATTTTATCTTAATGGGAGTATTCAATGCTGTAGTGGGGGAAGTGCTAGAGTATAATGTAATCGGTAGGTAGGTATGGACTTGGAAAAATAAATGAAAGATGCAATATATTAGTACAGGATAAAAAAAATAAAAAAATTATAATAGCACGCACGCTTTTTG
This sequence comes from Apotomis betuletana, assembly GCA_932273695.1. NCBI lineage: Eukaryota > Metazoa > Arthropoda > Insecta > Lepidoptera > Tortricidae > Apotomis > Apotomis betuletana. Next base: position 22,592,654 of record OW026313.1, on the reverse strand, counting down.
AACAAATTAAACGATATACATGGAAAATGCAGGTGATTAGCTAGAAACTAACTTGATTATATATTAATACTGGATAAATATAAACGTGTAGTAACCAATCGCAATACAAACCCCGGAGCAGTAAGTAGTTTCAATATCATGAATAACAATGAAAAAAAAATACAAAGACCCAAAGCAATTGATGACAAACAGCTTAACGAATGTGACACATGTGATAATATAGTTAAAAATATTAATGTTAAGGATAAATGGTGCAATATTAGAGATATTATTAAGTTAAAGTGCAGAGGAGACTATTAAAAGGGAAAAATTAAACCCAGAAAGAAAGGGTTAAATAAAAATAATAGTAGACGTGATGATTAAAAGAAGAGAACCCCTTAACAAAGAAGATAATGATAGTAATAAAGCATACTTTATGTTAACAAATAAGATAACACTACAATGTAGAAAACAAAAGGAGCAAGATATAGAGAAAGGTTACGACACTATAAATTATTATTTAAATAAAGGCCAACCTGAGTTATTGATTGATGGTGTTGTCCACTTTGTATATGTTAGAGAATAAATTTTAATTCTATTCTATTTAGCATATATATACTATATAGTTTTACGTTAGTACTTTAGTTATTTTTTTTTACTATTCTCCTATAGTAAAAAAATAACTAAAGAAAAATAACAAAAATTAGAGGACGGCAATAATTGATGAGAATAACAAAATACTGTCAGACAATCAAGATATAGTAAATAGATGGCAAATTTTGATATCACATGCATCTAAAATACTTCTTAAGGTCTTCATCATCTTCCGACTTGCGGAAGAACTAAAATAGAAAACAATTTAAGCAAAAATCAATATGGATTTTAAAAAGATAAGGGTATCCATGAAGCTATATTAGCATTAAGAATAGTAAAAGACAAAATAATGAACCTGGGATTAGAGACACATATGTACACGTTCGTAGTGTTGGAAAAGGCCTTCGATAAAGTAAGCTGGAAAGAAATGATGATAACATTAAAAGTAATAGGGTTAGATTATAGAGACGGGCGGGCGCTATATAGGCACCAAAAAACTGTGATAGAATTAGGAGGAGAAAATTGTTAATTCGAAAATTCGGTATGGGGTTAGAAAGGGTTGTGCACTACAAATATTTAACGTTTTTATAGAAAGAGCCATACACAAAGTTTGAGAAATTACTTTGTAGGTGTCAAGTTTAATGGTGAAATAATTCAATTTTTCCGATTCGCAGACGACATAGCCGTAATTGCAGAAACGCCTCAAGACACAATTACTACTCGATACCATGGACAGCGCGTTTAAGGAATTCTCACTTGAAATTGATGTTAATAAAACCAAAATTCTATCAGGATCATACACAAACCAGATTATTACAGTAGAAAATATTACACTTCAAAGGGTCGATAGTTTTAAATATTTAAGTAGTGTCATTACATCAGACCACAGGCATCAAAATAAGGATAGGGATAGCAAAAGGAGCTTTTAATAATAAGAAGATTCCAACATTTCCAAAAAGATCAAAATGAAACACTTTTACTTGGAGCATTGCTTGCTGGAGCGCTCGAGAGATTTGAAATGTGGTGCAGGCGACGGATGGAGAAGATCAGTTGGATGGAAAAGTTACAAAGCTTTGGCAATTAGCTGTAAGTTACGGATATGTAATTGTAAATAAATAAAATAAAATAAAAATCGCGTACGAAACGAGCTTTGCTCGCGAAAGAATAAGGTACAATTTGCAAACTAAATGATGAAGGATTTAAAAGAGTGGAACAAAAAAGGAATTTGCTGAAAATTGTAGAAAATAGGAGAGGGAAAAGGTTAGGTGTTGAGAGGAAGCAAGAAAGAGGAAGACCAAGAATAAGTTACATTAAACAAATAAAAGATAAAGTAGACGTCATGGCGTATAGGAAAGTCAAGGAAGTGGCTATGGATAGAGTTAGATGGAGAAAACTACATACTTCATCAGCTACAGCGACAAGAGTTTGACTCTTATATATATGAAATGTATGATTGTGATGATCATGAATTACACGTACTTCATAATTATTTTGATAGTAACAATGTTGACCCCGGCGAGATGAGCCCATTATTAAAAATAAGGTTTCCTAAAATTCCCTCACGAAATATGTTTCTGTTCTCCATGATGTAAATGTAACCCATGAACATAATTAATGGGCAACTCCTTACTACGGTAACAATTGAAATCATACTGGTAATTTTATTTGGACAATGAAATAAATTGAGATAAGCCATTGATACAACGATCAAAGCTCACAGAATTTAAATGCGTATTTGTTATTAATATTTAATTATTTAGTATGTTATTTACGTTCACTTTTTATCAGAATGATGTCCGCACGAGCCGCGAGTCTGGCGAGGCCGCGCTCGAGGATGCTGTGCAGCAGGTGCTGCTGCGCGCCGTGGCGGGCCTCGAGAAGGACTCTGCTTAGACGGAACCCCACGACCCACCTGTGACACAAGCCGCAACATTCACTGAACCTTACGCTGGAACAAAACGATGTGACCAGGCGTTCTAACATGCGCTACTGACCGAACTCATTACAGCGTTGAGTTTGACATATTGACAATGGTGATGTTGATTATTAATATTTATTTTGGGACACAATTATGTTTCGAAATATTTTTTAATGTGAGAAAATTAAAACCACTGTTTATAAGTAGTATAATTGTTAAATTCATGTTTTCACATATAACAATAATGTGTTGCTTAAATAAATGAAGAATAAAACAATCTACAAAGATACAATGTAAAACCACAATTTATTTATCATCATTATTATTATTGAAATAGGAAGTGATATATGCACATTGAATAAAATAATATAATTAAGTAATTAGTCTTCAAACTTTATACTCCGAATTACAAAAATTAAGATTAACTCATTTATTCATTTATTCATTGATTGCATCCAAGGTACAAAGATATTATCTTATCACATATGAATACAGATTCTCATGGGCCCTGATAGGGCGTAGCAACTATATAATTCATTAATTATGTTCACATTATTCTGGTCAATATGACCGATTTTAATAAATGACATTGCTTTATTTGTAATTTAATGCATTTTAAAATAATTTATTTTCCTACCCACTATAATACCTAATAATATTTTTTTAGCATGTGTCTATATTTTCTAAATTTTTATAATACCGATACAACTAGTTATTTACGGGAAGCTCGCAGAACACATTTTTACTGATTTAAATATGGACACATTTTATTTATAACGTTTTATTTATAACGTTAATTAATTAATTAATAAAACGTTATAAATAAGTAAAATGTGTCCATATTTAAATCAGTAAAAATGTGTTCTGCGAGCTTCCCGTAAATAACTAGTTGTATCGGTATTATAAAAATTTAGAAAATATAGACACATGCTAAAAAAATATTATTAGGTATTATGGCACTACGATATTAATATCGTAGTGCCATCTCACTGTGCCATAGAAGTCTATATTCTAAAATTTCAATAACAATTTACTGATAATAGTTTTTATTTCACGGCAATTGAAATTTTGGATTTTATAATAATTATATGATAATCATGCATAAGAAATACCTAAACCAACCTAACGCATCACTGTCATTTATTATCTAATTAAAACAGTTCTGAATCGACCTTATTTGTCCACTTAAGAAAAAAAATACTTTTAGCATTGTCAAAAGCACGTCCATGTACATCACGCTCCGCGTAACTAGCCTAATTTGTACATTACAGGTCATGTTACACAAATCAATCTAGCCCTAACTAAGAAACGATTGTACTATGGGAAGTAGACGACGCGCGACGTTATACATAATAAGTTGTATTACAGTCGAGTTTATTTACATCTACACACTTACGAGAACAAAATTAACTCGACTGTACATAGATGCATAAAAAACATTCATGACCCAAGAACAAATGTTCGAGTTCATCACACAAATATGTGCCCTGGCCGGGATTCGAACCCAGGACCATCGGCTCAGTAGGCAGCTGGACTACGAGCTGCGCCGACCGTGTCGATGTTCATTAATTTCATTATTCATTGGTCTTTTTGTTTTCGAATTTTATAACTAATTTAATGGTTGTTAGGATTACCTATTTTATTAGACTTATAAGTTATTATATTTTATGATTATGCTAAATTGTGACGAATAAATATTTTACGAGCCAACAATCCCACTTGAGATTAAAGATAACTTTTTAGGTTTCAAATAATATACACCAATAAATCGCAATAGCCCTGTTCTAAGTAGTAACATTTATAAAAATTATTTTAAGAAACATGTTTGATCATAGAGAAACGTGTCTTTAAAACAAGAAACATGTCTAAAACAATCAGCATTTTTGAATGGATAAGGAGCCTTAAATTAAAAAAGTGAAGTAGCAACTATGTCTGTTTGTGATTATTTTTGATTACAAGCTAACAATTTGAGTGGTAATTAAACAGGGTTCGTAAAATGTGAGCAAAATTCATTGAAGGGTCAGCACCGGTAATCGTACGCCATTTGATTAGATTTTACTCACATTTTACATCCCGGACAAAAAAAATCCATACTAATATTATAAATGCGAAAGTGTGTCTGTCTGTCTGTCTGTCTGTCTGTCTGTCTGTTACCTCTTCACGCTTAAACCGCTGAACCGATTTAGATGAAATTTGGTATATATTAGATAGTGTCAGTTCCGGGGAAGGACATAGGATACTTTTTATCCCGAATAAATTTAGTGTTCCCGTGGGATGAGCGGGTAACACCGCGGGGCATAGCTAGTATCTTATAAACTTATACATATATGTATTCGTCCGATCAGTGATTGTATGGTATGGGATGGGTACGAAAAGGCGACGATGTTGCGACGTTGCCAAACAGAACACTCATATGGTAAGCACTGCACATGCATGTGGGCAAAGTAACATTGCCACGTCGGCGGCCGCTCCGCGCTCGTACAATACAATTCCAAGAATTCATACAAATCATAACCTCTAGACGCCTTGCTCCGAGCTTGTTTTGCATGCCGCGTCTGAAGCGCAAGGCCAAAGATATTTATAGATATACCCACACCCACAACCCACTATTGACATGTAATATTTAAAATATTATTTCTCAAAAAAATTTTTAACAAAAAAAAGAACCGACTTCAGTAAAACTAAAAAGCCGAAAATAACCCGTTCAAGTACAGATTACTCACCCTTTGAAATCGATCCCAAACCACTCAGTTATTATATTTATATATTAAAGTTTACGTGAGGTTTGGCACCGACTTCAAAGGGTGAGTCAAATGTAATCTGTACTTGAACGGGTTATTTTCGGCTTTTTAGTTTTACTGAAGTCGGTTCTTTTTTTTGTTAAAAATTTTTTTTTTTCGCTTTTTAGTGATTCATATAAAATACTTTTGGCGGGGTGATCAGGGAGGTCTTGAAGGCATGCATTTCGTTTGAATTATCTCCTAACTCCTAACTGTTAAGGAGTTGTACCTTCCATCATCAATTCAGCATGAGAAGATGATGACTACCATATGCAAATACTTAAATAGTTTTAGAAAATACATGAAAAATATTATGAGTGCCTATAAAATTTCAGGAATTCCTTCGATTCCTCATGGATTTCGTCATCCGATCTTCACCAAAATTTTATGGGACCAACCTTGAGATGTCTATTCATGAACCTAAAAAGAATTTTCCAAATCGACTCATAAATGACGGAGTTATGAGGTAACAAACATTAAAAAAAAAAAAAAAAAAAAACATACAACCGAACTGAGAACCCCCTCCTTTTTTTGAAGTCGGTTAAAAATTGCATGTAATGTTGCCTTACCATCGCTAGATGACTACCTACAGTAAGTGGAACATACCGAAGACTTTTTAGAAGTGTCCAGTAAACAGCGAGATTTTAAATTTGGAATCAATATTTGTCCAGTAAGTAAGTATGTAATTCCTATTACGTATCAAGATATTTGAATATCGAAACACGATTTACATCGTCACCGACCTATAAAAAAACTAAGGATGTGAAGGCGATGAGGTCGTATATAAATGGAAAAAGGATGCATTCCACAAATTGTTTTAATTATAAGTACCTACAGTGCGACAGCAAATTGTAGAAATTAAAAAGTTGCGTCCCTTTTTCATATATTAAATAGAAAGAGACGACATTGCAGTATACACTTGCAATTTACACTAAGAGCAAATGTAAAATAAAAAGAGGTTAGGGTAAGCGTACCAGTGAATGAACCCTTAAGGGGATTTCGAACTTAAAAAAAAGATTTTGGCCGAATTTAAATTCTAATCGTCAGTTATTGCGGGCGTTATATATTGAATAACTATTCTAGTTTACTGAGATAACATTTGTTTGATCATTAGACTATACAATTTAAACTTACATCGTTTTTTACTTAAAAATACCCGAAATCACCAGTGAATGAACAGAATTTCCTAGTAAATGAACAAATAAAACCAGTGAATGAACATTGTCTTAACTATTTATTAAAAACGAAAAAAATCAACATTTTGATCATTTTTTTCTAGCTACTTTTTTTTGCTTTTGTTCTTTTTTTAGCTGCATTATCTCTTGTTTTTCTTTTCTGCGTTTTTCTAATTCTTCTTCCTTTTTTTGCTTTGCATCTTGTATGTTTTTAATATATTCTTTATACTTCCGCCCTGTTAAACCATAAGGCATTGGATCCTTTTTTTTCACAACTCTCTGTTTTTCCGCTATTTTAGGATATTATAGAAATTGCTCGAAAGACACAAAGTCTTTTTCAGTCCTATTTAGATCTTGGTTAGGAGTTGAGGCAGCCAGATTGTTTGCAGAAGAATCGGTCATAATTTTATTATTTTCAATTGACGGTGTGGGTTGAGTTTCAGAAGTCTCGGTCACATTATTATTATTTTCAACTAACGGTGTGGGTTGAGTTGCAGAAGGATCGGTCACAATATTATGATTTTCAACTGACAGTGTGGGTTTTTTTTTTTTTTTTCTCTTTATTTAAGGAGTTTTTTCGCTAGTGCGAATATGCCACTCCATAAAACAACAACATAACAATACATTTCAGTCTTAATCTAAACATCCCAACATGGAGGTATTCTACCTATCTTTAATGGCACATTTAACTAGGGCTAGAATCTTTCCGACTTCGTCGGACAGTGGGTTGCATAGGTATGTATTACATAATCCAATGGAACTGTCGCCGAATATCAGTTGCCTAGGCCTCTCATTACGGACACACTCCATCAATATATGGTAAACATCTTCCATGCGGTTGCAAGCGCTGCATAAGGGCGAATTTACCTTGCGCATAAGATATGCAAACTTATTTAATGGAATGTGTCCGGAACGTAATCTCAACAATAAGACCAGATCTTGCCTATTCAAAGTGCTGTTATCAATCCAGGGGGCAGAAAAGGGCTGAGGTGGTATTGTCTTGTACCAGATACCTTTGTCACGAGATCGCTCATCAAAATACTCCTTCCATAGCGTACGGCATCTACTTTTTACTAAGTATAAACAATCACTATGAGGGGGTAATAAAGGAAAAGTGTTGCCATCGCTGCACGCCTCCTTAGCTAGTAAGTCCGCGGTTTCGTTCCCCCGAATACCTATGTGCGAGGGTATCCATTGCAAGCTAATTATCTTGGACGTAGATAGCAACTCTAAAACGGATTTAATGATTACATAAGCTCGGTACTCCTCGAAAAGTCGAGGTGCAACGAGCTAGATGTTGAAGCGCACTTTTAGAGTCAGTGAAAATAACAAATTTGTCATAATTAATGGATTTTATATACGATAAGGCTTCAGCGATCGCAATCAATTCCGCATACATAATAGACACGTTACCGTTAACTTTGAGTTTAATGTTGTAGTTGCCAGTCTCATCATAAAAGGCTGCACCTATGCTGTTATTATCCTTGGAACCATCTGTAAATATTTTGTAAAATGTGGAGTATTTTGAAAGTACCTCGGTACGGTACTTGCTGTGTGGACCCGGCATAGAATAGGTTCACCCCATCTCTCCCCTTGGGTGTCGTAAGAGGCGACTAAGGTGCACATGGTGGCGGTGGGCAGCAGCGCCGTCAACTGCAACATACTACCAACCTACTGCGATCGCCAACCCGCATGCCCAGCGTGGCGATTACGGCAAAAACCCCCCTTATAATATGATAAGCACAAATAGAAAACGGCCCCCAGTCTCCGGTAGCTCTGCTGCTGCTGGCTACGGTAGCGGTCAGGCCAGCGGTGGAGCGGGGGGTGCGAAGAATCTCCGGAGGCGTATAGGCTACCAGAACCAACAACTGGCCCTGGCAACTTATAACGCACGCACTTTGAGGACTAACGAGAAGATCGACGAGTTGGAAAAAACAATAGAAAAGGTTCGCTGGGGCATTATAGGATTATCGGAGGTCCGAAGAGAGGGGGAGGATACGATAGTCTTAAAGTCAGGGAACCTTTTCTATTACCGGGAGGGTGATCAACTGTCCCAAGGTGGTGTCGGGTTTATCGTCCACAAGTCCCTCATCAACAACGTGGTTTGTATAGAGAGTGTGTCGTCGAGGGTGGCGTATCTTATACTCAGAATTACCAAACGGTATTCGCTGAAGGTGATACAGGTTTACGCACCAACTTCGGCACACCCCGATACGGAAGTGGAGACAATGTATGAAGACATCTCCAAAGCCATGCACAGGACTTCCAAAACTCACTATACGGTGTTGATGGGGGACTTCAACGCAAAGCTGGGTAAACGAAACGGTAATGAGCAGAGAGTAGGGAATTTTGGTATTGGAATACGTAACCCCAGGGGGCAGCAGCTGGTTGACTTTATGGAGAGGGAGGGACTCTACGCGATGAACTCCTTCTTCAAAAAGAAACCCCACAGAAAGTGGACCTGGATCAGTCCCGATGGTTGCGTAAAAAACGAGATAGACTTCATAATTTCGACCAAAAAGCAGATATTCAATGATGTCTCCGTGATCAACAGGGTGAAAACCGGTAGTGATCATAGGATGGTAAGAGGCACATTGAATCTGAATACTGCAGTGGAACGCATGAAATTGATGAGGTCAACGCTCCGTCCAGGCCCTGCCGATATTCAAAACCCCGAAAATTTTCAACTGCAGCTCGAAAACCGTTTTGAATGCCTAGCAGATTGCGTTACTGTGGACGACATCAATAACGGGCTGGTGGAAACTGTCCGTACCGTTGGAGCTAAGTTTTATAAGCCCCGACGCACAAGTAGGACCAAAAAGATCTCCGATGACACTCTCAAACTCATGGACAGACGACGTGAATTAATATTGCAGTCTTCAGCTGATATGTTGGTATACAGGCAGCTAAATAGACAGATCTCCAAATCTCTGAGGCGTGACACGAGGCATTTTAACACAACATGTGTGAAAAATGCCATTGAGCAGAACAAAGGCTCCAAAGTGTTCGCAAAAGATATGTCTATTGGGCAAAGCCAGTTAACTAAGCTGAAGACTGATAGTGGCAATATTGTTTCGTCCATAACTGAGATTTTGAGAGAGATCGAAAGGTTCTATGGACAGTTATACACCTCAGCACAAAAGCCCGTTAACAGTCTCGATGCTGACCCTAGATCGAAACTGACCCGACACTATACCGAAGACATTCCGGACGTTAGCCTTTATGAAATCACGATGGCTCTGAAACAGCTTAAAAACAACAAGGCACCAGGTGATGACGGAATTACGACTGAACTTCTGAGAGCGGGTGGAAAACCAGTACTCAAAGTCCTCCAGAAGTTGTTCGGTTCCGTCATACATGAAGGCACAACGCCTGAAGCATGGAAAAGGAGTGTGGTGACATTGTTCTTCAAGAAAGGTGACAAAACCTTATTGAAGAACTACAGGCCCATCTCACTGCTAAGCCATGTTTATAAGCTGTTCTCCAGAGTCATAACAAATCGCCTCGCGCACAGGTTTGACGATTTCCAACCTCCCGAACAAGCCGGATTCCGAAAAGGTTTTAGCACCATAGACCACATTCATACGCTGCGGCAGGTTATACAGAAGACAGAGGAGTATAACCGGCCCCTATGCTTAGCGTTTGTGGACTATGAAAAAGCCTTTGATTCGATCGAGACTTGGGCTGTGCTTCAGTCTCTCCAGCGGTGCCGTATCGACTATCGATACATCGAAGTGCTGAAGTGTTTGTACAGAAACGCCACCATGTCAGTCCGAATCCAAGACCAGAGCTCAGAGCCTATCCAACTGCAGCGAGGAGTAAGACAGGGAGACGTAATTTCTCCAAAACTGTTTACTGCTGCACTGGAAGATGCCTTCAAGCTACTGGATTGGAACGGACTTGGCATCAACATCAACGGCGAACACCTCACTCACCTTCGATTTGCAGATGATATCGTGGTCATGGCGGAGTCGTTGGAGAGATTAAGCGCTATGCTCGGAGACCTCGACAGAGTCTCCCAACAGGTAGGTCTGAAAATGAACATGGACAAAACTAAAATCATGTCGAATGACCATGTTGCGCCTTACCCGATAGTGGTTGGGAACTCTGCCCTCGAAGTTGTCGACGAGTATGTGTACCTGGGACAAATTGTCCAGCTAGGTAAGTCCAACTTCGAGAAGGAGGTTAATCGACGAATTCAACTCGGCTGGGCAGCGTTCGGGAAGCTACGTCATATCTTCTCGTCGAAAATTCCCCAGTGCCTGAAGACGAAAGTCTTCGAACAGTGCGTGTTGCCAGTGATGACTTACGGAACTGAGACATGGTCGTTCACAATGGGACTCATGAGGCGGCTAAGAGTCACGCAACGTGCAATGGAAAGGGCAATGCTCGGAGTTTCTTTGCGCGATAGAATCAGAAATGAGGATATCCGCAGAAGAACCAAGGTAACCGACATAGTGCACAAGATTGCCCGGTTGAAGTGGCAATGGGCAGGCCATGTAGCCCGGAGAACGGACGGCCGTTGGGGCAGCAAAGTCCTAGAGTGGCGACCACGTATAGGAAAGCGCAGCGTGGGTCGGCCCCCGACTAGATGGACGGATGACCTCGTGCGGGTAGCGGGGAATCATTGGACGCGGTCTGCACAGGATCGCACTTTGTGGCGAGTCATGGGGGAGGCCTATGTTCAGCAGTGGACGTCTGTGGCTGATAGATAGATAGATAGATAGACCTCGGTACAAATGGTATTTAATTCTAATCTACCGTAGTCTCGTTTCGCTTTAATTAACGGATCAATAAAATTTATTACGCCAGTTAAATCTATATACTGAACCCAAGTATCTAATGAAAACATACCTAATTGTGTGCTGCAATAGATAGGTGTATTTTTAAGATAACTATCTGATTTGAGGAGTAAGGGTATCTTTTTTCCTCTCCAGTTATTATTGTGTTGCGATGTTTCCAACTCCTTTATAGCAATAGATACGGGGCAATCGGTCAGGGATTTTACCTTGAGAATAAATTTCCCGGCTAAGTAGTGTCTACGGACTTCAAGGGGTGGCAGGTGTAGCTCAGTTTCCATAACATGAATCGGGGTAGTTTTTATGAACCCACCGATGGCTCGCATCGCTTGGTTTTGTATTCTGTCTAATTTAAATAGATGGGTTTTAGCACTGGTGTCATATAAGAAGCTAGCGTAGTCTATTCGGCTTCTGATAAGGGAGATATATAGACGTCGGAGGTGTTTATGATGCACTCCCCACCCTGGACCTGCTAATACTTTTAGTTGATTAATATGTTTAGTAAGTTTTTGAGACAACTCGTTAACATGCTTTCCCCATCTTAAGGAACGATCTATCCAAAGGCCAAGATATTTGACGGAATCTACCAGTTCTAAGCTAGTATTGTCAATTTTAAGATCAATGACACGGTCACGTAATGATTTCCTACCCGCGTTAAACAGGCAAACTTTACTTTTTTCGGATGAGGCGTGTAATCCGATACCTGTTAAAATATTTGTGAAACAATTGATTGCGATTTGTAATTTTGTTGTGGAGTCCTCTAAACTAACACCGCCGGCCAGAAGTACGAAATCGTCAGCGTACTGCGAGATATACACATTATTTATGAGTTTACATATGTCGATTGTTGCAATATTAAACAGCAAAGGAGACAGGGGGTCTCCTTGTGCTAGACCTTGACATGTGCTTCTGCAAACAGTAGTATTATCAAAAGATATATTTAATTTCCTATATGAAAGAAAATTCCATAGATAGTTACATATTTCCGCTCCTACATTAAATCTATCTAGAATTAATAGTAACTGCCTGATATCGACATAATTATAAGCATTGTTAATATCAATAAAACATCCTAAGAGTGTTTGTTTGTTTGCAAAACCCGCTTGAATAATGGTCACTAAAAAACTCAAATTATCCAAACATGATCTCGTCTTTCTGAAGCCAACAGTATAGCAGGAAAATATTTCATTTTTCTCCAGGAACCATTCCACTCGTTTATTGATAATTGAGTGAAATACCTTGCACAAACAAGAAATAAGCGATATAGGTCTGAGCGATGATGCGTCATTCGGATCTCGTCCGGGCTTAGGTATAGGTATGATTTGTATATTGCGCCACTGATTAGGGACAAAGCCGAGCGTAAGGAATTTATTGTATAATATTTGCAGAATGTGTTTACCTACTGGGGGAAGATGTCGTAACATTGAAAACGATATGTCGTCAGCCCCGGGGGCTGTATCAGAACTTTTGATACTTTTTTCTATCTCTTGGATAGAAATTGGAACTAGTAACGAGTTATTAATTGACTTAAATATCGGTTTTTCATAGGCAACGGAGTCAGGTGTCAAGTTGTGCAATAATGAATTAATACGGTCCTTATCTACATACCTATTCTGTGATTTGTTGCCTTTAAACCACTTCATTTTTTTCCACATGTCGCTAGATGATGTAGTTACATCAATGGAAGTACAAAAATTTCGAAATGATTCATGTTTAGCCTGGCGTATGAGTTTTTGAGCCGTAGCAATTTTATTTTTAAGGATTACGAGGTTATTTGGAGTCGGGTTTTTTCTAAATGTACTTAGTGCCAGCCGGCGTTCGGCGACGGCTTTAGATAATGAAGCATTCCAATATGGTTTTGGAGTGAAGTTGTTACTAGGATTTTGGTTAAGTTTAATATTAGGAATATGAGAATCTGCCGCTTTACAAATTTCGGATACAAACAAATCGTACGATTCTTGGCAGTTATCGGGAATAGGTTGGTCAGACCATGATTTTTCCAAATGTGAAGTATATGCCGGCCAATCGGCTTTTTTAAAATTTCTTTTTTTAATTGGCTTGAGAACAGGTATGTATCCTTGAGCGATTTTAATTACCAAATGATCGCTGCCTAATGATTCCTTACTAACTATCCAGTTAAAACTGGCTGATATTTCCGATGAGACAAACGATATATCGGGAGAAGATTCTCTCAGACTACCATTAACCAGAGCAACCCTGGTCGGGGAACCATCGTTTAAGCTAATCAAATCAAAATTTTGTAGGGAATCGTAAATTTCAGTACCCCGAGCATCTGTTTTTTTTGACCAACTAAGATGATGTGCGTTAAAGTCTCCTAGTAACAGTGTTTTATCATTACATAAGGAAAACAATTCATCCCAATCCCGTTGACAAGTGTGAATAGAAGGTGGGCAATAAACTGATAATATGGACTCGAGTGGGGCACAATTAAATAGTTTAACGTGTATAATTTCAATTTCTAAGTTAGTTATAACAGAGTGAAGCTCTTGTGATTTCACAGACTTATGTGTAAGAATTGCTACTCCTCCATATCCGTCTAACCTATCCTTACGAAATATATTATAGCCACTTACTCTAAGCTCTGACTCTTGGTCGTACCACGTTTCACTCAGCGCCGCTACATGGACCTTCTCTTGAATCAGCAACTGTTCAAACGATACGAGCTTATTCTTTAAACTTTGACAGTTCCATTGAATTACGTTTAACCTTTTTATGTGAGTGTTATGAGACATTATAAACTGACGAATTGTTTTAGAAGGGGCAACTCATACAAATGATTGGTCAAGAAAGAAACTAGCCACTTAAAACCTACTTTTACCACAGCTATTATTTTTTCTTCAATAGACTCATTTCCTTTGCAAAACATATTTTTCACCACTTTTATTACTCTTTGCAGCGCCGAGATATCACTCTCCTCCTCACTCTGATTCTCTCTTTCTTCTCTTTTTTCTCGTACATTATTCAGAATCCATTTTGCAAGTTTAGCTTCTTCTTCATATGTCAATTCTGGCGGTGGCCCCATTTTCCGTTGCCATGGCACTTTGTGGTTAATTTTATTGCTGAGAGTTGATTTCGGTATCTTAAAAGCCACACTTACCTTACAAATCGTTAACTCCCCTCTCGAAATTGCTTTTAAAGCTTTTTCGAGGGTTTCTTGCGAGTATTTAAATCTTTTATAAGTTTTTTTAGGCTTATCCATTTTCTAAAACAAGAAAAAATTAAGGAAATTAAATCAATCTGTATAAGGAATTAGATAAGATATTTTTGTTATTATTATTAATTAAGTTTACATAGGTATTACAATGCCCGATATTTGGAAAATAATTATAGTTCATTCACTGTGGTTTAAATATATGTGACACCAATGAATAAACTAGTCAGGTTGGAGGTAGTTCATTTACTGGAATTTTTGTACCAGTGAACGAACCCTCCATTTAAGCTTGTGTTCGAATACTGGCCAAATGATGAGCAATGGATTAATAGTTAAAACTCTGAAAATGAAACCTTAATACAATGACTGAAAAACAAAATATTGCCTAATCTGTAATTCACGCGGTTCTAGTGAATGAACACCGTAGTTCATTCATTGGTTTTAGTGGTTTTTATGTTCTAGTTATAGAACATTTGCTAAAAAAATATAATGAATGGAAAAAACACTAAAAAAGATATGTAAAGAACAAGTATATATCGTTAATATTTTAAATAAATACTCACTATGAATCATAGTTGCATGAAATAAGTACAGTATCACATGAAACACAACGTTACTTACCAGTCTCCTTAATACTGCTTCATACAAAAGAAACACTTCCGCGACACGTTCACTTTAGATGACCGCCATTTTGCTACTGATGCACCTAGGTTGGAACCAATGCTACCATAATATCGCAGGTAATGTTGTCAGTATAAAAAAAAATACTTTGCATGAAGAAGACACACCAAATTCTTATTTTACGAAAAAATGCTCAATTTGTTCATTCACTAGCACTGTTCATTCACTGGTACGCTTATAGCACTATTGGCAGTATAAACGTAACTCAAGATGCATATATAGCCTCCTGACGACCAGCATTCATAATTTGTCAATTTAATTTTAGCCTTATGACAAATAGTTGACAGTTAACTATTAATTGATTTTATGTACTATGTGTAGGACACTGGAAGGCAGGAGGTTAAAAAAAAAATAGTAGCGACAAGGTTTAGTGCGGAAGTTTGTATGCAGCGTTTAGTTCATAATTGTGCTGTGTAAAATGACAATGATATTTCGGAATTCCTTCCTTTTTTGTGTCGTTTAGAAAAAAACCTCGGAGTTAAAATTGAAGGTAAGCTTTATGATATGAAAATTAGTTAGAAAATACAACAATGTATAACAATAATTAAATTTTATCTTTAAGACTTAAATTTGTAAGACAGTGCAAATAATTAAACGCAGTATTTATAAAAAAAAGAAATTAAGGCGGGATTTAAATTAAAAGACAAAAATTTCAATTTTGTTTGTGTGATCTATTACAATCATCATCATCATCATTTCAGCCTATTGCAGTCCACTGCTGGACGTAAGCCTCCCCCAGGGTTCGCCACATGGCCCGATCTCCCGTTTTCGCCATCCAGTCACCACCAGCCACTTTTTTCAGGTCGTCGGTCCATCTGGCCGGAGGGCGTCCTACACTACGCTTGCCGAGTCGTGGTCTCCACTCGAGAACCCGTCTACTCCACCGATCATCGGTTCTGCGACAGATGTGACCAGCCCACTGCCACTTCAGTCTGCTACACTTCTGAACTACGTCAGTGACTTTGGTTTTTTGTCGGATAATCTCGTTCCGGACTTTGTCCCTTAACGAGATTCCGAGCATACCCCTTTCCATAGCTCGCTGTGTGACGTGTAGTCGGTGGGCTAGTTTCACTGTCAGGTTCCACGTCTCGGCTCCGTATGTCATGACCGGCAGGACGCACTGATTGAATACCTTGGTCTTCAGGCATTGTGGCAAGGGTGACTCGAAGATGTGACGCAGCTTTCCAAATGCTGCCCAGCCAAGCTGCACTCTTCTGGTGATTTCACTCTCAAAGTTGTCTCTACCCAGCTGTAACTTTTGTCCTAGGTAGACGTACTCCTGGACAACTTCAATGGCTACACCTTCGACGGAAACGGGCACAGGGACGATGTGCTCGTTGAACATGACCTTAGTCTTGTCCAAGTTCATCCCTAGCCCAACGCGTCTCGAGGCAGCATTAAGACCGGACAGCATTTCGTGCAGGTCTTGCAGCGATTCTGCCATTATAACTATGTCGTCAGCAAAGCGGAGGTGTGTGAGATATTCACCATTGACATTGATGCCCATTCCATTCCACCGCAGGGTCTTGAAGACATCCTCCAGAGCATTGGTGAAGAGTTTCGGGGAAATAACGTCACCCTGTCTTACACCTCTGAGCAACTGGATGGGTCTTGTTTGGTGGTTCTGCACTTGGACGGACATAGTCGCCATTTGGTAGAGACTTCTCAACACCTCCACGTACCGCCAGTCGACTTGGCATCGCTGCAAAGACTCCAGAACGGCCCAGGTTTCGATGGAGTCGAAGGCCTTCTCGTAGTCCACAAACGCCATACACAGCGGTTGGTTATACTCCTCGGACTTCTGTATAACCTGCCGAACAGTATGGATGTGGTCCACGGTGCTATAGCCTTTACGAAACCCAGCCTGTTCCGGTGGCTGAAAGGCGTCAAATCTTGATGCCAGACGATTCGTGACGACTCTCGAGAACAGCTTATAGACGTGGCTCAGAAGCGTGATCGGCCTATAGTTTTTAAGGAGCGTTTTGTCTCCTTTCTTGAAAAACAATGCCACTACACCTCTGCTCCACGCCTTCGGGGTAGTCCCATTGGTTATTACAGAGTTGAAGAGCCTCTTCAACTCCCCCTATTACAATAATTCAGCAAAAATGAGTTCAGACGAGTCAGATTCCGAATAGACAGCACTCCTCCATACTTAAAAGCGGAGGCAGAGTTAGCTAAAATAATTTAATTCCGACTAAATCCAAGGAGATATAAAAAAATACAAGAGATTCATTAAATTGAAGGAAGAAAATTAAGTTAATAATTGGTCAGATAATGTGTGATAAGGTCAGAATATTTCAACAATCTTTCTGAGACAATCGGATGGCTACAAAGGAAAGAAATCACAAATATTCAGCAGCAAAATATAGAAAAGTTCTTAAATCAAGCTCTAGATGATAACCATTTTGGCGATGAAGGTAAATAAATGCTGCCACTATTTGATAACGATATAACTATATCTTTTATCCAAGTATAAACTCATAATTATTTTTGTTATAGGTTGTTACTTATCATGGGAGTTAATGGTGCCTGCGACGACGAATATCACAATGTGTAATAATAAAAAATGAATATAACAAAAATATTCATTGGAAAATGGCCGAATATGAATGTCACCTACAAAATATAATTTTAATCTAATTTACTTGTTTCATTTTTGAGAAAAGCACTATACTTGCTTCGACCGTAAGAGCCATCCTGGCCTCGTATTATATCCGGACCTCGCCTAAGGCTCGGTCCGTCTAATTCCTACTCGGCCAGTATGGCTTACTTACTGGTCTCTGCCTTAATGTACTATAAATAAATATGAAAATACCTAGGGTATTTTAGTCACACCCTTTTAGCCACACTATATGTATATTATTAGAATTAGATGGTAGATTGATAGATCTTTATTGCTCTCATAGTGTACAGATCTCTTGCATAGAGTGTGCAAGGTGAATGATTATTCTTGATTGGAAAATGATCATCATATTATCAAAATCAAATCATCATCACCCAAGAACACGAAAATTACTGGTGTACCTAGATATAAATATCTTGTCTTCTAAATAAGTGCAATACTTTCATTTTTATCTGAGTCGCGAAATTTTCTTCAGATCGCAAGTAATGGAATGTAGGATGGTAGGGAAGGGACACGATGTTTTGAATCTTTTGATTTTGAAATACATTTCATTGGATAACGAAATTAAAACCAGTTTCAATAGTTTCATGTATTTATAATCCTCTTAAGTTCGTTGACCATCAATAACACAACCTTTAATATAGACAAAATACTAACTTTATGTTGCGGTACGGTCAGCATCTAAAGTAGCTGACAAGTTTACTACCTAACGGGCATATGTCAAGTTGCATACTAAAATTGACAGTTACTTTTAATGCTAACTGTACAGTTCAGTGTTTATATTTTTGTACGATTCCTTATCAAAACGAAAAAGAATTTCTTCAAATTATTTCCTACTGCAGTTCTTAAGGTTTGCCATTATCACTACCTCATTTCATCTGGAGTTTATAGTTATGTTATATTGTCGAAATATAAGATACAATAAACACTAAGGAACCAACCTATTTTATTAAAACAATGATTACTACAAATTTATTCAGCAGACCATATCACACGAGGGTGAATTGAAGAGTTTTGAGCCTATAAAGGTCGGTTAGGTCGATATTGACATTAGGAAGAAAATGTATGCTGGCAGGTAGGTAATGTAATACTTACTCCCATGTTTGTTCATTATAATCTTTGAGTATTTATAGACAATGGAGGTGTCATAACGTAAACTCTTCGAACAAATTTTTTCGCCAATTTTAGCGGGGGGTGAGGTAAACACGTACAGCACACCACCAAAAGACGAATAACTCAACAGACACAAATTTTGCTGTTGCGATAAACGCACATTACAGCAAAATTCAACACATCAAAAATGACATGCACACAGATACTGTTTTCACGTAACTGTGCAGCATACATAAGAAAAACATAGTGATGGGACACATATGAAGAATGAGTCAAATCATTATAATGAATGAACTGAATTGTCTTATAGGTACTATCTATTGTGAAATTTGAAAACTGTAAATTCTGTAGGTATATTGAAGATGTTATCCAATAAATATATTCGTTTCTATGTATATTTGTCTATATTTATTGTGTCCTTATCACTCTCGCATAACTAAACTGTACAATAAAACTGTCGCCCGCGGTTGTTTCGGGCTTAAACAATCACGGACTTCTAAAACAAGTACACTCGACTTCATATTGTCGTTGCTAAAATGAAACCATTTCATTTTCGCCATTTTGGAGCTGATAGCTATGTGCAAGTTGTGTGAGCGTCCATGGGTCTAATATTAGAGATTATTCACAGATCGTCACAGATCAAAGAACGGTTTGCCTGAAATGACAATTTTAGTAGACGTTCACGCAGGATGCTTTGAATGGGCACTGAAAACAACTGTCATTCCCTATGGAATATTTAGTCCAACGTGCTTGTAGTTTAGAGGTCAGTGAATATAACCTTCAGGAAAAGAACATACGCCCATCTAAAAATAAAGGTGATTAAAATATGAAACAACATATAAAGTGATTTAAAGATATGAGTAAATAATGAGTAAAGAGAAAACAATAAAACAAATTGTTATTAATTTAATTAGAATTACCACATATAAAATATAATAAAAAAAGTTATAATTAAGTAAATATATTCATCTATCTATCAGCCACAGACGTCTACTGCTGAACATAGGCCTCCCCAAGAATCGTCACAACCCTCGCTACGCTGCGCTTTCCTATACGTGGTCGCCACTCTAGCACTTTGCTGACCTAACGGCCATCGATTCTCCGGGCTACATGGCTTGCTCATTGCCACTTCAATCGTGCAGTCCTGTGAGCTATGCCGGTTACCTTGGTTCTTCTACGGCATATCCTCATTTCTCATTCTATAAAAGAAAAGAAGAATAAGGAAATAAGGAGGCAGCAGTGAAGATGGAAAGAATATAAAATAAAGTCTATAAATAATAGTATATGAATAACGCATATACTCATAGCCCAGCATTAAATGTTCCTTTTATCTAGATATACTTTTAGCAAAGAATTAGTTTCATTTTCATATTAAATTTCAACATCGTATGTCTAGAGAAAGGTAATATTTCTAATTCACCTTGCAAGATTTAAAAATAACATACATCTATACCTATTATTAAATTCAATCACTACATCGTATAGAACAAAGTCGCTTCTTGCTGTCTGCCTGTTTGTCTGTCTGTCCCTATGTATGCTTAGATCTTTAGAACTACGCAACGGATTATGACGCAGTTTTTCTTAATAGATAGAGTGATTCAAGTGGAAGGTTTATAATATGTATAATACATGCATAATTTATCAGTTTTGCACCCGTGCGAAGCCGGGAGGGTCGCAAGTATCTAATAATACACTAACTATTAAACGAACTGCAGTGATCGAATGAATGAATGATTCATTCAAATGTTGAGTCGTGGTTTTGACTTTGTCACATCCCTCGCCCCTGTACCACCGTTTTATGTTTACATTTTTCTGTCGTTTACGTATCGCAACGGTTTTTTCTTTCAATGGAGATTGTACTTCAATACACATTTAATAGTTAATAAAAACACTTACCTGTGATAGGAAACGCGATCTTGTGGCGAATTTGAGGTGTCGGATCGTCTTTTACACGAAAATACTGCACAATTCACCATTTTTGAAGAGAAATGTCACACGACACGGAATGATGCAAAATGACAGTGAAGTGACTTTAAGTAGTTTTATATAACGTGCTTGACCATTTGACCAATTATTTTGCCGGAGGGGGTCGCCCATGCATGGCATCTCCTGTCTAAATATAAATACTCAAAGATTATAATAGGTAAGTACCTACACTGTCTTTTGTTTTTGTACTGTTTCAATTCTAAAAATTGTGATCGAGTTAGTAAACAGGGTTTGATTGAGGGAATCGTCATTGCATCATACACTGTAATATGACTGAAATTATTATTTTGAATAAATACATTTTATTATTTATTGTTATTATTACAATCAGAATGTCATCAGAATGTCATTTATTGTGTATCACAGGTAGTTTCATACAGATCTTACAAATAGGTCAGTTCTCTGTGACATGTCTTACGACGTACAATAATTTAAATAATTATAATCTTCATTATAATCATCATCATCATCATCATCGTCATCATCATCACCACCACCTTGACTATCACCATCAGAATCAGCACCGCCATCATCATACCTTATCATCATCATCATTCATCACCTGCATCATCACCATCATTATCATTCATCACCATCATCATTCATCATCACCACCACCACCATCACCATTACCACAATCATCACCACTATCACCATCACAGTTAATGTCGTGTGGTTGTGATAATTTTCTATCTTATTATATCATATTTATGTGCAACTAAAACACCAACTACTTAGTTGTTGCAATGCGTCTGAGGCAGCCCTGTGCGTCTTACACGCACACATTGACACTGACATTCAAGTTCAGTTTTTAGTAGGCAGTAGGTATCCGCCCTGTGTTCAAGGTCATTCTCAAAACTTTTCAAATTTCCTTTACCTAGTATAAATCATCAAAAGACAGGTAAAAGCCAAGTCAATATATAATTTTTTTTTGGTGGGCATGAAACACTTTCAAAATACTTGGTACCTATCTTAATATGTATATTGCAACTGAGCCAGTGGTTCTCAGCGCGTCACAGGTTTGCAAAGATGGCCGCCGTCGCTCGACTGGCAATGATGAATAGCTTTCTCTATGTAGGTATATAACGCCAATTTCGAAAGTTCGGAGAAGAAGGGGAAGACCAAACAAAAGATGGGTGGATTGTGTAAGGGATGATATGAAGAAGAAGGAATTAATTGACGAGATGACGAATGAAAGGTAAGAATGGAAGAGAAAAGGGATGCGCCGACATGAATTAAATGCGATAAGGGCAAGAGAATGGAATGATGATGCCATTTTGTTCTTCTTTCTCTTATTTAAATAAGCATGTTCGTAAATTGTAAATTTCTTATTTTAATATTGTGGATTACGACGATGCAAAGGTGATTCAACGAATCCTACTTGATTAAATGATTTCTTGTCTTATCTTATCTTATTAAAGTAGGATTATATACCTAATAAGTAATAGCAGTAAAAAAAGTTTTTTATTGAAATATTAATCTAATTTCATTCCTGATTTAGGTTTGTTTATTGTTAAAGTACAGGTATTTTGCGGTGACATCACTAGGTACTCGTCGTCACTTGTACTGGAAAACGGTTTAAAAATTAAATATTTAACTTTTCAGAGGTTGACGTTAGTGAATTTTGCAGCTTATCTTATAGCTTTAAGTTCTAAATGAGTGGTTTAACAGTGTTTGATACAACTTATAGCTTTAAACAACTCAAAACTGTATATGAGTTCATCCTATCACTTGTAGTTGCATAGGAACGTTTTTTGTTTCTACTTTATTACTTATGGTGGGATAAAGTCGATTTTGCTACTTAAAGTTGCATGCAGGTTCAAATAGTCACTCAATAAGAAGCAATAGTGCTATATAAGGCCTTAAAATCACTAATTATAAGCAACTTTTACATATAAGTGGGAACATACCCTTATTTGGAACTAAAAGTTCCAAATGACTAGTACAATAGCGAATTATATCACCAATAGTGGCTAAAGGGATAATTTTACGGCTCTTTTGGAACCAAAAAATATTGCAACTTTAAGGCCTAAGAAGTACCTTATTGCCCCTCCAACGCATAAATAGGTCTCAATAGGAGGTTCTTTGAAGAGACAATTTCGAAAAAAAAAAAAAACTCCGCTCCAATCTATGGTGCAAGCTTAGCGGGTGGCTGACTCTGCATCGACCTAGTTAAAGTAACCTTTACAAATTAAATATAGGTATACCATTCCCTGCAAAACTGTTTGTACAGTTTGTCTGCAGGTGCGAGTCTCTATATAAGTAATAATTTTAACAAAGGTTATTGCTAAACACTTGAGTGACACTTTGAATAGAACTTTATCACTTTTTAAGTACCTATTTTTTATATTTGGACTTATTTGGTTGGTATTTTTTATATTTGGACTTATTTGGTTTGGTCTTTAGGTATTATCAGTTTGCTCACTGGGGTTGCCACTCGACCGACACACAACACTTACGATATGTGTAGTTGAGGACGACCCATTTTATTTATGATTTACCTACATTTGCTGATCGCCGGGTTCCACGAGGACGAAAATTGAAAACCGTCCTCCCCGGTTGAAATTCTTATGTTTTCTTATTTCAACTGCTTCACGTACAACCCTGCTATAGAAATGACGTTCACGAGTAATTATCTCGGAATTATGAAGCTCAATATGAAGGTCCCGATTTTAGCAAATGTTCGGCTATCGACAAGGATTTCAACCGGGAGGACGGTGCTGACTTTCTACGTCACTGAGTAGGTATATAGTTGTCGTTTTATGGTAACAATTTTTTTTTTTTATCTGTATGTGAAGCGGTGGTTGCCTAGTGGTTAGGGCATGCGACTTTCAATCCGGAGGTCGCGGGTTCGAACCCGGCCCGTACCAATGAGTTTTTCGGAACTTATGTACGGAATGTCATTTGATATTTACCACTCGCTTTTCGGTGAAGGAAAACATCGTGAGGAAACCACCTAAGCCTAATAAGGCCTAGTTTCCCCTCTGGGTTGGAAGGTCAGATGGCAGTCGCTTTCGTAAAAACTAGTGCCTACGCCACATCTTGGGATTTAGGTAGCCGACCCCGATTGAGAATTCATTCTCAAAAAAAATGGGACAAAGGCTAGGAGGATGATATCTTTATTTAAAGAGCTTAGTCGCTGAGGCGACTATGACACTCTGTTAGTATACTGTATTATTTATGTTTTGGGTTAACTAATAACAGAAATAACAACCAGTATCAGGTGTGGTTTATAGGTTAAGTTTATTTTTTTTAAAAGCACAGATAGTGACACCAACATGGCTGCCATAGATAAGATACTACATCTTCCTCTTTTAATTAAGTTAAATTACATGTATTACATGTGTACTTATGTTAACAAACATAGTCATTAAGATGTCTAGGAGGTCTAACATCTCTGTTAGATCTCCTAGGTAAGTCTAGAAGAACAGTCGGCTCCACTTCAGGAGGCAGCTGGGTGACAACCCGAGACCAAGCAGGCTGCACATTGGGGTTTGATTCATTAGTGCTCCTATCTATTTTAATGAACCATGAGTTTCTTGTTTTCAAATTTCCACAGTCATCCATTATTATAAATGAACGAGGGTTCCTGGTAACTTTATGAATTACACCTGGTTTCCAAACAATTGCATTTTCATTTTCTTTGAACAGTATCCTTTGCCCTTCCTTAAAATTATCATAATCCCTCATTCTTGCTGTTTGATCATAAATCATCTTATTTTTATTACAATTATTTATTAACATATTTTTAATCTCTGGCTGCAAATTTGGTTTCAGTAACTCTTTCTTAATAGGAAGTTTAGTTTTGCATAGCCTACTAAACAGTAGTTGAGCTGGAGATGTCTGAAGACTGGGTATTGGAGTATTTCTATATTCCAATAAAAATAGTTCAATATCAGTCTTTGTCTCAGTCGCTTTCTTTAAGAAATTTTTACATATGGCCACAGCCCTTTCAGCAGCCCCATTGCTTTGATGATAGTGAGGACTTGAGAATCTAGTTTCAAAACCCCACTCATTGCTAAATTCTCTAAATGCTAATGAGTTGAAAGGCATATTATCAGAGTACATTAGGTCAGGTATGCCATGGGTTGAAAATATGGATTTAAGTTTTGAAATTGTGGCTTCTGCTGTTTTATAGTTCAATTTGTGTAACTCTATCCATTTAGAATAATGATCTATTAAAGCTAAGTAATCACTGCTACCATACTGAAGAATGTCCACTGATACATGTTGAAATGGTAAGTCAGGTTGTTGTCTTATACCTAAGCATTGGCTCTTTTATATTATTGTTAGAGTATTTTAAGCAAACTTTACAGCCCGAAATGAAATCATCAATATCTGAACACATATTATTCCAATAGAATAAATGTTTGGCTCGTGCTTTTGTTTTTGTCATCCCAAAATGACACTCATGGATTTTCGTCAGCATTAACTTTTGCATACTCAAAGGTATGTATAGTCTATTGTTAAAAAATATCAGGTCATCTTCTACACACAGTTGATCTTTAATCTTATAGTAGGATTTTAATTCAGTTGCCACTTTAGAAATTGAATTAGGCCATCCATTTTTGAAGAAGTGAATCACTTTTGACCCTATGGGATCTTGCTTAATTTCCTGTCTAATTTGTGACAAGATATCATCCGATACATTGACACTGTGAACAATTTCATTAAGATCAGTGTCACAGTCCTGACTAGCTCTGGAGCATGCACGGCTCAAAGCATCTGCTATATGCATTTGAGTGCCAGGTACATGTTTCAGAGCTATATCATATTTACTTAATTTCAATTTTATTCTTTGCAAGCGTGTTGATGGTATGTCATGTAAATCTTTTTTCATTATAGATACCAATGGCAGATGATCAGTTAACACAACAACCCTTTGACCATATATAAATGAGTGAAATTTCTTACATGAGAAGAGTACCGCCATGAATTCTTTTTCAATCTGCCCATAATTTATTTCAGCTTGTGTCAATGATTTTGATGCATAATAAATTGGTTTGTTGTCCTGCAACAATACACAACCAATACCGGTTTTACTGGAGTCTGTTTGAATTACTAATTCTTTACTGGGATCAAATGTGTGCAGGACAGGTTTTGTAGATAAGATTGTTTTAATTTGTTCAAAAGAGTCTGTATGTATTTTTTGCCAATCAAATATTGTATTTTTCTTAAGTAGATCTCTCAATGGACTGGTGATCGAGGCAAGGTTGGGAATGTAGGCACGTAAATAGTTTATTAGTCCAAGTAGTCTTTGTAAGTCTGTTTTGTCTTTTGGTATATCATATTCTGCAACCGCTTTAATAGCATCAGAATCAGGACGTACAGTACCATTTTCAAAGATTTGACCTAAATATTTAACCTGTTTCATCATGTACTGGAATTTCTTTTTATTAAAACGAATATTGTACTGTCGGGCTTTTTCAAATACTTTTGTTAAAATTTCATTCATCTGTTCCTCAGTTTCTGCATAACATAATATATCATCAATATAATTTACAACACCATCAACTGTGCCAAAGATGTCTGCCAGACATTTTTGAAAAACTTCTGAGGCTATTACCACTCCAAATGGTAAGCGATTAAATCGATATGTACCAAACATTGTGGCAAATGTACAATAACTAGAACTTTTTTCAGTTAAGGCGATATGCCAAAAGGAGTCTTTCAAATCTAACACAGAGAAAAATTTGGCATTTTTAATTTTGGCAGACAAATCTTCAATGGTTGGTATATAACAATAGTCTCTTACAATTGCATTATTTAGATCTTTCGGGTCAAGACACACTCTAACAGACTTATCCGGCTTTTCAATTATAACTAGCCTATTGACCCACTCAGAAGGATCTGTGACTTTGCTAATTATGCCTAGACCCTCCAGTCTATTCAATTCTTCTTGTAATTTAGGCCTTAACTTAAGAGGAACTCTATATGGAGGTTTTGAAGTTGGTATTACATCATCTTTTAACTTAATATCATATGGTTCACTGAACTTTCCAACACCTACAAACAGGTCCTCATTTTTATTTATGAAGTCTTGTTTTTCATGAAGCTTGGTTTCTATTGATGACACTCGCTTCACTAAATTCAAACGCACACATGTATCACGACACAAAATAGGAACTGACTTCTCGCTTCCTGCAACGCAGAATGTCTCTGTGTATGTCTTACCATTCACTTCAATATCTATTGTCGCTAATCCTTCAATTGGAGTCTTGAAACCATTCCAGCTTTCTAGTGTAGCTGTTGTGTTCTTCAGCGGTATAGGGTTTGATGTTGTGAGTTTCTGATAGATGTAGACAGGTAAAATATTGACATCGGCACCTGGATCTAGTTTGAACTGCACACAGTTTTCTCCGGGAAGTGTTACTTTCTGTAACCATGCTAAAGAATCTACTGACTTTGGTATGTCGGAGGTGACAGTCTCTACATAATAATCTGAATCGTCTTGTATTACATTAACTTCATTTGTCACTTTAGTTGAACGGCACATTTTCGCAAAGTGATTTCTCCTTTTACACTTTACACAAGTTTTGTTGTGTGCAGGACATTGACCATACTGATGGTGGTATCCACAATTAAGGCAGGTCTTCTTTCCGGTACTTTGATGTGAGCTATTATTTTTAGGAAACGTAACGGCATCGACTTCTGTTTTCTGAATTTCCTTAACTTGAGAATTAGTTATTTCGGATATTCTCAGTGACGTAATGACATCCTCAAGAGGTGGATCTCCAATTTTAATAAGTTTCTTTTGAGTTTCAATATCTGAGGAACCTAACAGGAGGCGATCACGTAGTATTTCATCTTTATTCTTAAAGTCACAGTCGTTACACAGCCGTGTCAATTCCGTGAGATAGCTGTCGAACTGCTCACCATGCTTCTGACTTCTATTATAGAACATGTATCTACAGTGTAACACGTTCTTTTTAGGGTTACAATAAGCCTCAAACACTCCTAACACTTCTAGCAGTGTTTTCACGTCCTCTTTTTGTATCGTATTGTAGACGGACAGGGCATCTTCGCCAATTAAATTCAACAATATGGCGATCTTCCTTGCTTCTGATATGCCGGATAATCCCGCCGCTTCTAAGTAAATGTTAAACGATTGCTTGAATTTTTTAAAGTTTTCACTTATATTGCCCACTAGGGATAACTTGCACGGTAAATTATAACCCGTAGCCATGACTGACGCCATGTATTATTTATGTTTTGGGTTAACTAATAACAGAAATAACAACCAGTATCAGGTGTGGTTTGTTACATCCCTAATTTACCTTCTGCGTAGCTGGAAGTCTCCATATTCCTAAGTTTATTATACAAACAATATTTGCGTCCGTACAATTCTTTATTTCTTGATAAAGTAAAACTAACATGACAAGCAACATCAAATATCATCAAAGACAAAGTAGTCGACAGCATAAAACCTCATCATCCCCCCGCAATTCTAATTCACCCCGGAATAAGAATTGTCACAATCATAAAGTTAGAATCAAACTAATAACTATATCTATAACTAAAGTTAAACATTGAAAAATAAATAATTGATAAAACAAACAAGACAAAATAGGTACTAACCGCTCAGTATAAGAAGTGATAGTGGTGTTCACTCTAACTCCTTCCCCCCTCAATGTTAAACTTTATTTGTTTTAAATGACAATAAAATGTAGATCAACATTAAACCTCATAATAATTATGATAACACTTTCGGCATACAAATAAACTATTCAATTAAAACCTAGTTTCTCTACAAAATAGTTATGTTTCTGTTTTCCTAAAGCTTTTGTTAAAATGTCTGCAACATTTTCATTCGTGTTCACATACTTTACAATTACTAATCGTTTGCTAATCAAATCTTTAATAAAATGATATTTAATATCAATATGCTTTGACCTCTTACTGTTTTCATTTGACTCCATCAGTTTGATAGCGCTTTGATTATCTACAAGTAACGTTGAGTTTGAAAGACAGTTAAAATCTTGTAACAATCCCTTTAAACTAACTAACTCTGCACACGCTAGAGCCGCAGCTATATATTCAGCTTCGGCTGTTGATAAGGCGACAACGTTTTGTTTTTTACAGAACCAGGCTAACAAATTATTGCCATAGAAGACTACAGAACCACTCATACTTTTTCTGTCTGTTTTGTCGCCTGCCCAGTCAGCATCGGTATAGGCAATCAAGGGACAACTACTATCCTGTTTGTATACCAAACATTTTGATTTGGTGTGTTTTAGATATCGCAAAACACGTTTCGCTGCTTGCCACAGTGACATAGTTGGCTTATCCAAAAATCTACTCAAAAAGGATACTGCGAAGCAAATATCTGGCCTACTTGAAGTAGCTAAGTATAAAAGGCAACCTATGAGCTCACGATATGGTATATCCAAGGTGATACTTTCATTGGCATCAGTAGTGAAATTTACCTCCATTGGTGTCTCCGCCCCTTTACAATCTGTCATATTAAATTTATCAAGCAATCTATTTATTGCTGATTCCTGAGAAATCGAGATTGATTCTGAGGTTCTCACAATGTCCAATCCTAAGTACGCACTCACCTCTCCAAGGTCCTTCACATTAAATTCCAATTTTAAATATTCATGTGCTTTATTTAGGTTTGTTGCACTTTTAGACATTAAAATGATATCATCAACATACACTAATAAAAATACATCTTCCAAAATATATAAACAAAAATCATGTTTTGATTGTAAAAATCCTTTATCAACTAAAAAGCCATGAAGCCTTTCGTTCCAGCATTTAGGTGCTTGTTTTAACCCATACAGAGATCTTTTTAGTTTTAAATGTATGCCTTTTCCAACTTTAACTCCTAACGGTGGTTTTATATAAACGTCTTCCTTTAAGAACCCGTTTAAAAAAGCCGTTGGAACGTCTAATTGTTTCATGTACATGTCATTTTGTATAGCTTGGCTGAGCATCATACGAATTGTAGGCATACGAGCTACTGGTGAATACACATTAAATAATGTTTCTTCTTGAAACCCTTTCGCCACTAATCGGGCCTTTTTTGTACCATCCTTTTTAGTAGTGAATACCCATTTGGTATCTATAGCCTTTTTATCTTTCGGCAATTCTGATTCTTCCCATGTTTCCAATGATTTCAGCGAATTTAATTCTTTGTCTATTGCGTCTTGCCACTCTTGACCTCTTTCAACAGCTTCTTTGTAAGAACCTGGATCACCCGTACACAAACAGTAGGCGACATGTGTTTCATAATCTTCCAATCTTTTCGGAGGTTTAATAATTCTGCCACTTCTTGTTCTTGTCACATGCTCATTTCTAACATCTTGTCCCTCATTTATGTTCTCTTCAGCACAATCTTCAAACATTTCTTCTGGTTCTATAAATTCCTCATCAACATTCTTATTATCAATTATTACCTCTTCTCTATTTCCATTATCTTGTTCAGGCTCAGTAATCCCGTCAGTATGTATGGGATTTGTTTCTGAAATACTTACTCTTAGCCACTCTCGTTCGTTATCAGTCTGCTCACTTTCTTTGTAAACAATATCATTTTCATCGAATCTCACATCTCGTGACACAATTATTTTGTTATTCCTAGGATCCCATAAACTATATCCTGTTCTGCTGTATCCTACCATCCTACACTCACGTGCTCTCTCCGAAAGTTTATCATGTTTAGGTAAGATATATGCCCACGCCTTTGCACCAAATGCACGAAGTTTGTTTAAGTCTCTTGTCCCATACATCATTTCACAAGGAGTCTTGAAATTAATAGCCATAGACGTACAACGGTTCAACTGATAAGCTGCACATTTTACTGCTTCACCCCACAAAATCTTTGGCAGCATAGTTTCAATAAGCATAGTCCTTGCTTTGTTATACAAACTTCGATTCATTCTCTCTGCAACGCCATTACTAGCTGGTGAATATGGTAAACTATATTCCAAAACTATTCCCTTCTGATCACAAAATTGACGGAGTTTATTGCAAGTGTATTCACCTCCATTATCACACCTAATCCTCTTAACATTTTTCTCAAATTCGTTTTCGTATCGATGGATATAGGTGATAATATTTTGTGCTGCCTCTGATTTCCTTTTTAGCAAGAAAACCACACAAAAGTGTGAAAAATCATCTATTATAGTTTGAAAATAAACTTCACCCTCAATTGTTGGAATGTTGGATGGACCCGCTATATCACTGTGTAACAGTTCTAACACCTGACGTGACCTAGGCTGCTCTAACCTTTTGAATGGTAACCGTGTTGCCTTACCTTTCATACATGCGTTACATACGTTGCTGTTTAGTGGTAGCTGTAGCCTTTGTAAAGTTTTTGAGCTGGTGTGTCCTAAACCGCCTAAACGTCTGTGCCACAACATGCCATCTGCTGAATGTATAGCCGCGACTACTTCCTCCGTTATAATTTTACCCTGCAAAATATAAAGTTTGCCATTATTATATGCCCATATAATGGACCCATTAAAAAATACAATTTTTGCGTATTCATTCCTAAAAATGATTTCATTTGGTTTTTCTAGCAGCTTCCGTACAGATAGAAGATTATATGCTAACTTTGCTACTATAAGTCCTTCGACAGTAAACTTAACATTACCACATTTAATCGGTAAACTGCCACTTCGATATGCAATCAATTTTTCACCATTAGCTGTGTTCATTTGTACGGGATGTGCTAAGGTTTTTATATTTGTCAAAAATGGTGTATAAATATCAGATATAAAATTTTGTGATGCACCAGAATCCACTACAAAAGAAATTGATTGATCAAATGTTGCCTTACAAGTCAAGTTGAATTCTTCATCAATCATACAGCCCACTTCCTCTATAGTCTCTTCATGAGCTATAATTGCATCGTCCCTTGATGTGTGTGTTCTATTCACACCTCGAGCGCGTCCCTGAATTCTGCCACGACCCCTTCTATACAATTCGCCACCTCGGACAGGAGCACCACGGTGGGAAGTGTAATACTGCCTGTTATGAATATTTTTGCGGCAATATATTGCTTTGTGCCCCTTTTCATTACAATTCCAGCATTCTATGTTAAATGCGTTGTCCTGATTCTTACTTACATCATCTAATCTGATTTCCGCGTCAAGTAAAGCCGTTTTTGTCTTTTCTAAAGTTAAATTTTCGTTCATCGTTTCTAAAGCTGTTGTCACATTGTTATATTTTCCCGGTAATGCGAGTAGTAAATGTACCACTTTGTCTGACTCGTCCATCTTAGACATGACATCGATATCGCTTATTAGCTTGTCAAATTTTAGAAAGAAATCTTGCAATTTCTCACCATCGTCGCATCTCAATTCTATTAATTTCTTTTTTAAATTGTATTTATTCATTACACTTCTTCGATTGAAAATATTTTCTAAAGCGTTTATCATTTGTTTGGCACTTTTGCACCCTTTGACAATTTCTAGAAAGTTATCGCCTATGCACTGTACTATTAGTGATCTCGCTTCTGCATCCTTCTTCTTTTCTTCCACCTTTACATCGTCACAGGCCAATATATCGCTAAGGCCCTTCTCCTCCAACAACAACTCCAATCGAAATTTCCAATTACTAAAATTATTTCCATCTTCTAGACGGTATATAATGTTCTGTATTTTTGCTTGAGCCATATTTAATTTTGAAGCCTTCTGCTCCAACGATAAACCGTCGTTTTAATAAAATTTTACGTAAAACATGAAGTTGTCAAAAAGAATATTATCGAAAATTTTCTCAATTTCTATCAATCACTGAAAATTAGGAATATGGGGGAACCCATAACCTGTTACATCCCTAATTTACCTTCTGCGTAGCTGGAAGTCTCCATATTCCTAAGTTTATTATACAAACAATATTTGCGTCCGTACAATTCTTTATTTCTTGATAAAGTAAAACTAACATGACAAGCAACATCAAATATCATCAAAGACAAAGTAGTCGACAGCATAAAACCTCATCATGGTTTATAGGTTAAGTTTATTTTTTTTAAAAGCACAGATAGTGACACCAACATGGCTGCCATAGATAAGATACTACAATACAATTGTTATATACTTATCTTATCTCCTATTTAAACCTATTTTGACAATTTTGTACAAAAGTTTAGCTTCATCTGATAAGTGAAGCGCCAGAATCTGGTTGCACTTCAAAAAAAGTCCCATTCAACACTTCCCTTCTCACATCTTCATTCCGGACACATTCCATAATAATGTGTACGTCTTCTACGGTGTTACACTCCTCACAGTTTGGAGTTGGTGCTTGACGCATTAAATGTGCAAATTTATTAAGTGGGGTGTGTCCGGAACGCAGCCTTAGCGCCAGCACTGTCCCGGCGCCTCATACTGCAGTTCTCGAACCATAGACCTCCAGATAATTTTATAAGGAAAAAATGTTCGCCGCCAATCATAGAAAAAAAATATTTTTGCATTACAATTGTCATGTTCTTTGAATAAACGTTATTTTGTCGTTATAATTCATTTTAAACATTCAAGATTTTATGAGATTCATACAGGTAACAAGGGAATCGGAGAGTATTATGATACACCACTGGAAACACAGGAACGGATTGACAGAACCGTCCTCCTTGTGAATATTATATTCCTTGGAACCGTCCAACCAATCATAGCGTGAGTCGCCTGTCATTCCGGAGTGGAGTGTTTTCTTATACCACGGTTAGGTTAGTACCAAACCACACATTAGTCCACAACAAATCGTCAAACTAGATCCTTTAATTTCAGAACTGCAAAATCCGAAACCTTATTACAATCACCAGACGGTTTTAAGCTTTCCTTTTCGTGGAATCCAGTACACAAAAGTTTTTTACGGTTCTAATATAAGTGAACCATGATTTACTGATTTAGTAAAGCGGAAAATTAACGAAAAAAGATAACGGTTCTTTTTGCTTTAGAATAACCATCCATGAACGAGTCTGAAAAAGTGGCACTCTGTATATATTGTTGTCAGGGAAGTCGTCAAAACTTCACCTTATTACAGAAGAATACCTGCGGCTAGGCCTACGGAGTTAAAATCCCAGTTTTGTAAGATGTTTTGAAAATCAAATCAGCATTTTACCTATAGGTACCTACATAACATGTCTCTTTACAGGGCAACTGTTAAAAGAAACCAATTTTATTTAGAACATAATATTTATTGTTTTAATTTTTTATAGAGCTTATAAAAATATTAAATTTGATTTATTTTGGGACTCGAATACATAAAAAAATCGTAATATAGTAGATAAATGCATTAAAGGAAAATGTGTAAATACACGTTAAGGCACATTGGTCTCAGCGACGACCGCGAGCAGTGCCATGGCTCAATTCTCGGTCTGCACCGCTTGTACAGCTGCGACACGCGACCATGTCGCGCGACAAGCAATACCGTGCAAGCAGAAAGTGGTGCTCAGTCGCGCGACAAACCATGTCGCGGCAACATGTGTCCGCCCCACAGCTCGAGATAGATTCTCAGATACGACACGTTGTGTGCGTCAGGATGGCGGGTGTACATCAACAAATGGAGCTGCGGTCTACGTCAGGAGTTAGACATATTACTCTTTAACCGCTCTCTGAATTTAATTGTGCTTCATATATGTGGAAGCACATTGCGAGCACTAACCTTAGGCAGTTCTTTCACCCTTGAGTAGGCAGCCATTAGCTAGAACTGGAAATGCACATTAAAATTTTAAATATCTCTGGAGTTTAAAGAGCACATTGCTTGTTTTGGCGCACATTTGGCACATTGCTAGCACTAACTCCGGACGTATACCGCAGCTCCATTTGTTGACGTACACCCGCCATCCTGACGCTCACGACACGTTGTGTCACTTGTATGGAAGCCGAATAGATTTCATTTCAGCGAGCCCTAGAATCGGCCATTGAGTGCACACTCATCAAATCCATCAAACACTTATATTCATTTAATATTATTTGTCATACATTTATTGGCCAACAACGTTTAGGACATTCTGGCTGGTATTTATTTGGTAAATAATAACTACCCAAGTGCACGACAGAAACTTGGATTTCCTTGAAAGAAATCAGTCAATATCTGACACATAGTTTTGGCATTTTTTATGTGAGATTGGAATAGCTTTTATCTATTCTATAAAATAGTGTGAATACGAGTAGTCTACAGCTTTAAGCAATATGCACATGAGTGGAAAAAAGGCCATGTGTTGTGACAGCCGCCCACCGCTACACAATGCGATCTTTACAATATTTTAGTAACAGCAAAAGGCTTGATAATAAGTATGATTAAACACAATATTTCTAATTCAAACACACGACAACATTATCATAAGAATTATTATTGCAGATCAGTAATCACAGATTAATGTAAAAGGAATGTAAAGTTAAAGGAAGACAAGTATAAAGGCAATAGTAAATAAAAACGTATCAAAAAAAGCGATGATAAACTTATAAATATTTTTGAGACTCGTTAATTTCACTTTAAAATTATAAAATCACTAGAAAATAAAGTTTTTTGTGCCCTTTTCCGTCTATCAGTTTGTAGCGGTATACTATCGATTACAGATTCCTACTATACGTAGATACAAAA
This sequence comes from Apotomis betuletana, assembly GCA_932273695.1. Lineage (NCBI taxonomy): Eukaryota > Metazoa > Arthropoda > Insecta > Lepidoptera > Tortricidae > Apotomis > Apotomis betuletana. The sequence goes on along the minus strand of OW026313.1, from coordinate 22,557,290 downwards.
GTTTGGCAACTTCTAGAGTGGACATGTAACATTACATACAATTAGAATTTGAATTACGTGATGACATCATCATTTTCATGTCTTATTCTAACAATGCTAGATCGCCACATTATGGACTAATAATATTTTATAATCTTTGGTGGCGGCAGTGTATTTTAGAGTTTTATATATTTCACAAAAATATAGCTGGCGTAGCTGCCACAGCGGTCACGTAAGAGACACTCTGCTGGGATGATCCAACAGCAACACTGAGTGAAGATTCAAGCAATTATATTACCTTTTCAATTTGCCAAATGTGGTTAGTATAATTTATGTTGGTATACTTCAGTACTTCAGATGTTTTTTCATGTACTTACATTAGGGAAAAATATTTTTCTGTCGATTTTTAGTACTGTATTTTCGGAGATTCGTCGACAGTCTGAGATTCATCAGGACGGGGGTATTATTTGGTACAGCTTCGTTACTTCCGACGTCCACTAGGTTCCCCACGAATCGAATCGAGTCGTAATCAATTTCGATTAAGATTCGATAAAAAAATTATTTCTACTGACCTAATTACCAATAACTCGCTAACTATTAAATAAATGACTCGCAAAAGAATACGCTTCGAATTTAGTGGAGCGTGTTCCTGTAGCGCCCGCAAAGGATCTTGACGTGTGATTCCGTGCAAAGCTGCCGCTCTGATTGGCTGCCGTAGAGATTTCTGTAGAGTTTAATTGCACGGAGAGTCTTGACCCTCCACCAGATTGCCAGCGGGGCTGAGCGGCTCAGTCGTTGTGGTCGGCGCCGAGCAGGCGGCAGGCGGCGTCGTTGTCGGCCGACAGCGCCAGCGTGCGCCCCGGCACGCGCAGCGCCCACGAGCGCGAGCGGCGCACGCGCAGCACAGTGCCGCCCAGAGATGACTCCAGCGTCACGTTGCGGCTGCAAACATGCTATAGTTATCAGACTCGATCGAGGCTGAATGAAATTCGCACGCGGAGGTTTTTGTACAACCGTACGCAAAAAAAAACACCAAGATTATCTGTCGTCGTCACTTTCCATGGCGTATTTACTACTGTTGTGTTGTAGTACCCAATAACATTAAAACAATTTTAAGCAATAGAAAAAGGTATTGTATGGAGCTGTAATTTAAGAAGCTTTGGAATCCCTTGGTTCCCAGTTGTATCTCACGTCTTTTACTGGCGTAACACAGTATGAGCTAGTAAAACGCTTCGTTCGCACAAACAAACTTCATACGACAGATGAAGCCGCTTTTGGTTTTATGTGTGCGTGTCTACGAACCAATCATACCTATAGATAGGGCTTCTGATATACGTGTTACACGCGGAACCGTAGCTCCGTGTTCATAGCACGCATCTCCGTGAAACACGGAGCTACGTATGTTAATTACACGGAGCCTAATTACACGTGCCGAACGGTACGGATCTCCGTTGCCGTGTTACCCGGCAACGCAGATCCGGTTACGGGTACACGGAACACGGATACGACCGCGAGCCCTAATAGATACGTGTTGCTTGTGACATTCACGTTGTGACAGATGGGCACACGGATGAAACTTAGCCCGTGGCTAACCAAAATTGGGTTCACTTTCAAGAGCTGACTAGGAGTCTTGGTGCGCGCGCGCAGCTGCGTGTGCTCACCTGTAGGTGTTGGGGCAGCTGCGTGTGCTCACCTGTAGGTGTGGGGGGGCAGCTGCGTGTGCTCACCTGTAGGTGTGTGGGGGGGGGGGGGGGGGGGGAGCTGCGTGTGCTCACCTGTAGGTGTGGGGGGGGGGGGGGGGGGAGCTGCGTGTGCTCACCTGTAGGTGTGGGGGGGGGGGGCAGCTCCGTGTGCTCACCTGTAGGTGTAGGGCGGCATCTGCGTGTGCACGCAGAGCTGCGGCTTGTCGTAGAAGTCGAGCGCGGCGGCGATGTGCAGCTCGGGCTCGAGCGCGGAGCTGGCGCGCGCGCGCACGCGGCCCCACGCCGTGCGCGCGCGCAGCTCCGTCACCTCCGCGCCCGCGCCGCGCAGCGCCAGCCCCAGCCGCGCCGTGCGCCCCCACAGCGACACCTGCGCCTGCGCACACAACACACCAGTCATAACGCATATTCAATCTAATAAACGAGTTTACTTGCACTTATTATGGTAACTTCGTTATGGTCGCGATTTCGGCTGCGCGTGTTATCTAACACTTCAAATTGCTCTACATAGAAGTCTACGTTGCTAAAAAAATATTCTCTTCATAGCGTATTCACGTACAAGGTGTCTAACGGCGGGCGAACCTTTTCAGCGCGCCACCCGGCATACCGTTCACTTTTGTTTGCAAAAAACGACTCATGAACTACATGTTGCCGTTTGATGTTCATAGACGTGAAAAATATTATTTTTATATAGATTCCCGCTAATGTGAAATCTTGTTCCATTTTCAATGTTCACTCGAGCCTGTGCCACGCACCTGAGCATCCTGCGCCATGGCGACAGCGCGCTCCGCGGCGCCGCGCAGCACGAGCCCGCCCTGCAGCGCGTACCGGCGCGGCGCGTGCGGGGCAGCACTACCGGGGCGAGCCTGCGACACGCACCTGAGCATCCTGCGCCATGGCGACAGCGCGCTCCGCGGCGCCGCGCAGCACGAGCCCGCCCTGCAGCGCGTACCGGCGCGGCGCGTGCGGGGCAGCACTACCGGGGCGAGCCTGCGACACGCACCTGAGCATCCTGCGCCATGGCGACAGCGCGCTCCGCGGCGCCGCGCAGCACGAGCCCGCCCTGCAGCGCGTACCGGCGCGGCGCGTGCGGGGCAGCACTACCGGGGCGAGCCTGCGACACGCACCTGAGCATCCTGCGCCATGGCGACAGCGCGCTCCGCGGCGCCGCGCAGCACGAGCCCGCCCTGCAGCGCGTACCGGCGCGGCGCGTGCGGGGCAGCACTACCGGGGCGAGCCTGCGACACGCACCTGAGCATCCTGCGCCATGGCGACAGCGCGCTCCGCGGCGCCGCGCAGCACGAGCCCGCCCTGCAGCGCGTACCGGCGCGGCGCGTGCGGGGCAGCACTACCGGGGCGAGCCTGCGACACGCACCTGAGCATCCTGCGCCATGGCGACAGCGCGCTCCGCGGCGCCGCGCAGCACGAGCCCGCCCTGCAGCGCGTACCGGCGCGGCGCGTGCGGGGCAGCACTACCGGGGCGAGCCTGCGACACGCACCTGAGCATCCTGCGCCATGGCGACAGCGCGCTCCGCGGCGCCGCGCAGCACGAGCCCGCCCTGCAGCGCGTACCGGCGCGGCGCGTGCGGGGCAGCACTACCGGGGCGAGCCTGCGACACGCACCTGAGCATCCTGCGCCATGGCGACAGCGCGCTCCGCGGCGCCGCGCAGCACGAGCCCGCCCTGCAGCGCGTACCGGCGCGGCGCGTGCGGGGCAGCACTACCGGGGCGAGCCTGCGACACGCACCTGAGCATCCTGCGCCATGGCGACAGCGCGCTCCGCGGCGCCGCGCAGCACGAGCCCGCCCTGCAGCGCGTACCGGCGCGGCGCGTGCGGGGCAGCACTACCGGGGCGAGCCTGCGACACGCACCTGAGCATCCTGCGCCATGGCGACAGCGCGCTCCGCGGCGCCGCGCAGCACGAGCCCGCCCTGCAGCGCGTACCGGCGCGGCGCGTGTGGGCGGGGCAGCACTACCGGGGCGAGCCTGCGACACGCACCTGAGCATCCTGCGCCATGGCGACAGCGCGCTCCGCGGCGCCGCGCAGCACGAGCCCGCCCTGCAGCGCGTACCGGCGCGGCGCGTGTGGGCGGGGCAGCACTACCGGGGCGAGCCTGCGACACGCACCTGAGCATCCTGCGCCATGGCGACAGCGCGCTCCGCGGCGCCGCGCAGCACGAGCCCGCCCTGCAGCGCGTACCGGTGCGGCGCGTGCGCGCGGGGCAGCACGGCGCGCAGCACCGGCGTGGGCGCGGACCCCGTGCCCGCCCAGATGTGGCCCAGCAGCTCGCCCTGTACCAGAATCATTTTATTCTACATTGTTTGACAATGCGCTAAAATGAGGCAATATTACACGAAGTTATTATTTATACGAGGGAGCGAAGCGAGCAAGGACAACTATTATGTGAGGGTCTCAAAGGCTTAGCCACGTGTTACACTTTGATTTTTACTTAGACTACAAAAAAAAACAAAAAAAAGCTAATTCCGCCCGCGTTCAAATTCGATAACCTCAATGACTAAAAACTCATTGCGCGAATTAGGCAGAAATAAGAATCATACATATTACGCTGTAAGGTGGGTATCAAAGCTCGATTTATACAAATAGTTTCCTATTTTGAATCAGTATAAACGAAGTAACTAAATTTTTGTAAGGAAATTCAGGCCACTAAAATATTACGTAAGTTGAAAACATGATTTTTTGTTCATATATATATTGTGTTGTTTTCAGTGTGATCTGATAGGTTTAGGTCAAAAACGGACAGGGCAAAGAAAATACTAAACATAAGTACCTATTGTAAGTTGGTTTTCTACTATAACATAAAACACTTTGAAAATAACTGGGTATGTACTTGTCTTGATTCATCATATGGGAATCTGTAGAACTTTCTTTTATTTTTGTTGTTAATAGAGCTTAAACAACCGTACACAGCACAACACACGCCCATTACAAAAGTATTTGTTTAATATTTGAATATTACACGTGGCCTCCGCTCTGCGCACCGCGTCGTCGCGTCCCTGCCAGCCGGTAACTGCGAGGTAACCGAGCGCGGGTGGGCGGCACTTTCGGGGGGAGGCAGGGAGTGTCCATACTGTACGTTAGTACTCTTTATTATACTGTGGCCCGGGGCTCGTCCTCACTCTATACTTGTTTAAATCATTGGCTTAAGATTTAGAATCCACCGTTTTTAGAGAAATTTTAAAAATAATGGATCCCAATATATCTATGAATGTTTTAATAGAGCGCTTACAGAATTTAATATCAAAAAATACGATTACCATTAAAAAAATCTAGGAGTAAATTCATTATAAAGCCATGGATCACACCGGGGCTATTGAAATGCATCCGTAATAGAGATAGACTCCATAATAAAGTAAGAAAAGAACCTACTAATGAGATACTTAAAATTACCTACCGTAGATATCGGAATTTTTGCAGCAATATCCTTAGAAAAGTCAAAATAGAATATGAAAAAGATCAAATAAAAAGAGCAGGCAACAATAATAAACGTTTATGGTCATCTATTAAAGATATCACTGGTACAAGTAAAATAAGGACCCCTAACGACGACCTTTTAAATATTACCTCCTCGCCCCAGTCGTCAGTCGACCAAGTTAACAATTATTTTATTAATGTAGGAAAGAATTTGGCTGAAAATATAATCTCGAAAGCAACAGTAATGAATATCACAAACTTTAAGACTTACACCAGACTGGGCAGGTGTACTAACTCTATGGGACTGATGTCCACAAATGAGAAGGAAGTTGAAGAACTAATAATGGGACTAAATAGCTCTTGCTCGGTAGGGTGGGATGGTATACCGAACGCTGTACTAAAAATACACAAAAAAACACTCACTCCAATCCTTACTCACATATTTAATAACGCTTGGTCAAAGGGATTTTTCCTGAGGTTCTCAAAAAATCTTTAGTTTTGCCAATATTTAAAAGTGGAAACAAATCTCTGCGGTGTGTGTGGTCCCAGCTGATCCACATATGTACCATAACAAGCTATGTCATCACGATGCAGCCCGGTATAGTTGTTTTTTTACCCTCAATTGATTCACCCACTGATTTTGTTTTTGTTTACGACCGCGTATGCGCATTTGTGTATTATGGATATCATCCAATTATCGACCAACGTACCACACGTATTTCACACACTGAATATAACAATAAAGAACATATTTTTATTTCATTGTATTGTATTGCTTGCTATACTGCCACTCCCAAAAAATATACGTTTCATACTTATACTGCCTTATGCACCATATATTACTATTTATTTCGTTATTATTATTACACAATTCATATAAATATGTCCACCGTTTATAACAATGGCTTGTACGGTTTTTGAAGGTTACTACCAAAATGTACGGGGCCTTCGAACGAAATCCCAGGATTTTTTATCGAAAACCGCGTTAGCCGATTACGATTTTATTTGCATAACCGAGAGTTGGTTAACGTCAGATTTTTACGATAGAGAGTATTTCGATGATAGGTACATAGTGTACAGATGCGATCGCTCGGAGGAGGAGAGCGGGGCGCAGCGCGGCGGGGGAGTGGTCGTGGCGGCGAAGCGCGAGCTCATGCCGGTGCGCCGCGACTGGCCCTGCCCCTCTCCTGCGCACGCAGAGTGCATCTGGATATCTTTCCCTATTCATAACGTAAACATTCATTCGCAAATTCAATATGTAAATATCGCGTGCGTATACATTCCGCATGGACCCAACCACAAAGACACCGTCGCTTCATTTTTTAACATCAGTTCTCGACTCATAATCGACCACCCTGATGACTCATTTCTTATTACTGGCGACTTTAACATCTCTCATGCCGAATGGGAGGATAAAGGTTCAGGCAAATTATTTTTAAATCCTTCTAACAATATTATGGTCCAATTTTTAAGTGACTATATGGCGCTCAGTGGTCTAGACCAATATAATAACAATGCAAATGTTAATAGTAGAATCCTCGACCTGATATTAAGTAACTCAACATGTTCTGTTAACACGTGCGACTTTCCCTTAACCCCAGAAGATGCTCATCATAAGGCACTAATATTGGACTTCAAACTGGAATATACTGCTCCAATAAAGCCGGCCGAAACCGTTGTTTATAAGTTTCATTTAGCAAATTATGATGAACTTAATAATGATTTAGGAAATATAAACTGGGATGTATTTTTTGACAATTTAAATGTTGAAGGGTGCGTGCAAAAATTTTACGAATTGTTATATAAGTTGATTGACCGGCACGTGCCTTGTTATCCTTCACGAAATGTATGTAATTCTCCGGTATGGCATAGTAAATCTTTAAAAAATATTTTGAAGGAAAAGAGAAAATACCATAAGTTATGGAAATTATATGGAAACCCTTTGGATTATGAAAGTTTCAAAATATTAAGAAAACGAGCTGAAATAATTGAAAAGGAATGTTATAACCAATATATTCAATCTTCTGAAGATAAGATTAAATCACATCCAAAGTTTTTCTGGAAATTTATTAAATCTACTATGTCTAATAAGGGAACACCACAGACAATGTTTTATAAGGGTACCCAAGCTTCTAATGGGGAGAGTATCTGCAACTTATTTAGTGAATATTTTCAATCCGTGTTTGAAAATGCTTGCCTTCCACCTTTGGATATGAATCGTTTGGAACCTCCTACGATGTCTATTTTTAGTATCAATACTGTAAATTTGTCCCATGATTTAGTTCTCAAGTATTTAAAATCAGTAGATACAAATAAGGGAGCGGGACCCGATAAAATTCATCCTTTGCTTATTAGCAAATGCGCGAGTACCCTAGTTTTTCCTCTTGTCAAAATCTTTATGCTATCCCTCAAGGAAGGACATGTACCAGTAATCTGGAAAAAAGCTTGGATTACACCCATTCCTAAAGGCTCAATAAGCCAAGATATAGAAAAGTATAGACCTATTTCAAAGCTATGTCAATTTGGAAAAATATTAGAAAAGATTGTCACTGATCAGGTTTCACATGATGTTCGCCGTCATATAAATCCAACTCAGCACGGTTTTTATCGGGGTCGTAGTGTGGAAAGTAATCTTTTGTCCTTTAGCGAAATAATACGTGATGCCATGGATAATAGGTATCAGGTAGATGCAGTATATACAGATTTTGCAAAGGCATTCGATAAAATTTCTTTTAATACGCTTTTGCTCAAGCTCTGGAACCTCGGCATACACGGTGATCTTTTTAGGTGGATTCAGTCTTACATCGAAAACAGATGCCAAGCTGTAGTACTAGGAGGATATACATCTGGGTATAAAACTACTACCTCTGGAGTCCCACAAGGATCTCATTTGGGCCCCTTGTTGTTTATCTTGTACATAAATGACATAACAGAGTCGATAACAAACTCCAAAGCTCTTCTTTATGCCGATGATACCAAAATATTTAGAGTAGTAAAAACACATACGGATTGCGCTATGCTGCAAGAAGATCTGTTTAATTTCGAGAGATATTGTGCTAATAATAGTCTTTTTTTTAAATAGCGACAAATGCTCTGTTATTACATTTACAAGGAAAAAATCACCAATTCTATATAATTACAAATTATGTGACAATACTTTAACGAGAAAACATAGTATTCGAGATTTAGGTGTAATAATGGATAGCAAACTAACTTTTAACCTCCATATTGATAGCATCCTAAGTAAAGCTTATCGGCAGCTCGGATTCATTCTTCGCGTCTCAAAACCATTTCGAAGGCCCTTGACATATAAATTGTTGTACAATAGCTACGTTCGAAGTCGCCTGGAATTTGCCTCCGTAGTCTGGAACCCATATCATAAAGTACATAAGGATAGAATTGAAAGGCTACAGAAGAAATTTATTAAAGCACTCGAATATCGCACCGGCGGCAAGTACCAAAATTATGCATCTTCAGCAGCTACGCACAAAATTCAGCCTCTTGTACTCAGACGGCACTGTAATGATTTATCGTACTTATTTAAAATCCTCAATAATCTGACTGACGCCCCTGAACTCTTAAATAAAATAAGTTTTCGTGTGCCTCGTAAAACTGAGCGTAGTTGCCGGAATAAGGCTTTGTTCAGTGTCGCGAGGAGCAAAACCAAACACGCGGGTCACTCGTACATTAAACGCGCATGCAAGCTGTACAATGATAAATGTATGAAGGCAGACTTGTTTGGCAGTTCGTTGGCAATGTATAAAACAAATGTATTTTCTTTGTTGGAAACTCAGTGTGTGTGAGTATTCCTAGGTTTATTAAGTTTAACAATAGTAGTAAGCGATTCCAAATTTATGTATAAAAAAAAAAATGTCTTGTTTTTTTGGTCTTTATTGTTTAATTTATAATTGAGTAAATTGCTTTTTATTTTTTCTGTTGGCAACAAATTTGTCAGTAAAAATTTTGGTCAGTGTAATGTAACATTTTCAACACTATAATTACTATGTATGAAACTATAGGTCTACAATTAAGGTGATCTCTAGTCCTATGACAACACCAATGTTATATTATTTTAAGACTGTTTGTTTCTTAATAAAAAAAAAAAAAAAAAAAATATGTGATGCAACAAACAATAGAACAATAGAAAATTCCTTTAGCCTTGAATTGTATTGCGACACATGTAACCTCTTTGGAATGTCGAACCATATATGGAAATGACCTTAAGGAAAATCAGTATAAAAGCATTGGAAATTATTTAATAAATGTTCATTCTATCACCGAGCACCGTCGTATTATTATCCCCGTGCTACCACGCTTCATGGCGACCCTGCCAGAGGGGCTGCTCGACGCAACCCAACGCTTCGAGGCAGCCCCAGCTGTGAACACAGCATAACGGCCGCCCGACCCAGCTGCGGGCACAGTATAGAGGCCGCCCGACCCAGCTCGTCTCAGCATACCAGCCAGCCTGCCAGCCGGAACCAGCACAACCAAGTGCCACCCGAAAAAGTGAAATTTTGAAGCAAAAGAAGACCTATGCAGAGGACGGCATCCCCGATTAAAACGGGCCCTCCGACGACGCCAAGTCAGCTTCAACGGCAGAGTCACGATCACGTGACGTCAGCGGGACATTTTGAGCGACAACGACGCGCAGCAGGCCGGAGCAGAGCGTCCAGCAGCAGTTACCAGCACCACCAGCACCAGCACCACCAAAACAAACCTAGACTAGGACTGGAGGTACAACTTTACTGTAGAATAACGTTACTGTTATTATCATTATATTTTTATAGGATTAATTATGTAGGATATAAATAGAATATAATAAGTAGGTCAGTTGATGTGTAAACACAATGACCAGCCTGCCTCCATATAAGGAATGGAAGGCGCAGCCGTAATAACGTGTCAAGTTGCGCGACACAATCACAATATTCGCACAGTACACGGACATAATGAACTTTAAATTATGTACGTAATTTTTTTTTTTTATGTTTCTTGATTTTTTGCATTAAAATTATAACACTCTTATGTACTTTAAAGGGTTTTGAGAATGAGGTTATTTTTCCTGATGACGATACACCTGTCGTCATCAGCGGTGACCCGAGAGGCGCCGCTCAGCTGATAAGCATGCATACATAACAAGGTACAAGACAGGCAGGGATACAAAGTATACCCTAAACTGTAATATGTACAAAAAAAATGTACAAGGTCGGCAAGCCACTAAAAAGTGTTGTATTCCGAACCAGTAAAGTGAAGCCAAAGTGCACACTTAATTACGTACCTTAGAAATGTTGCAAAAGAGAGGAAGAATAAAAAAAAAAAACTCAAGGACGAAGACATGCAAAGTATTCAAAAACCCTAATTGACGCATTACACAAAAATACAAAAATTAAAAATGAGTGTTATTAAATTTTAAAAAACTTATACTGTGTTAAAATTTTACTCAAGGACTATATTATTAATTACATTTAATAACAATAATTAATCAAGAAAATGTGTTTATGTTTATAATAAGAAAATAACAAATATATTACGTAACGGGGAAAAACCAAATTAAATAATAATAAATAGATACTAAGTAAAAGATAAAACAAGTATAAATAAACATAAGTATTTCGATGAGCGATTAGCCTGATCACCTAAGAGCTATTGAAATTCTTATTTGATGAAGTTTTACGGCATAAAAGCCACTTAAGGCATTACAAGAGAAAAAAAGACGTAATAACGTTTTATTTCGGGTGTAAATACTAAAAAACAAAATAAAATGACACCACAGTTATATGATTTCAAAGTAAAGGGAAATAATGTCGCTTGTGAGTACGTTACCACTGAGTAACATCGCAAGTAGGCATGTAATTGCAAGGTACACCAGGATACAAGGCAGGCGCGGAATCCTTGAAATCTGGTCATGATTCGATCGAGCATCAATCGTGAAGATCCTTGGACACCTGGAATGTCTATGAAAGACATGGAGTGTTAAAAGAACCGCCTGAACATATGTAATGCATATATTACATATTAATATTATATGCGCGCGCGCCCTTCAAATCCTTGTATACCTGTATGGAATTCCTGTACACATAAATAGGTGTATATGTAAATACGGTCGGCCGACCACGCGCTGTGTAACCTTAGCTTCCCCAATCAGTGATACATATGTATCATAAGCGCAAGAAAATAAGAGTGAAATCATATACCTGCCACATTGGCGAAACAGGTGTCACACCCAATGCTCTATCGCGTACGAATCGAGCTTTGCTCGCGAGAGAATAAGGTACAATTTGCAAAAACTGCAACAGGAACCCCGATTGTATTAAATTAAAAGTGTTAAAAAACTTAGTAGTTATAAAGATAACGTAAAATAAAAGCATAAAGAAAATAGGATATTTATAATTACACTTAATGTTTTATATTCGTAAAATAATAATAAGAAGTTATACAATTAAATTTAAGCTAAGTTACCAAAATAAATATTAGGTAATAAGATTCTATTAGCGATTAGTATAGTTAATGCGTATTTAGATTAAGATAGTTTACGGGATATGAACTATAATTATACATAGATAAATAGATAGAATATTTTTTTTTACTATTTTATACATACTTAGTGTTAATCAGTTATTGTAACTATAATATAGGAGACTTAATATTAGTCCGAAAGGAGGATAGAGATAAAATGGACCCAGTGTATAAGGGACCATATACTGTAATTTTAGATCTAGGTACTAATGTAAAAATATTAGTTTTAGGTAAAGAGCACATTGTGCACAAAAATAGAACAAAACCTTACTATGCATAAATTAATATTATTAAAATATATAGCAAGGAATGAATTATCCACCCAAATAAGGAGCCACCTCCATCAATAAGAAAGTATCAATGAACCTGCAGTATGTAGCTAATGTCTACATTTAGTATAGCATGCAGTATAACTGTAACCTAATGCATATTGCTTGGATAAGCGTTAACCTTATTATAAAATGTATATAAGCTAATGTTTTACCAAATAAAATGGTCATTCTACTATCTACAGTTCCGCCTTTCACTCATCTACTCATCTACTCGATACCCAAAAATCTTACATTACTTCATGGCGACCCTGCCTTAGCGGACCAAAGAGAATCTTCTGAACCCTAAAGCGCAGCCAGAAACGCAGCCACAACCAGAACCTCAGAACAACTTCGACCAAAAACCACCAAGCGACCAAGAAGACAAGAAGACCAAGAAACCAACCTTGAAATGGCGACCCAAGTGAAAATCTCTATCGAAGGAATCGACGTCACGATATTAGGACCGCCCGAAATTATACGGAGCATCCGAGTGACAGTGTCACCGACGGGACTCCGCACCGTCCAGGAAACAGCAAACATACGGATAACGGCTTCCGTACCTCGACCGACACCTCGCCAGCCCCGGGATCAGGAAGCATCCCAGCCGACAGAGACACAGCCACTGCAGCAGCCGACAACGCATCGAGCGCAGCCAACCCAGGAAACAGGAGCCATCAGATTTACGACCGGACAGGAGACGCCGCTCGTGACAGCACATCGGAATCAACTCCGGAATGCCAGAGCACGCACGCAGGCACGAGTCGAGCCACAACAACTTCGGCCCAGCCAGCCCTGGGAAGACGACAGTTCACCCAGAGGACGAGGAAGACGACACCAGGACTCCAGCAGTCCCCAACAGCCGCAAAGCAGAGGGAGAGGATGGCGCAGGTCAGTCACCATCGCACCATTGCGACGGCCATGGAACCAGACCAGACCACACCAAGTTACGGAGCTGTAAGGTTTTCACGATATTTTGTTATTATATTTTGTTCGATTTCTTTTTATGATATTTTTTTTTTATACATTTAATAATTAATCAGCTGTACAGGTTAACGCTCAACTCATCCAAAATTTCATAAAATCATTCATATTTTCATAAATATTTTTTTTTCGATCGTAGTCAGCCCGTGTCACTTAAAATCATAAATCGTTACAATTTGTTCTAATTATAGATTAACAAAGTCACAATTATCGTAAACAAGTTTCGCAATATGTCCGGGTATTGCCGCCTTTCGCAATACCGGCCGCGCGCTCGGAAACGCAACACCCGCGCGCGTCAGCAAATTTTTTAAGTAGGTCGAGCGTCTTCGCCAATTTATAATTAACTTTAAATTTTATTGAATGAAATCCGATACCCACACTTAGTGCGTTCGAGATTGACTTTGAATATTTTGTATTAAAAATTACACTTTGACTAGTTATTGAACTGATCATTTAATAGTTTAGTCTAGTGAATTGAAGATTGAATTTATTACTTTCATTATAGGAAATTTTATTGATGAAATTTTAATTTCAAATATTTTTTTACTCTCTCAGTACTTGGTAAGGTACGGTACAGATTTATGTTAGGAGATGAAGGCACATTTGTATAGTGTGTACTTGCATCGGTTAGATTCACGATCCTTTTACTCGATCATAGTGTGACCCACCGTCCTCCGTGAGAGTAATTTGGGGACTTTTAGTCTTAATATATATATTGTGTTTCTAAGTACAGGCGACGGACCTGATATGCCATGTGGGTGACCATGCCCACTATTTTTGAGTTGAGGGTGCGCACGGACGCGCAGCCCATTGAGTATATTTTATAGGGTGACCATGCCCTGGGTAACCATTCCCGTGTATTATTTTTTTTTTGGAGCGAAGACTCCATTAATACGGCATTAGATATCTTATAGGGTAAATGTACCGATACCGTAATACCAGTACAATACATGTGATATATACATGAGATTTAATGGTGAATTTTATAATTTTTTTTATTATTTTGAGAGAGATTAGGTAATTGATAATAATACTAATAATTTTGTTGGAACAGACAGGAATTTTTATAAAAATAATTTAAACTTTAACTAAAAAATATTTCATTTGAAACAGTGACACTGGGATATGACGACAATTTTTTTTATGGGGTGACCAACTAATTTTTGATAAATCCTTTTAAAGTGTTTAAACTTAGTAATAAGTAGTTTACACAGTGGTCCCCATCGAATTGTAAACAAGTAACATGCATTATTTTTTTTCTTTTTCTCCAGCACCCCGGGGGTGAAGGTATCTTACGGGGAAGCTGCAGTATGTAGCTAATGTCTACATTTAGTATAGCATGCAGTATAACTGTAACCTAATGCATATTGCTTGGATAAGCGTTAACCTTATTATAAAATGTATATAAGCTAATGTTTTACCAAATAAAATGGTCATTCTACTATCTACAGTTCCGCCTTTCACTCATCTACTCATCTACTCGATACCCAAAAATCTTACATTACTTCAAACCAATTGTAAACAAGCATCATATTACTTCCACAACCATATAGAGATGAGATAATGTAAACATGTAATGTAAGTAGCATTAAGATAAATTAAGAATCACTATGTACACCATAGCTATAAGTAGATTAAGTATTATGTAAGCCAAAAACAGTTGCATTTTAATTACTATTTTTGTCTCAAAAATGAGGGGAGAGATGCGGTGTGTGTGGTCCCAGCTGATCCACATATGTGATGCAACAAACAATAGAACAATAGAAAATTCCTTTAGCCTTGAATTGTATTGCGACACATGTAACCTCTTTGGAATGTCGAACCATATATGGAAATGACCTTAAGGAAAATCAGTATAAAAGCATTGGAAATTATTTAATAAATGTTCATTCTATCACCGAGCACCGTCGTATTATTATCCCCGTGCTACCACACTTCATCTCAACCATGTAACTATCGTCCAATATCAAAACTACCATCCATATCTAAGATCCTTGAACGAAATTTAAATGTAAGACTGATATCGTACCTTGAAAAATATAACTTACTCTCACAAAATCAGTTCAGTTTTCGTTGTGGAAAATCTACAAATGATGCTGTTCATGAGCTCACGCAATATGTAAGTAACCACCTGGATGATGGCAAGAAATGCATATCGATATATATCGATCTAGCAAAGGCCTTTGATACTGTGTCTGTTCCCATCCTCGTAGAAAAGTTAGAATACATTGGTATCAGAGGCAAACCATTTCAAATCTTCCAGGATTACTTATGTAATAGACAGCAATGCGTCTCAATGGATGAAATAAGGAGTGGTGATCAAAGCGTAACTTATGGAGTCCCTCAGGGTAGCATACTAGGACCTACTCTCTTTCTGGTATACATTAATGACCTTTGCCAAATAGATCTTCCAAATGGTAGATTAATTGCATACGCGGATGACACTGTTCTTCTGTTTTCCGAAGATACTTGGGAAGAAGTTTTTGTAAACGCTCAAAATGGTCTAAATCTGGTCACCAGATGGCTTGATTCGAACCTTTTAACTCTAAACGTGGATAAGACAAAATTTATAACACACTCTATATGGACTTCTGGCCAACCACCGCTTCACCTGTCCCTTATAGTTCACGTCTCTTGTGTCCTACAACAAGGTGGTCCTTGCTCTTGTCATCCTTTAGCAAAAACTGAAAAGATTAAGTACCTAGGCATTATAGTGGACTCTTACCTCAACTTTGGAGAACATATTGAATTACTCTGTGGTAGAGTCCGCAAACTTATTTACGTCTTTAAAAATCTAAGATATGTGGCTGACGAACCGCTCATAAAACGTATATACCTGGCATTATGTCAATCACTACTGACTTACTGGCCTACTTTAAACTTCTTTGATCGCGCTCGAAATTGCTCAACGTGCATTTCTGAAAGTGATGCTCTTCCTTCCTTTCATGCATCCCTGTCCTGACCTGTCCGCTGAACAGCGTGACGTCAGGAGCGCGCACGCCGCCCACAGTGAGCGCGAGCCCCCCCTCCACGTCCTCCGCCCCCTCCTCGCCCCCCTCCTCGTCCTCCGCTTCTCTGGCAGCCAGCGCCACTCCCCCCTACCTGCTCCGCTCTCGCGCTACTGACCTGTCCGCTGAACAGCGTGACGTCAGGAGTGCGCACGCCGCCCACAGTGAGCGCGAGCCCCCCCTCCACGTCCTCCGCCCCCTCCTCGCCCCCCTCCTCGTCCTCCGCCTCTCTGGCAGCCAGCGGCAGCACGGGAGCGGTGGCGAACGACTCCATCCCGCGCGTCCACAGCTCCACCTGCACATGTTACAGGTGAACCACATTACAACAAAACAATACTGTGCAGCGAATAGCAAACGAGTCGCTACCCTAACTTTATAGATGGAGCTCTGTTACGAAGAGTTCGATTCGAGCCTGACTTGTAGACAAATGTTCCAGTAGCGGTTGGGGGGCACTGGAAGGGAACCGGGGCGGGTCGACCCGAGCCAGCTCTTATGCGGCTTAGGCGGGCGATTCTTTAACCTTTTGACCGCCACAGTCGGCTGTGGCCGTCAACAAAAAATCGTGCCCCTGACGTCACGTCGGCCACAGCCGTCCAAATTTCAATGATCTAAAACTGTAATTCTAACCGCTACAAGTATTTTTCAATCCCTGTTGATTTTGGGGCACATCTTTTTTTTTTACTCTGGCGTCAGTGGCACGGTAAATTGCTAGACCGCTTGGCGGTCAATAGGTTAAACATGTTTAGGGCGTTATGTACGACTAAAGTAGTAGGCGGCTAGGGTGTGTGTGTTTCATTATTATTATTAGTGTATGGCCAGCTGGGCCGAGTCCAGCCGCGCCCAGCCTGCCGACCTCTGCACTGTACAGTGTACTCACAGTGAGCAGGTCCTGGTGCGCCTGCGCCGCATGCGCGCTGAGATGCACGCGCCCGCGACTCAGCACGCCGCCGCTGGCGAGCTGTGTCGAGTCCAGCCGCGCCCAGCCTGCCGAGCTCTGCACTGTACAGTGTACTCACAGTGAGCAGGTCCTGGTGCGCCTGCGCCGCATGCGCGCTGAGATGCACGCGCCCGCGACTCAGCACGCCGCCGCTGGCGAGCTGTGTCGAGTCCAGCCGCGCCCAGCCTGCCGAGCTCTGCACTGTACAGTGTACTCACAGTGAGCAGGTCCTGGTGCGCCTGCGCCGCATGCGCGCTGAGATGCACGCGCCCGCGACTCAGCACGCCGCCGCCGGCCAGCTGGGCCGAGTCCAGCCGCCAGCCTGCCGACCTCTGCACTGTACAGTGTACTCACAGTGAGCAGGTCCTGGTGCGCCTGCGCCGCATGCGCGCTGAGATGCACGCGCCCGCGACTCAGCACGCCGCCGCTGGCGAGCTGTGTCGAGTCCAGCCGCGCCCAGCCTGCCGAGCTCTGCACTGTACAGTGTACTCACAGTGAGCAGGTCCTGGTGCGCCTGCGCCGCATGCGCGCTGAGATGCACGCGCCCGCGACTCAGCACGCCGCCGCCGGCCAGCTGGGCCGAGTCCAGCCGCCAGCCTGCCGACCTCTGCACTGTACAGTGTACTCACAGTGAGCAGGTCCTGGTGCGCCTGCGCCGCATGCGCGCTGAGATGCACGCGCCCGCGACTCAGCACGCCGCCGCTGGCGAGCTGTGTCGAGTCCAGGCGCCAGCCTGCCGACCTCTGCACTGTACAGTGTACTCACAGTGAGCAGGTCCTGGTGCGCCTGCGCCGCATGCGCGCTGAGATGCACGCGCCCGCGACTCAGCACGCCGCCGCCGGCCAGCTGGGCCGAGTCCAGCCGCCAGCCTGCCGACCTCTGCACTGTACAGTGTACTCACAGTGAGCAGGTCCTGGTGCGCCTGCGCCGCATGCGCGCTGAGATGCACGCGCCCGCGACTCAGCACGCCGCCGCCGGCCAGCTGGGCCGAGTCCAGGCGCCAGCCTGCCGACCTCTGCACTGTACAGTGTACTCACAGTGAGCAGGTCCTGGTGCGCCTGCGCCGCATGCGCGCTGAGATGCACGCGCCCGCGACTCAGCACGCCACCGCCGGCCAGCTGGGCCGAGTCCAGCCGCCAGCCTGCCGACCTCTGCACTGTACAGTGTACTCACAGTGAGCAGGTCCTGGTGCGCCTGCGCCGCATGCGCGCTGAGATGCACGCGCCCGCGACTCAGCACGCCGCCGCCGGCCAGCTGGGCCGAGTCCAGCCGCCAGCCTGCCGACCTCTGCACTGTACAGTGTACTCACAGTGAGCAGGTCCTGGTGCGCCTGCGCCGCATGCGCGCTGAGATGCACGCGCCCGCGACTCAGCACGCCGCCGCCGGCCAGCTGGGCCGAGTCCAGCCGCCAGCCTGCCGACCTCTGCACTGTACAGTGTACTCACAGTGAGCAGGTCCTGGTGCGCCTGCGCCGCATGCGCGCTGAGATGCACGCGCCCGCGACTCAGCACGCCGCCGCTGGCGAGCTGTGTCGAGTCCAGCCGCGCCCAGCCTGCCGAGCTCTGCACTCTACAGTGTACTCACAGTGAGCAGGTCCTGGTGCGCCTGCGCCGCATGCGCGCTGAGATGCACGCGCCCGCGACTCAGCACGCCGCCGCTGGCGAGCTGTGTCGAGTCCAGCCGCGCCCAGCCTGCCGAGCTCTGCACTGTACAGTGTACTCACAGTGAGCAGGTCCTGGTGCGCCTGCGCCGCATGCGCGCTGAGATGCACGCGCCCGCGACTCAGCACGCCGCCGCCGGCCAGCTGGGCCGAGTCCAGGCGCCAGCCTGCCGACCTCTGCACTGTACAGTGTACTCACAGTGAGCAGGTCCTGGTGCGCCTGCGCCGCATGCGCGCTGAGATGCACGCGCCCGCGACTCAGCACGCCGCCGCCGGCCAGCTGGGCCGAGTCCAGCCGCCAGCCTGCCGACCTCTGCACTGTACAGTGTACTCACAGTGAGCAGGTCCTGGTGCGCCTGCGCCGCATGCGCGCTGAGATGCACGCGCCCGCGACTCAGCACGCCGCCGCCGGCCAGCTGGGCCGAGTCCAGGCGCCAGCCTGCCGACCTCTGCACTGTACAGTGTACTCACAGTGAGCAGGTCCTGGTGCGCCTGCGCCGCATGCGCGCTGAGATGCACGCGCCCGCGACTCAGCACGCCGCCGCCGGCCAGCTGGGCCGAGTCCAGCCGCCAGCCTGCCGACCTCTGCACTGTACAGTGTACTCACAGTGAGCAGGTCCTGGTGCGCCTGCGCCGCATGCGCGCTGAGATGCACGCGCCCGCGACGCAGCACGCCGCCGCCGGCCAGCTGGGCCGAGTCCAGGCGCCAGCCTGCCGACCTCTGCACTGTACAGTGTACTCACAGTGAGCAGGTCCTGGTGCGCCTGCGCCGCATGCGCGCTGAGATGCACGCGCCCGCGACGCAGCACGCCGCCGCCGGCCAGCTGGGCCGAGTCCAGCCGCGCCCAGCCTGCCGACCTCTGCACTGTACAGTGTACTCACAGTGAGCAGGTCCTGGTGCGCCTGCGCCGCATGCGCGCTGAGATGCACGCGCCCGCGACTCAGCACGCCGCCGCCGGCCAGCTGGGCCGAGTCCAGCCGCCAGCCTGCCGACCTCTGCACTGTACAGTGTACTCACAGTGAGCAGGTCCTGGTGCGCCTGCGCCGCATGCGCGCTGAGATGCACGCGCCCGCGACTCAGCACGCCGCCGCCGGCCAGCTGGGCCGAGTCCAGGCGCCAGCCTGCCGACCTCTGCACTGTACAGTGTACTCACAGTGAGCAGGTCCTGGTGCGCCTGCGCCGCATGCGCGCTGAGATGCACGCGCCCGCGACTCAGCACGCCGCCGCCGGCCAGCTGGGCCGAGTCCAGCCGCCAGCCTGCCGACCTCTGCACTGTACAGTGTACTCACAGTGAGCAGGTCCTGGTGCGCCTGCGCCGCATGCGCGCTGAGATGCACGCGCCCGCGACTCAGCACGCCGCCGCCGGCCAGCTGGGCCGAGTCCAGCCGCCAGCCTGCCGACCTCTGCACTGTACAGTGTACTCACAGTGAGCAGGTCCTGGTGCGCCTGCGCCGCATGCGCGCTGAGATGCACGCGCCCGCGACGCAGCACGCCGCCGCCGGCCAGCTGGGCCGAGTCCAGCCGCCAGCCTGCCGACCTCTGCACTGTACAGTGTACTCACAGTGAGCAGGTCCTGGTGCGCCTGCGCCGCATGCGCGCTGAGATGCACGCGCCCGCGACTCAGCACGCCGCCGCCGGCCAGCTGGGCCGAGTCCAGCCGCCAGCCTGCCGACCTCTGCACTGTACAGTGTACTCACAGTGAGCAGGTCCTGGTGCGCCTGCGCCGCATGCGCGCTGAGATGCACGCGCCCGCGACTCAGCACGCCGCCGCCGGCCAGCTGGGCCGAGTCCAGCCGCCAGCCTGCCGACCTCTGCACTGTACAGTGTACTCACAGTGAGCAGGTCCTGGTGCGCCTGCGCCGCATGCGCGCTGAGATGCACGCGCCCGCGACTCAGCACGCCGCCGCTGGCGAGCTGTGTCGAGTCCAGCCGCGCCCAGCCTGCCGAGCTCTGCACTCTACAGTGTACTCACAGTGAGCAGGTCCTGGTGCGCCTGCGCCGCATGCGCGCTGAGATGCACGCGCCCGCGACTCAGCACGCCGCCGCTGGCGAGCTGTGTCGAGTCCAGCCGCGCCCAGCCTGCCGAGCTCTGCACTGTACAGTGTACTCACAGTGAGCAGGTCCTGGTGCGCCTGCGCCGCATGCGCGCTGAGATGCACGCGCCCGCGACTCAGCACGCCGCCGCCGGCCAGCTGGGCCGAGTCCAGGCGCCAGCCTGCCGACCTCTGCACTGTACAGTGTACTCACAGTGAGCAGGTCCTGGTGCGCCTGCGCCGCATGCGCGCTGAGATGCACGCGCCCGCGACTCAGCACGCCGCCGCCGGCCAGCTGGGCCGAGTCCAGCCGCCAGCCTGCCGACCTCTGCACTGTACAGTGTACTCACAGTGAGCAGGTCCTGGTGCGCCTGCGCCGCATGCGCGCTGAGATGCACGCGCCCGCGACGCAGCACGCCGCCGCCGGCCAGCTGGGCCGAGTCCAGGCGCCAGCCTGCCGACCTCTGCACTGTACAGTGTACTCACAGTGAGCAGGTCCTGGTGCGCCTGCGCCGCATGCGCGCTGAGATGCACGCGCCCGCGACGCAGCACGCCGCCGCCGGCCAGCTGGGCCGAGTCCAGCCGCGCCCAGCCTGCCGACCTCTGCACTGTACAGTGTACTCACAGTGAGCAGGTCCTGGTGCGCCTGCGCCGCATGCGCGCTGAGATGCACGCGCCCGCGACTCAGCACGCCGCCGCCGGCCAGCTGGGCCGAGTCCAGCCGCCAGCCTGCCGACCTCTGCACTGTACAGTGTACTCACAGTGAGCAGGTCCTGGTGCGCCTGCGCCGCATGCGCGCTGAGATGCACGCGCCCGCGACTCAGCACGCCGCCGCCGGCCAGCTGGGCCGAGTCCAGGCGCCAGCCTGCCGACCTCTGCACTGTACAGTGTACTCACAGTGAGCAGGTCCTGGTGCGCCTGCGCCGCATGCGCGCTGAGATGCACGCGCCCGCGACTCAGCACGCCGCCGCCGGCCAGCTGGGCCGAGTCCAGCCGCCAGCCTGCCGACCTCTGCACTGTACAGTGTACTCACAGTGAGCAGGTCCTGGTGCGCCTGCGCCGCATGCGCGCTGAGATGCACGCGCCCGCGACTCAGCACGCCGCCGCCGGCCAGCTGGGCCGAGTCCAGCCGCCAGCCTGCCGACCTCTGCACTGTACAGTGTACTCACAGTGAGCAGGTCCTGGTGCGCCTGCGCCGCATGCGCGCTGAGATGCACGCGCCCGCGACTCAGCACGCCGCCGCCGGCCAGCTGGGCCGAGTCCAGGCGCCAGCCTGCCGACCTCTGCACTGTACAGTGTACTCACAGTGAGCAGGTCCTGGTGCGCCTGCGCCGCATGCGCGCTGAGATGCACGCGCCCGCGACTCAGCACGCCGCCGCCGGCCAGCTGGGCCGAGTCCAGCCGCCAGCCTGCCGACCTCTGCACTGTACAGTGTACTCACAGTGAGCAGGTCCTGGTGCGCCTGCGCCGCATGCGCGCTGAGATGCACGCGCCCGCGACTCAGCACGCCGCCGCCGGCCAGCTGGGCCGAGTCCAGCCGCCAGCCTGCCGACCTCTGCACTGTACAGTGTACTCACAGTGAGCAGGTCCTGGTGCGCCTGCGCCGCATGCGCGCTGAGATGCACGCGCCCGCGACGCAGCACGCCGCCGCCGGCCAGCTGGGCCGAGTCCAGCCGCCAGCCTGCCGACCTCTGCACTGTACAGTGTACTCACAGTGAGCAGGTCCTGGTGCGCCTGCGCCGCATGCGCGCTGAGATGCACGCGCCCGCGACTCAGCACGCCGCCGCCGGCCAGCTGGGCCGAGTCCAGCCGCCAGCCTGCCGACCTCTGCACTGTACAGTGTACTCACAGTGAGCAGGTCCTGGTGCGCCTGCGCCGCATGCGCGCTGAGATGCACGCGCCCGCGACGCAGCACGCCGCCGCCGGCCAGCTGGGCCGAGTCCAGCCGCCAGCCTGCCGACCTCTGCACTGTACAGTGTACTCACAGTGAGCAGGTCCTGGTGCGCCTGCGCCGCATGCGCGCTGAGATGCACGCGCCCGCGACTCAGCACGCCGCCGCCGGCCAGCTGGGCCGAGTCCAGCCGCCAGCCTGCCGACCTCTGCACTGTACAGTGTACTCACAGTGAGCAGGTCCTGGTGCGCCTGCGCCGCATGCGCGCTGAGATGCACGCGCCCGCGACTCAGCACGCCGCCGCCGGCCAGCTGGGCCGAGTCCAGCCGCGCCCAGCCCGCCGACCTCTGCAGCACCGACGACGTGCCTGCAGCACACGCGCCACCAATATACACAGTTATTTATCGTATGGCATTTCAGTCACTGGATATAGGTAGGTACAATTAATTTAATTAAATTTAAAGGTTGAAGTTAGCCTTCTCCAAGTAATCTCTGGCAATCTCAGTGAGGTTTTTGATGTCTTCTATTCCTCCTGTGAATTTGGTGATAGGACAGTCGAATACGATGTGCTTGATCGTCTGGTTCGGGTGCCCACACTCGCACTCGGGGGACTCAGTCCATCCCCATTTAAACCAGTGGTGGGCGCAATTTCCAACGTCTGTTCTGATGCGGTTGAGTAGACACCACACCTTACGCGATTCGTCGAAACCAGGAGGGCGCGCTTTTGGGTTGAAAGCGAACAATTCTTCATCTTTATGTTGAAAGCTACTCCATTCTGAGTTCCACGAATCGTGCATGGTCCACCGTGTGTTAATGTCCAGCATATCAAGACCTGGCGGGTTTCGTGACTTGAGCCTTTTGTGGCCGAAGTTTGTGAGGTCCTCATGGATTGGCATGTCTTGGTGGAGTTTTGATTTGGTTGTTATACACAGTTTGGTTGATATACACAGTACTTCATACTCTCAAATGTTTCAATAGAAAAGTTATTATAATATGTTTGAGTAGATACACGATGACGCTATTTAAGTCCTGTAAACGCTGTCGCTGTCGCTGTAAACTAATGGTAAGGAGAAGTAGAGCAACGGTACCGTCGTACGCGCGACGGAACCAGTCCCTGGGCCGGGGGTCCAACCGCGGCAGCAGGCGCGCCAGCTCTTCCCGGGTCTCGGCCAGCTGCCGCAGCCGCTGCCAGCACACGCGCCGCAGCTCGCGCGGCCCGCGCACGCGCAGCTCGCCGATCATGGACGCTGCAACACACCACCGATATTTTTTTTTTTTTTTTTTTTTTTTATTAGGATCACAAAACTGAGCGTTACATAGGCAAGCTTAAATGGTAATACTTGATGTGAACACAACATGCATAAAAATAACTACTTAACAAAATAAATTGCTACCAATAACAATTGCATTCGAGGTTAACCATCGAGAATAGAAAAAATAAGTACATTAATAATATATTGAACATATAAAAATTTAAAATTTATGCAAAGACTGCAAACGTGCCTTTGCTGAGACCACAGAACCATGAAACATGTCAAACTTAGCTCTCATATCATTGCATCGGGAGCATATTCTGTCCAACGGAGAGTGCCTGCCAGCTACTGTTCTTCTGTTTATGTCACTATGCACATGTCTTGTGTATATGTCACTCTTGAGGTACAAATCTCCATCATCAAATCTCTGATGGTCCTCTGGGTGACCCCGTGACCGCCTGCAGCACGTACCTAGCGCGGCAGGATGGTCCGCCGCCGACTGCAGCGCGAGTTGCAAGGCCGCGGCGCGCACGTCGAGGCTGCGCGCGGCGCCGTGGCCGAGCGCAATCGCTTCCAAGCGACGCCGCGCCGAGCCGAAGTAGCCCTGCGATTCAAAACCACGAAAAAAATATCAAGTGGAGACTCGTGCTATACTGCGCTCTTTAAGAAGGAGGCTCGAGACCGTGAAGACGATCGGGATCGGTGGCCCTTCGCGAGAGTTCGATCTTCGACCTCGTTTAAATGACTAGCTAGAGGATAAGGATAAGACTCGAGATTGGGACCTGTAGGACTAACCTTGGTTGGGCCGGCGGCCAGGGCAGCGACGGCGGCCAGCGCCGCGGCGCGCGGCCCCTGCTCGGCGTGCCGCAGGAACAGCTCCGCCAGCTCCGCGCGCCGCAGCTGCCCGAGCGCCAGCAGCCGCGCCGCCGAGCATGCCTCCTCCTGGAACGTGTAAGGCTGATTTAGACGATGCCAATTTTGAGACGCCTAAATTACGGCGCCTCGAAAAGGCACCGTATAAACACTTTCCGCGCCATTTTTTCGCCGCATGCCAGCGCTGGCGCGGAATAGAACACGAGCCTATTTTTTGGCGCCAGTGACCCCCCCTCCGCGTCTCTCGCTGCCACTAATGACTGGTACTGAAAAAAAGCACTGTGTAAACACGACTGGCGGCGAGATTTAGGCGGCTGAACATAGTCATCGTCTAAACGGTCGGAGGTGTGCTGTGCGGTAATCACTGGCGCCGTAATTTAGGCGTCTCAAAATTGGCATCGTCTAAATCAGCCTTAAGTTACTTTGGTTCTCATATAGATGTCGTGACGTGTACAGTCGAGTTCATTTACATCTACACACTTACGAGAACAAAAATATCTGAACACGACTTTATGCTCCTGACAATAGGGTCGTGTTCAGATATTTTTGTTCTCGTAAGTGTGTAGATGTAAATGAACTCGACTGTATAACGTAACTTTGTATATAAATTTAGTTATTCTATTTGATAGTAGATGTCGCTGACCTCTTAACGTGAAATGCTGAATCACGCGAACGAGATTTTCCCTGTATAATATAAGATCTTTGGAATACTGTGTAACGATGAATTAATAAACCACTCGGGACTGGACAGGTTGTTTCACTCTTGTACAGAACGCAACAAACGTGTTAGCAACAATGTGAGCCTTCGACCGCTAAGCGAATTAATATATCGTGCACTGTTGTATATATAACACCCCTCTTTTTTCGTCGGGGGTTAAAAAATCGAACGTTGGTGTTGTGTATTAATTTTAGAAAATACTGTTCAAATTATAATTTTTAAGTTCAGTCATTTTACTAGAGATTTACATTTATTTATTTATTATTCAAATAAGTTACACAGCAAAAATGTCGGACGGTGATCTGTGCACTCGATTTAACATACGGAGGTACCTAAAAAATCCCGGGAATCGTTTTCTGGGTTGCGTCTGAAATTTATTTGTAATTTAAAAAGATAATCGAAATAAAGTCGTGATCGAAACAAACACCTTGCACTTGGAGAGTCCCTTGGTGAGCGCGTTCTTGACGTCGGTGGCGACGGCTTCCCGCACGGGCTCCGGTACGCGGTGCGAGGCCGCGGCCGCCGCCAGCAGCGCCGCCGGCGCCAGCGCCGCGCCGCTCGAGCCGAGCTTCAGCGTGTCGCGAACCACCCACTACCAACAACACGCATTCAAAGTATTTTTATTAATTTTTCTCAAACATGCAATGAAATATCGTCGTAACGTGCGTTAGAACAGGCTTCGAAATGTCAAGTTTCGGGCGGAACAATTCGAGAGAACTGTAAAGGAATTTCATACAAAATTGAAGGCCTAAGCCGGGAAGTAATTTGTTTTTAATTTTAATCTAAACATGGCGTCTGTGTGTATGAACAGCTGATATATATATTTTTTCTAGTAGCTACCCATTCAGCCATCGGACCAACAATATCCGTGTTAATGCCTAGTACACACGAACTGAAAATACCGTCTATACGTAAGTCACCAGAGACCATAGACAATATTAAAAATCATCTGCCTCTATTTTACTTATTATAGAAACTAAGATTCTTATTATCAGGTTGTGTATAATGGCCCTAATATTCGCAAACTACACACGTGGACTTATTAAAGAAAAAAAATATAGAGAATTGGAGGGAAAATTAAAAATACTTTTTTTAAACATGGCGTCTGTGTTCATGAACTGGCTGAACAGCTGAATTATGTTTTTATGAGTGGTGTATTTTTTAATTTCATTGCATATGTTTGAGAAAAGCACTATACATGCCTTAGCCGTGAAAAGGGCTTGCCGGCTTCGTATCACTAGACGGCCTCCCTTACGGTCGGCCGTCTATACCTACTCAGCCGGCAAGCCCTTATTTCCCGGCGTCTGCAGTAAAGTACTATAATAAGAAGTATCCAACAAGTTTACAACGGTTTGCGCCTGCGGGGGGAGGAAACTTAGTGCGATAGTGTCGATAGTGCCGCGGCGGCTCCTTGCTGGCGAGCTGCGCGCGCGCCGGTCCCGGTGCGATAGTGTCAGTGCGGGACCCACCTCCTCGACCTGCGGCGCTAGGGACAGCGCGGCCAGGTACTCCCCGCCCAGCGCCGGCCGCGGCGGCTCCTTGCTGGCGAGCTGCGCGCGCGCCGGTCCCGGTGCGATAGTGTCAGTGCGGGACCCACCTCCTCGACCTGCGGCGCTAGGGACAGCGCGGCCAGGTACTCCCTGCCCAGCGCCGGCCGCGGCGGCTCCTTGCTGGCGAGCTGCGCGCGCGCCGGTCCCGGTGCGATAGTGTCAGTGCGGGACCCACCTCCTCGACCTGCGGCGCTAGGGACAGCGCGGCCAGGTACTCCCTGCCCAGCGCCGGCCGCGGCGGCTCCTTGCTGGCGAGCTGCGCGCGCGCCGGTCCCGGTGCGATAGTGTCAGTGCGGGACCCACCTCCTCGACCTGCGGCGCTAGGGACAGCGCGGCCAGGTACTCCCTGCCCAGCGCCGGCCGCGGCGGCTCCTTGCTGGCGAGCTGCGCGCGCGCCGGTCCCGGTGCGATAGTGTCAGTGCGGGACCCACCTCCTCGACCTGCGGCGCTAGGGACAGCGCGGCCAGGTACTCCCCGCCCAGCGCCGGCCGCGGCGGCTCCTTGCTGGCGAGCTGCGCGCGCGCCGGTCCCGGTGCGATAGTGTCAGTGCGGGACCCACCTCCTCGACCTGCGGCGCTAGGGACAGCGCGGCCAGGTACTCCCCGCCCAGCGCCGGCCGCGGCGGCTCCTTGCTGGCGAGCTGCGCGCGCGCCGGTCCCGGTGCGATAGTGTCAGTGCGGGACCCACCTCCTCGACCTGCGGCGCTAGGGACAGCGCGGCCAGGTACTCCCTGCCCAGCGCCGGCCGCGGCGGCTCCTTGCTGGCGAGCTGCGCGCGCGCCGGTCCCGGTGCGATAGTGTCAGTGCGGGACCCACCTCCTCGACCTGCGGCGCTAGGGACAGCGCGGCCAGGTACTCCCCGCCCAGCGCCGGCCGCGGCGGCTCCTTGCTGGCGAGCTGCGCGCGCGCCGGTCCCGGTGCGATAGTGTCAGTGCGGGACCCACCTCCTCGACCTGCGGCGCTAGGGACAGCGCGGCCAGGTACTCCCCGCCCAGCGCCGGCCGCGGCGGCTCCTTGCTGGCGAGCTGCGCGCGCGCCGGTCCCGGTGCGATAGTGTCAGTGCGGGACCCACCTCCTCGACCTGCGGCGCTAGGGACAGCGCGGCCAGGTACTCCCTGCCCAGCGCCGGCCGCGGCGGCTCCTTGCTGGCGAGCTGCGCGCGCGCCGGTCCCGGTGCGATAGTGTCAGTGCGGGACCCACCTCCTCGACCTGCGGCGCTAGGGACAGCGCGGCCAGGTACTCCCTGCCCAGCGCCGGCCGCGGCGGCTCCTTGCTGGCGAGCTGCGCGCGCGCCGGTCCCGGTGCGATAGTGTCAGTGCGGGACCCACCTCCTCGACCTGCGGCGCTAGGGACAGCGCGGCCAGGTACTCCCTGCCCAGCGCCGGCCGCGGCGGCTCCTTGCTGGCGAGCTGCGCGCGCGCCGGTCCCGGTGCGATAGTGTCAGTGCGGGACCCACCTCCTCGACCTGCGGCGCTAGGGACAGCGCGGCCAGGTACTCCCTGCCCAGCGCCGGCCGCGGCGGCTCCTTGCTGGCGAGCTGCGCGCGCGCCGGTCCCGGTGCGATAGTGTCAGTGCGGGACCCACCTCCTCGACCTGCGGCGCTAGGGACAGCGCGGCCAGGTACTCCCTGCCCAGCGCCGGCCGCGGCGGCTCCTTGCTGGCGAGCTGCGCGCGCGCCGGTCCCGGTGCGATAGTGTCAGTGCGGGACCCACCTCCTCGACCTGCGGCGCTAGGGACAGCGCGGCCAGGTACTCCCTGCCCAGCGCCGGCCGCGGCGGCTCCTTGCTGGCGAGCTGCGCGCGCGCCGGTCCCGGTGCGATAGTGTCAGTGCGGGACCCACCTCCTCGACCTGCGGCGCTAGGGACAGCGCGGCCAGGTACTCCCTGCCCAGCGCCGGCCGCGGCGGCTCCTTGCTGGCGAGCTGCGCGCGCGCCGGTCCCGGTGCGATAGTGTCAGTGCGGGACCCACCTCCTCGACCTGCGGCGCTAGGGACAGCGCGGCCAGGTACTCCCCGCCCAGCGCCGGCCGCGGCGGCTCCTTGCTGGCGAGCTGCGCGCGCGCCGGTCCCGGTGCGATAGTGTCAGTGCGGGACCCACCTCCTCGACCTGCGGCGCTAGGGACAGCGCGGCCAGGTACTCCCTGCCCAGCGCCGGCCGCGGCGGCTCCTTGCTGGCGAGCTGCGCGCGCGCCGGTCCCGGTGCGATAGTGTCAGTGCGGGACCCACCTCCTCGACCTGCGGCGCTAGGGACAGCGCGGCCAGGTACTCCCTGCCCAGCGCCGGCCGCGGCGGCTCCTTGCTGGCGAGCTGCGCGCGCGCCGGTCCCGGTGCGATAGTGTCAGTGCGGGACCCACCTCCTCGACCTGCGGCGCTAGGGACAGCGCGGCCAGGTACTCCCTGCCCAGCGCCGGCCGCGGCGGCTCCTTGCTGGCGAGCTGCGCGCGCGCCGGTCCCGGTGCGATAGTGTCAGTGCGGGACCCACCTCCTCGACCTGCGGCGCTAGGGACAGCGCGGCCAGGTACTCCCTGCCCAGCGCCGGCCGCGGCGGCTCCTTGCTGGCGAGCTGCGCGCGCGCCGGTCCCGGTGCGATAGTGTCAGTGCGGGACCCACCTCCTCGACCTGCGGCGCTAGGGACAGCGCGGCCAGGTACTCCCTGCCCAGCGCCGGCCGCGGCGGCTCCTTGCTGGCGAGCTGCGCGCGCGCCGGTCCCGGTGCGATAGTGTCAGTGCGGGACCCACCTCCTCGACCTGCGGCGCTAGGGACAGCGCGGCCAGGTACTCCCTGCCCAGCGCCGGCCGCGGCGGCTCCTTGCTGGCGAGCTGCAGCGCCGCGCGCGCCGCCGTCTGCGCGTCGCGCGTGCCCGCCAGGCCCAGGGCGCGGACGAGCCCCGACCTATAACAAGCCATTGTCACGCAAACTGATTATCTGGACGAGCGAGCGATGCCATGTATAATCTGAGTGTCACAGTGGCTTTTAATCACGTGTTAAACACTCTGCTTTTCACTTAGACTGCAAATAAAAAAATAATAATTTTAAAATGATCATAGCCTAGCATAAGGGCTAAAACGATCACGCTATAAAATAACCTACTTTATGAGATATTTTTTTTGTAATCAGGTTCTAGAAGCCGATCTGCGTGAACTCCAAGCCGGTAACTGGCGGGAAACGGTGCTAGATCGGGACAAGTGGCGTAAACTCGTGTCGGAGGCCAAGATTCGCTTTGGGTCACTGAGCCATTAAGTAAGTAAGTAAGTAATCAGGTTCTAGAAACTGGTAGAAGAAGAAGAAGAGTCAGCATACTCACAATTCGACAGTGTCGGGATGGTCCAAGAGAGTGACGAGCTGGTGGTGCGAGGCGGCGCGCAGCGTGGGCAGCAGGCGCAGCGTGGCGGCGGCGGCGGCGGCGCGGCCCGCCTGCGCCTCCTCGACGGCCGCGCCGTGCCGGCTCAGCGCCGCCTCCAGGGATTCCTGCCACGCAACACATTCAGACAAAATTGCGGTGAGCCACGGCTTCAAGTACAACACAAAAAAGAGCGAGCTCTTAGTGTTTAAAACGGGAAACAGTTCCTGCTGTGTATCTGTGCAGGGCTACTCTTAAGTATCTCGTTTCAAATACCTGGGGCATTGGATTACCGATAACCTTCAGGACGATGCCGATATGGAGAGGGAACGCAGGGCATTCGCAGTAAGAGTCAATATGCTGACACAGGTTTGCACGATGTAAGAAAGACTTGAAAACAACTCTTTTTAAGGCATTCTGCCAAACGTTTTACACGTGCAGCCTGTGGATAAATTATACCAAAAAGACGCTCAATGCCCTGCGCGTCCAATATAATAACAGTTTCAGAATGCTGATGGGATCATGCGATCATTCGCAAGCGCACCTCTTCCCTGATGCGCCGTGTGCGTGAGTCCTAACAGCCTTCTCAAATTGATTTGGAAGAACCCTACTTGTGCTTACTGGAAACACTGGAACTTGTTGCACATGGGCTCTCGAGGCACTGTGTATAATATTTTTTAAATAATACAAATGTCTTTATTTTGTTTGAAATACGCACTATTGCTATTTAGTTTAGTTTAATTTTATTTTGTTTAACTCTAACTTATCTTTAATTGTTGTAAATGTAAATAACAGATTATGTTACTAACCATTCGGACCATTGTCCGAATTAAATGATTTTGACTTTTGACTTTGAAAATACCCATACGTTAATTTTGCACCATTTTTCTACACTGTCAGTTTACGTTAACTTTGCACTAGTAAACTAAGACGTCGTATACAAATGGGACCAAACATAACCAGGTTACACAACAGTCGTTCTCGACTGTTCCCTCCTTCAAAATAAAGACTTATCGTAACAAAATTTTCGAGACTGAATGAAAAGGGGATGTTCTGTGTTGGACCGTTTCGATTTTTAACCTTATCATATGATATAATATTTCCTTCTAAATATACGGGTCGAAAGCCTTAACCAATGTAACACATTAAATAGCATGATGGTGATCGTTGGCGCGTTGAAACAGGAGGTATAAAGTAGGGCCAAGGACGCTCCCTTGAGGCACTCCGGCGTGGACGTTATGTAGGGTGGTAGTAGATTCACCAAATTTAACAGCAAATTACCTGTCTGCAAGGTACGACTTTAGAAGCATAGTAATTGAATGGGAGTAAAGTCTTTATTTTATAGTATAAAAGGCACAGGTGCCACGCGGTCAAACGCCTGCGATATATCCAAGAAGGCAGCATTGCAATATTTCTTTTCGTCGAAGGCCTGCGCCTCTGTATAGGATGATTTCATCGTATAGGAGTAATAAGCACATAGATATATTTTCATGTCCTATAGCCTCATTTAAAAGTAAGCTCAAACTTAGTTTATTATAGTTTTTCTTTTTGTGACTTCTGTACCTATAGTTTTAAATTCAAACTTAATTTAAAATTGTATTTAGTATTTTGTATTGTTTAAAAAACACTGTACTGTTTTCTTCATTTAAGCATGCTGTGTCTACTATTTTAGGGTGTACAAAAATGTAACCGACACATTATAAATTAAGTTATGATAATTTTGTATTATCCAATTTGCGGGCCATAAATAAAAAATAAAAAAGGGCCTTGTGGATTACCTCTACGAGTCTGTGGACCTGTTCTGTCGTTTCGTGTTTATCCTTGAATCCGAACTGGTGATCTGGGATTATTTTCTTTTAAACAATTACAGATTTGAGTCTTTTTAGGAATAGAGTCTCCAGAAGTTTGGATACAATTGATAACAAACAGATGAGACTTTTTTCCATTGTTCTTGATCTTTCTCTTGGGTCTACAGCATTGCTGAGGGATTGGGATCTTGGTCGGTTTAAGAGACCCGGGTGAAATATTTGCTGAGTGAGTGATTTGCTAACTGCTTTATCAGTTTTCGGTTTGTGTTGGGTCTTTTGATGTAAGTTAAAGTCCGAAACTGTGTAAATTAGAATTTATTTCTATTAAAAACTGCGAGTACATGTTAACGCGTGGGAGGCGTTGACGGAAGAGATCGAGTGTTGCTACATTAAAATATACATTAAAATTAGTGCAAACTAAATGAATTAATGTTGCCAAAACATAGTCCAGAGGGAGAGAAAGATGCAGCTAAACCATTATTTTCGAAAACAGATTTAATTCTTTGAACTATAGTTGTGACAGCATTTAACAAAGTTTTTAAATCTAAGGATTTTAAATTTACTTCAATGGAAACGGTTCTCAATATTAAACATTTAAGTTGCAGAACTGCTATAACTATGAGATTTGTCTATTAATTTTAAAACTATTGGTATCTAAAATTCTTTGCAGTTCAACATTAAAGGTAAGTAAATTAAAGGTAAGTTATTCTAAGTAGGTATTTATACTAAGCAAGTATATACATGTACATAGTTATTATAGTTAGTTTTTATGAGTAAATCTTAGTTTTAATATTAACATACAAATATATTACTATGTTGTTTAATGTCCTAGCATTAAGACACTAATATTGTTATGTAATGATCTAACATTAAAATAACAGTAAGTATATAATATATCAGTCTTCATATATAGGCAAGAGACAAACTTTATTTGCACCAATACATTTTGTGTGTTTATTTGGTAGTTTTATTTCTACAACCCTTATTAGGTTGTCCCTGCCAGGGAAAACATTGGTGATACGTGCAAGAGGCCAATGCAGAGGAGCTGTATCTTCCTTAATCAAGACTAATTGACCTATTTCTAAATTTTTTACTTGTTTTTTCCATTTAGGTTTATTTTGAAGTTGATTTAAGTAGCATTTGTGCCACACTTTCCAGAAACTTTGAACTATTTGAACACATTGT
Source organism: Apotomis betuletana (assembly GCA_932273695.1). Classification (NCBI taxonomy): domain Eukaryota; kingdom Metazoa; phylum Arthropoda; class Insecta; order Lepidoptera; family Tortricidae; genus Apotomis; species Apotomis betuletana. Next base: position 22,524,119 of record OW026313.1, on the reverse strand, counting down.
TTCCAAAATTTAAGTCTTGATGTAGGAATTAAAGTATAATCAGCATCTGGAATGGCCATGATTGGCCTGCCTATGAGAAAATGGCCGGGAGTGAGACAGCTAAAATCCTGGCCATCATTGGTCAAGGGTGTTAGCGGTCTCGAATTTAATATTCCTTCGACTTGTACCATGATAGTATTGAATTGCTCATAGGTCAATACAGCTTTACCTATGACTCTACGAAAGTGATATTTAGCACTTTTTACCCCACTTTCCCAGAGACCAGCAAAAGTGGGGGAATAGGCCGGAGCAAATTGAAAATCTATGCCTTGCTGAGATGCATAAGTTACAATTTTGTCATTATGTTCAGCATTTTTATTTAAGTCATATAGAGCTTTTAATTGGTTATTACAGCCTTTAAACGTGGATGCATTGTCACAGTGGATTCTCGAGGGAAGTCCTCGTCTAGCTATAAAACGCTTTAAAGCAGCAAGAAAGGTCTCCGTAGTCATATCAGATACAAGTTCCATATGTATGGCTTTAGTTACAAAACATACAAACAATGCTACGTAGCCTTTTCCTACTAGAGATTTGCGAATACGCGAACATTTGATATCGAAAGGTCCACAGTAGTCAATGCCCACTATTTTAAATACATTTGTTTGGTTGACTCTATCATTGGGTAGAGATCCCATTAATTGTTGAGAGGACTTAGCCTTTAAATGAAAACACTTGACACACTTAAATAAAATCTTTTTGACTTCATTAAGTCCGTTCATGATCCAAAATCTAGCTGACAAATTAAAAAATGTCATTTTAGGGCCAACATGCAACAAATTGATATGCTCTTGTCTAACAATAAGATTAGTTATGTGGCAATTTTTGGGCAAAACTAGCGGGTGCTTTTGTTCGAATGAGACCTTTGCATTGTGGAGGCGTCCACCAACACGCAAAGCGTTCTCTCCATCAAGAAAAATCGACAGTGACAAAAGTTTGCCTTTTATCGGCTTGCCTGCACGCAAACATTCAATTTCCTGCATGAAGTGTAAGCCTTGTACATAAATTATTATTTTTAACAATGACTGTCGTAGTTCAGGCACGGTTATATATGAACACACATTTTTATTGGTTCTGTTTTTACAGTTATTATAAAATCGTAGAACGTACGCAATGATGCGTTGCAACTTCACAATACTTGAACAATTTTCAAATATTGGAAGTTCCACTTGCTTGTCCAAAGTATGGCATTCAACAACGACATTGGGTACACTAGCGGAGTCTGGCTCTACATCCGGGGTTGTATCGACATCTATGGGGCCTAGCTGAAATGCAGGATCCATAAGGAACCTGGGGCCTACAAACCATGACGTGTTCAATGCCAGCTGCTTTGGACAAGCCCCCCTTGAAATACTGTCAGCGACGTTGTCTACACCCTGTACATGGCGCCATAAAGATGGCGGGGCGAGCTCATTAATAATTTTAGTTCTGTTGCGAACAAATACGTCGGACCTGTCACGTTTGGACTGAATCCACGCCAGTACCACCATGGAGTCTGTGAATAGTATAATTTTATCTATTTTAATTATTTGCTTTACTCTTGAGATCAACTGTGCAAGCAAAACTGCGCCACTTAACTCTATTTTAGGTATACTCAATTTATTTCGGAGTGGCGCAACGCGCGACTTAGAGCACAGTAGGTTGACGTGAATTTGTTCCCCGTGACAGGCTCTTACATACACGACGCAGCCGTATGCTGACTGTGACCCATCACAAAAACCTATAAGTTGAACATCAGTTGCATCTTTAATCATTAAATTTCTATTAATGTAAAGCGGTTCCATACTACATATACTAGCATAAAATTCTAACCAGTCATGTAACAAATCTTTGGGCAAAGTATCATCCCATTTTAACTCTAGTTGCCACAGCCTTTGAATAAACAGTTTTGCTTTTAAAATCAGGGGCCCGATTAGACCGATCGGATCAAAAAGAGTGCCAACATAACTCAAAATCATTCTCTTTGACCAGACAATGGTTTGATTAATGGGTTGCATGCAGCTTACCTTGAACTGGTCACATTTAACATCGAAGTAAATGCCCAGCGCTTTCAGGAATGCATGATCGCTGTTCATTTCGATCTCGTCAAAATGACGTTTATCAGCTGGGATGCCTTTTAGTAAGTCGGGATGGTTAGCAGTCCATTTGTGTAAATAGAAGCTGCCTTTCTGCAGTAAATTGATGACTTGATCCCTTACCTCGATGGCTTCTGGCAGGGTTTGAGCCCCACAAACTATATCGTCGCAGTACGTACTATTACGCAACGCACGCGCGGCCAGCGGGAACTCTGCTCCATACAATTGTGCCAACTCCTCCAGGCATCTTGTGGCTAGGTAGCTGGAGCTTTTCATGCCATAGGTCAGGGTCTGTAACTGTAAACATACAACTGGTGAGTTAATAGATTCTTTCCATAATATGTTTTGTAGATGGCGCTGTGACTCGTCAAGAAGTACGCAGCGAAACATATCTTTTATGTCAGTCAGAAATATGTACTCATAGACTCTGAAATCAAGCAATATGTCAAACATATCGCGTTGTGGTATTTTACCATTATACTGAAAATCATTTATGGACAGTTTTTTATCCCGTGTCCTTGCTTTTCCATCAAAGACAACGCGAAGAGGTTTACTCTTCTTATCAGGTCTTATTACCGCATGATGCGATAAAAAATAATGTGAATGAAAGGGGATTGTACTTCCGTTTACATCATATAGCTTGGCATGGCCAAGGTTTATGTACTCATTTATAAATTTTGAGTATGCAACCATAAGGTTGTTGTCTGTTTGAAATTTTTTATATAGGCTATTAAGCCTCTGTATGGCAACAGAAAATGAATCTCCGAGGTCTAAGGACTCTGTTGGGATGGAAAGGGGTAATCGCACATGGAACTTACCATCATTGAGTACCACGGAGGACTTGAAGTTGGCCTCACATAGCTCTGCCTCTGACACATGTTCTGCCTTTGCTGGCTGGGCCTCGTCCTGGCATCCTGCGGAGGGCAGGGCGTCTGCCTCCCAGAACCGCTCCAACAAGCCGGTCAGATCCTCTTCATGTTGATGCGACGTGCAGTGCATAACCGTCTTTATGTTATTGTTAGTAGTGGACAAACACGAGGACACACATGCATTGTTGATTCCACCCGCCACCACATAGCCGAATCTTGTGTTCAGTAGACTGGGATTGTCTGGTCCCAAGTTATGTTGACCTGGCAAAATAATATTAAAAAATACATCAGCTGCTAAAAGCATGGAGATGTCTTCAGGAGTGTGAAAGTCGGTATCCTGCCTTTTCGCAGAACTATTTTTGGCCGAATTTCATTTGCCAACTAACGTTTCGCCGACTTTTCACTTTGACAACTAACGATTACTAAATTTTTGTATGACAACTTTTCACTTGGCAGAATTATTGTAAAGCAGATTATTATTATGCCTCTAAACTTTTGGCAGACTAATCATTAGTCAAATCTTTCACTTGGTCGAACAACTTTTGGACGATTAACGTTTCGTTGATGCAACAGTTCCCTTTTGATACATTAGGCAAGTTACAAATAAGAAAAAGATACATACCAATGCTTACATATTTTTTGGTTGGCCGAAACTCTGGCAAACAAGAGTAACTGCGACAAAATGGAATATGGGTCAAAACCCAAAAACTGTAGGTTAGGTTAGGTTTGTTTTATGACCATGGATAGCGGAGCGAGCGAAGCGAGCGGAGCGTCAGATTGCTTGCTTACATGAAGGTAATATTAAAATGCTTGCAAGTATTACAAAAAAAAAACATATTATACATATATTTATAATTTACTTTTAGAATAGTTTTTAATTTTTAGTTTCAAATTAAATTAGCAAGAATTTACTAATAATACCACTACACTTTCAAATTGGAAGCAATGCACATCAATAATTTTTCTTCTGAGTATGTAGATTTATGTTCAAGAATTCTGTTAGGTAGCGCTTACCCACGATGTATTAATAAAACGGAGTTGCTAAACGAAACGCTACTCAATAAAACATTTGGTAAACAATAAACAACTAAGTGTATATTATGCCAACTTAAACATTCTGCTACATGAAAGGTGGCGTTTTAAAAATTTACGTAATAAAACACAGACCAAAAGTTAAGTTGGTAACGGTGAGGTTGGCAATTAATAAGTTGGCAATTGATAAGTTGGGAAATGAAAGGTCGGCGAAATAAAATTCCGCGAAACGGGAGTTGGGAAGTGATAATCGGCGTAACAATTTTCTGCGAAAAATAAGAGAACCGTGAAAGTCCCTATCTGCCAACACAATATTGTCTGGAATATTAAAATTCCTGGGATTATATTTTTGCTGTGGCAATTTGGATGTTATTTTATCCACGACAGAACACATTACATCCTGAGAGTAAGAATTATCAAGTGAGTTAATATTCACCACCACTGACTTTGAAACCGAACAATTTTGACGACCCAAAGTTGAAATTATTATATTATTTTGATATGTTTTTAACCTTAATTGCTCAACGACATGAGTCGTTATAAGGTTTGTTTGAGAACCTGTATCAAGCAAGCCCTTAACGGTCATAAAACTTCCATCTTTACAAGCGATGTTCAACTTGACAGTTGGTAACAATACTGTACTATGGCCGAATAATGCCATATTATTATTAGTTATGGGTGTATTCACCTCCACATCATGCAGAAGAGTGTTGTGCGATTTAGCACTACATATAGTACACTTGAATCTATATTTACATGGCTTATTGCCATGATCATTGAGACATAACACACATAAGTTGTTATTTTTTACATAAGCTTGCCTGTCATTGACAGACGCCATTCTAAATTTAGGACAATTGAAAAGCCTATGATCCTCAAGTTTGGCACAATAGCCGCAGCTTTTATTGACAATCGAGGGCAAAGATATTTTGGGCTTAGATTTATAATTAGCTTGAGTACTATTGCTGCTTACACTTTCTTCGAAACTAGAGGCCCTATTTTCTAAAAAGTCTAACAAGTCAGATACTTTAGGGAGATTACCTTTGTTTCGCTCTGAATGAAAGGCACGGCTTGAAAATTGGTCAAGCTTGCGCAATAATATTGGCAGCAGCAACATATCCCATTTGTCCACTGGTTTTTCCATGTTTTTTAAAGCACCTAAATGTTGACGAACACTAGACACAAATTCACGTAGATTGTGCGCAGTCCCCTTATTAATGACGGGGTAGTCCAGAAGATTATTAACATGGCTGGTCACCAATATACACTTATTGTCATAACGGCTTTTCAACAACTGCAGGGCCTCTTCATACGACGAGTCAACTAATGGCAAACTTTCGATGAGCGTTAACGCTTCACGACCGAGATATTTCCTCAAATAGCATAGTTTTTGCACAGGGGCTAGCTCCTGGTCGCGCCCGATGACGGCCTCAAACAGTTCCATGAAAGAAAGATACTTCGTGACGTCTTCACCCGTAAATACTGCTATGTCGAGGTGCGGTAATTTTGTGGTACCGTGTTTGATTTTACACTGCGTCGATTTGACAAGTTTGTTGACCTCCTCGCATATAACATAATAGCGCTCTTCCAAGTCGTCGGCTAGGAAGTCTTCGTCGCTGGTCTTATTTAAGAGTATGTTAATTTGTAATTGAGTTTTACGGTACTCCTCCATGGCTTTGTCAAGCGATTGCAATCGTATTTTTAAAATGTCATCGGTGCTGGTTTTGTTTATCTCTTCATTAGCCAGAAATCTCTCGAACCTTGTAAATTGCGCCTTGCACTGGCCTGCAGCGGCTCGTAGTCTTTTTAATTCTGCCTCGGACATCGCGAATTGCACTATGTCTTGCACAATACCAGCCGCTGGATTCATGCGACTTCTAAACAATGAAAACAAACGTGAAGCTCGTTGAACGAATGAATGATTCCGCTCAATACGACGATCGATTAGTGATCGAGTCTGCGGCAGATAAGCGCGCGCGGCTAACTTCGTGTTGTTTTTTCGGATGCGCTCTCCGTCAGCTTGCAAGCGAGCGACAAGATGGCGCCTAATAGACGATCGACTCGCGGCGTCTCCCTCGCACTCAAGGCGGCGCGTATAGCCGCGTCCCGTTCACGCAGCACACAGAAAACCGGCCTTCAACACGCCGACTCCAACTTTTAAACTAGCGTACTGTTGATATTTCCCAATTTTGGCACTGAATCACTACACTCACTTTCGAAGGACCACTTGTTGGGTCTTTTGATGTAAGTTAAAGTCCGAAACTGTGTAAATTAGAATTTATTTCTATTAAAAACTGCGAGTACATGTTAACGCGTGGGAGGCGTTGACGGAAGAGATCGAGTGTTGCTACATTAAAATATACATTAAAATTAGTGCAAACTAAATGAATTAATGTTGCCAAAACAGTTTGGATGGTGGTGATTGGGGGGTTTTAGGGTTTAGCTCATTCATTTTGGTTCCCACGAGTAGGGTCGATAAACAGGTCACTTGCAAGGTAACGCCCATTCCCGCAAGAAGGCAATTCAACGGTGTTTGCCGGGTCCACCGAGGTTGGCGCTAAGAACTGAACTCCTTTCAGCCATGCATCCCCTTGGCGCGGTACATCGGGGTATTTTTTATAGAGGTGTTCTTCCTCCTGGTCCGGGCGGCGAAGCCAGGGCCTCCATTCTCGCGAAGCATGACCACGAGGTTACGGGTTGCATTGGTCATTTCCTACCAGCGCTGTCTTGGCCGGTTAGGCCTAGTAGGTCTGGTTATTTACACGGTTAGGCCTAGTAGCCTAGTAGGTCTGGTTATTTACACGGTTAGGCCTAGTAGGTCTGGTTATTTACCCGGTTAGGCCTAGTAGGTAGGTCTGGTTATTTACCGCCGCCAGATGCTCGGCGTTGTTACTCGTTTTGCCCATTTCTGCATGTAGAAGTTATGTAACAAGAAATTATGAACAACTGGAGAGGTCATTTAAATTCAAAATAGACTACTAGACCTAGTTTTGAAATATATTTGAAATGGTTAATAATGATCTTACTAGCTCTGAAAAAATGTCATGTATTTTTGTTAAAGCTAGAAACCTAAATTTTATCAATTGAAACTTAGAAATTTCATGAACAGTCGAAAGCGCTGTCCGCCATTTTTGTCTTTTGCTAATCTGTGGCGTGACGTAGAATTACCTGTAAATATTCGAAATTCGACCGTCGTATAGTGCCATTCCGCTCACTCCAATATACTTTGACAGCAGATCGAGAGGGACGGCACTATTCGAAGTCGTCAAAGTAGACTTTCAGTTATCTTTACAGGACCGATGACGTCACTATCATAAGCGAAAATGGCGGACAGCGTATTAAGCATTTAAAAATACAGATTAAAAACCATATTTTTAAATTCAATTTTTTCGGCCATCTTTCACTTTAATTATTGTATTAAGCGGTTTACACTCGCCGTCCCTGATGAAGAGCTCCATACGAGTTCGAAACATGTCGGGCCGTTCCTGACAATTTCACGTGAGTGTAAACCGCTTAATACAATAATTAAATAATATGTCTCACGAAAGTTTTAATAAAATTATCTTTCACTTTTATGAATTGAAAAATATATATTTAGGTTTCCTTTGCTTAATACTATCCATACTAATATTATAAATGCGAAAGTGTGTCTGTCTGTCTGTCTGTCTGTTACCTCTTCACGCTTAAACCGCTGAACCGACTTAGATAAAATTTGGTATGGAGATAGTTTGAGACCCGGGAAAGGACATAGGATACTTTTCATCCCGAATAAATTTAGTGTTCCCGTGGGATGAGCGGGGGGTGTGTAATAATTCATAGAACAACAAATGGTATAACGTTCATCACATCGAATAACATATAATATAATTTCAACACATAGAATCGATCAATTGATAGAATTATCATTTCGTAGAAAATCTGTTCATATATTTTCATTTCTTATAACAACACTTGGTATATTTTTTGTTTCGTATATAAACACTAAAAATAATGAACACTTAATATAACGAACATTTAATAGAATAAACAAATAACATAATACATACTTAATATAATGAACATTTCATACAATAAACATGTAATAGAATAAACAAATAACATAATACAGTTAATAGATTTTTTGTCAAGAGAGAGTGACTATTTTGTATCATTTACGCGCTTATGAATTAAAATGCATAAAATTCAAGTACTTGTTTTTTTTTGCCAGTATTCCGCCTTAGCTCCAAACTTAAAAAAAAAAAAAACCTCGAAGGCCAGGTAGGAGCTCGCTACGCTTCCCTCCCGCCTGACCTTCTATCCTAACCCGGCCACGTCGGATCTGCTCTGAAAGGTTTTGCTCGCTCGTATGTTTTTTTTTTGGCAGCAGTCCGCCTTAGCTCCAAACTTAATACTTTCCTGAAAGTGGTTGGGTGGATTGTTCTTGTATGTAAACAGTATGAATACAAGCAAAACTTTTTTCGGTACGCAAAAAAAAAATAACCTCGAAGGCCAGGCGGGAGCTCGCTACGCTTCGCTCCCGCCTGACCTTCTAACCTAACCCGGCCACTTCGGATCTGCTCTGAAAGGTTTTGCTCGCTCGCTTCGCTCGCTCGCTCGTATGTTTTTTTTTTGCCAGCAGTCCGCCTTAGCTCCAAACTTAATACTTTCCTGAAAGTGGTTGGGTGGATTGTTCTTGTATGTAAACAGTATGAATACAAGCAAAACTTTTTTCGGTACGCAAAAAAAAAATAACCTCGAAGGCCAGGCGGGAGCTCGCTACGCTTCGCTCCCGCCTGACCTTCTAACCTAACCCGGCCACGTCGGATCTGCTCTGAAGGGTTTTGCTCGCTCGCTTCGCTCGCTCGCTTGTTCAAATTTTGTAATTTATGAATGCGAAAGTATATTATACGAAAAATACATTCTATTAAACGTACATTCTATTAAACGTACATTCTATGAAATTATTGTTATAAGAAAAGTGCATTATATTAAACGTGCATTCTATCAAATGATTGTTATAAGAAATGACTTTCTATCAATTGTGCTTCTACGAAATAACGATATATGAAATAAACATTCTATGAAACGTTGTTATACAATCTGAAAATTCTACCAAACGTATGTTCGGTCATATGAAAATATGTTAATTGTTTTTCTATGAAATGAGACGCACCCATGAGCGGGTAACACCGCGGGGCACAGCTAGTACAGAATAAACATTAGTGTATTACAATTTGACATGAGTCAACTAGCCTATTACACGTTACCAATCTTTAGTAATAAATGACGCGTCTACAAGTGCGGACATCCTTGTATTTATATATTAAATTTCTGTTGATATATGTTATGTTGATAAAAATCATAACGCTAAGGCGAATATGGTGCTAGAAAAATTATATAAATGTTTGACCATGATAAAAATCTCGTACAAAAGCCATATAGTAATTGATAACATCCCTGGACATAGTTTCCGTTGGCAGCTGTTTGTTAGAATAGAATAGAACCGGCCCTCGCCGCGCATGTCGCGGTCGCGTGTCGAACGCAACGGCGAGACTGCACGCGACAGCGAATCACTGGTTCATGTTATATTTTATGTTATCTACGATTACATAAATAACAAGATTTTTTATGAAACCATTCGTACATTATGCGTAACTCATTAAATTTTACTCGAGTAAAAACTATCAAAATTCTTTTTTGTACATATGTAAGAAGCAGTAAGAAGCAAACTTGAGTATGCGTCTCAAATTTGGAATCCATGTTATAATACTTATACAGACCGAATAGAATGCGTCCAGAACAGGTTCGTCAAATACCTCTGTTATAAATCAAAAACTCCTTTCAAGACGACGAATTATGTCATCCAAGAAAATTAGATTGCAATATATGGAAAATTTGGCAAAATTAAAGGACAACTTTTATCTATCAGGATATGTAGGTTATAGAGCCAAGTTTAATTTTATCTACTCTCCCCCCCTCTCAGGGGTGAGCGTCACCCCCCCGCGACCTCGAATGTGTCCCGGAGTGCGGTATTTTCCACTTTAAAAGAAAACCGTGTACGATACATACAAAGTGTATAAGAACGAAATAATCCTGAATAAATTTACTATAAACCTCTCATACATTCAAAAGCGATAGCACTTATACAATCAGCGCAATCTGTTACCAAATACTAACGTTTTTAATTATTGATCTTTTTTTTCTGCTAAAGGGTTAGTTATCTCAAAAACTGCACACTTCTCGGCCAAAATATGTATGACAAAAGTAAAGAATGAAAAATTTTCTTTCTAAAAATGTGTAATTTATTTCTGTTACTCTTTAATTTACCGTTGCAATGCTATTTTTAAAATTTAAGTCATTTGGCCATTATGCGAAATATAAATATTCGTACTAGTTAAACGGTGTTACTTGCAATACCATAGACTTCTTATATGTTTTTCTGTAATCTACAAATATTGAACTATATCCTGTATTTTTTTATTTTTTTTAGACCTACTATTTTAGGAAATAAGGGAAGTGTGGGGAAATCGTCAAGTATTGCTCATTTTCGTAAATAACTTCAAAACCGTTTAATTTAGAATGATGAAATATATATATTTGAGATGTTCATAATGTACCCTTTCATTTGATATGTCACACGATATACTTTGCCATTTTTTTTTCTAATTTGCCCCCTATAACTGGCCTCATGTCAAAATTTATTAATTTGCGTTACGTTACGTTACACGTCCATGTTTGGGTCATCAATTTACATACGTGTACCAAATTTCAACGCAATCGGTCCAGTAGTTTCGGAGCAAATTGGCTATGACAGACGGACGAACTGACACAGACACACGAGGGATCCTACTATAATCATAGCGAATAACTAATATTATAAATACAAAAATTTCAGAAGTTATTTAAAAAAAAATGAAGGTACCTAAACTTAACATACAGGTAACGTACTGGATTAAAATACGCGTCCTATGCGTCCTATAAAGGACAATTAATTCCCAGGAACACGGGCAAAGTCGCGGGTAAACGCTTGTAGAACATATTGGTACAGATTGATACGCCTAGTCTGCATGTAACTATATACATAATATCTTGATACATTCCGACTCCCGTACACTAAGTAACGCCGGGGTGAGAGTTGGGAGCGCGATAAGCGGACACATCGGGCGAAGTTCACGGACGCAGCGATAGCGCGGCGTGTGCGTGCCCCCGCTACAGCGTGCAGGAGCGCGCCCCGAGCGTCGCCGCCGCTGACGTGGCGCGCCCCGAGCGTCGCCGCGCTGACGTGGCGCTCGCGGCGTGTCTAGTGACGTGTAAGCACTGACCGCTACTGATTTAATGTTATACATTTGTGCCTGCTAAGGGTGCTATTTATAAACACGTGATAACTCAATTTTAATCAATGAACATTTATTATTTACTTAGAATTCATTATGTGCTGTTTCACATTTTGATGAGAGATGCTTAAGCGTTCAAAATTTTCAAGGATCATAAATTATTACTAGGTTTAGTACTATGGCATCCGTCACGTGATACGATTAAAGGACTATGTAAGACGTGAAATAGTTGCATTCGGTATGTAAGGACATGGGAGGACCTTGAAGCGAACCACGATGAGCGGATAAACACTGCCCCGGAAGGTCGTAGACGTGATATTACATGGAACCATTCAATTACCAATATATGGCCGAAAGCGAGCAAAAAGCCACTTGCATTGCGAAGACCTTTGTGTGGCTTCATTTGGTTTCAGGGGGGCTTTGGGCGGGCGGGGAGGAGGGCTGCTGCGGCGGTACCTGCGGGTCCTCGTCCTCGTCCGCGCGCGGCTCCAGCGGCAGCTCGAGCCGCGCCAGCGCCGGCTGCAGGCGCAGCGCCGCGGCCAGGCCCGCCGGCAGCCGCGCCGGCGCCGGCGCCGCCTCCAGCCGCGACAGCGTGTGCAGCGCGCGCGCCTACCATTACATACAAAACAAATGTTTAACAAGGAGACGAAATAAAAGGAACATTTTGGCTTAATTAAATACCTAACTTCAACCATTCAGAGTGCCTCGAGACTTACAAGATGAGACCAAAAGAAGAACGAACAATAAAGTCTTTTACTTACTTTCCTCAGCTTGGATCTTTGTACAAATTGAAAAGTGAAGTATAGTTGTAACCTTGAGCGCGTGCGACTGATCAACTCCGCGCAGCAGCAGCACCTCGTCGGCGGTGAGCGCTTGCAGACGGCCGCTTGCAGACGCGCGCTCGGCGCGCAGCACGCGGCGCCGCTCCACGCAGCCGTCGTCGTGCTCGTCCGCCGCGCCGCGCCACGTGCACTGCATCTGAGGGACCACACCACACGACACAGCGGTTACTGCTTGCCGCTAGACCACACGGCTCCAGCGACCACAGTTACAAAATTGTCTGAAATGTAATGACGTCATCAAATGCTGCTCGCTCAGGGTGACTGATCGCCGAAATCACTGAAAGTCTTTTTTTGAATGAAAAAGTTGCAACCGTCTGTGGACGTTATGTGACTGTAAACAGATTTTCTTTAAGCTGCATTTAAATGCTGTTAAAATCACAATTACAATGGAGAGTAGGTAGGTGTACCTGCAGCGAGATCCACTCACCTTGCTCTTCCGGTATACCGTATCAGAAACCATCTCGTAGTGCACATGGCAGAGTCCCGACACATCCGTCTCATTCCGCTCACCCTCTTCAAATTGGAACTGAAACACATTTCTCTTTGTAACAAACAATACTATTAAGACAATTAAATATAATGCAGTAATTTCAAGTAATAAGGTATATAAAATATGTCATTAGATAAACACCATAAAAACATATAAATAAACAACCATTTTGCACCAAAACCATTAGTTAAATTATCCATAAACAAATACAAATAATCTATTAGTAACTATTTCAATTATTACCACAGTTTATTATAATAAAAGTCACAAATTATAAATTATTTACAGATGTGTGCACATAACAGTATTGTATACCTTCGTTTCCACAAAATAAGTAAGGTTTAAGTAATAACCTGAAATAGACTGATGAGAGATTTCTTATAGTCGAGTACATCAGGAGGGTCGGCAGGGTCGAGGTAGGCGGCGGTAATGTGGCCAGCGCTCCAGGTGGCCAGGAATGAGGAGCTCGGCATGGAGTCCCATATGGAGGGCTTGGGGAGGAAGTCTGCAGTCCGGTGCTTGCCACGCAACAGCAACTGAGGAGACTCCAGCTACAAAATGTTTAACGTAAGATAAGATATTTATTGAATAATAACTTATTTTACAGTAATAATAACTATAGACTAAGACTTTCTACTTGAATGAAATGGACTAGAATTTACTTTGACAACTATGAAATAATAACACATTAATTAAGACTGAACCTTGCAGTTCCTAAATAAAAAAGTGAGACATACCACATCACTGTGGTCTGTTTTCATCTAATAACTATCATGCCATATAAGGCTTACCACAGTAAAATGAACATAATATGAGTGTATAAATTAAAAATTTCTAGAGCTGTAAATAATTCATTGCATGACATGCCAAAAAGAATTCATTCACATGATTCCTACATTATCTTAAGTATAGTAGATATTTCTTTGGTGTTATATCCTCTTAAGGACCGAAAAAGGACATTCGGCAAACTAATTATAAACATTACTTAAATGACAGAGGAGTTCTAATGACTAAAGTGCCTTGGGCATGACAAGCTTAGCACGAAAGCAATGTGTGCTCACCGTAAAGTGCAGCAGTAGACCCTCCGGGATGGGCTGCGTGCGCAGCACGAGCTGCGCCTGCGTGCGCCAGCCCAGCTCGCCGCCGCTCGCGCTCGAGTCGCTCAGCAGCACGCTCGAAGACACCGAGAACTGCGCCGCGCCCGTCAGCGCACGCGCAACGTCACCGGCGCCGGCGCAGGGGCCGGCCGCCAGCGCCACGCATAACCACCACACAAACAACATGTCGGGTACTTCACATCTACGGCGGAACCGATACGTCCGCGCGGCCCGTTACTCCGGAAACTACTCCTAAACTGTCAAAATTGCCGGCTTGTAGTTAACTTTGTTATCATCTGTTTACGTCATTAAGTCATTACGAACTTTGTCATCGTCGATGTTACTCGATAGTCTCGATACCACTTATGCTATCGAAATGGATCATCCATCCTTCTCATTAATAAAATGTAAGAGAGAGAAAGCCAGTATTTGAAATTGATACACATATACAGTAGTCACAGGGACGTACTTTTACTGTTCAAGCCACTGCTTAAAACGTCAAAAATGACGTGGTTCCACCTACTTCACTCGCTGACAGTTTGAATAGCGGGAAAATATGTTTACGTTTAAGAACTTTGCCCGATCGTAAAATACATTATTTATAACTTTAATGGCCACGGTTTATTGCCATCCTACTAGGTGATCTAGATACGCCTGAGTTCGAACTAAAGTGTAAATAAATGTTTTGTTCGTATACGTTTTTCCGATCATACGAAGAATTTTGAAGGATTATTAGAAATTTCCGAATAATTATGCTTTCAGCCCAACAGTCACTTAGGTAATTGATCAGGAAAAGTGAATAATATTTAATTTGGACTTCAAAAAATGATGGTCAAAAAGATGTCTTAAGCACAAACTAAGTTCGAATAATAATCCATTGGTAAGCACTTTTCCAAAACCAATTTTGGAGTAGTAGGGCCTCGTGCAGGGTCCGTCCGGATTGTTACTACCGTCTTGCCTGCTAACCCACCGCCAAACAGCAATGTTCGCATTGTTGTGTTCCGGTGTGGGGGTAAGATAGCCGGTGAAATTACTAGCATAGAGGCATTCTATCTTCGTCCTCCGGGTAGGCAAGCACTTGTGACTCCTCTGGTGTTGCAGGTGTTTATGGGCGACGGTAATCGCTTTCCATCAGGCGATACGTTTGCTCGTTTGCCCCCTATGTATGACATAAAAAAAAAAAAAAGCACGCCACGCTTAGCAGCTAAACGGATTTCAACCATTTCGGGCGCAATCACGACCTCGAGGCTGTGTTTGTTCGATTTTGAACCTTGTTCCTCAAATACTATTTACTGACTGTACAATAATAGCTTTCGTCGTATTTACTCATTCCTCCTTGTAGGTGCATTTTTTGCACGTGTCCTTATGGGGAGAAACAATGTGACTAATAGGTAGTGTATCTATCTTTACAGCAAACAATAACATTATTATAAGGGTTTATTTCAAACCAGCCCGTCTAGTCTAGCACAACTACGCTCCGTGACTCTTGTCGCGCGACATAACGTCGCTCGTCACTCTCTCATATGTTAGTACATACACAGAAGAAAGAGATGGGTACCTACATATATTTCTCGCACGAGAAAGAGTTACGTGTCACAGTTGTGCTAGAGGATTGCGTGTAAAACAAAAGACGATGTTTCATTATATTAATACTCTTTATTAAATAATTTAAATTGCACATGAACATTTCATATAACTTAACCAAAATAATACATCTATAGGTACAGCAATAAATACAACTGCCGCTATAACTCTCATGCTACAAATATCTTAACAACAATACAAGGTTTAGCGTCTCGTAGGGACGGCGGCGCAGGCGCGGCTCTCCACTGACAGTATTGCCGCTTCCCACTCCCATACAGAAAAGTCAACATTTCGAGCCTTTCGGATTTTTCTACCAAGGACAGTTTTCGAACTTCTTACAAAAGTTTCCAAGATTTGCATTCTCAATTGCATTACTAGGCATGAATGAAACTCGTCTTTAGAAGTGGAGTCTACAAAGAAACTGTCTGTATTAATATAAAGTAAAGTGGCCACAAAGGATCACAGGGACTCATCGCGCCCTGGTGTGACGTGGGAGTGGGAGGAGCCGCGCTCGCGCCTGCGCCGTTTGTACTGTACAAGTGTACACTGTTTGGATTGGACGCAAGTGGTCTTTGGTCGCCGCTCGTAACACTACGTAACAGAGTGCGCACGCGCACCGGCCGATCACGCCCACCGGTGCCCATATTGAGCAGGTTTGAAAAGGCATGTATTTAACGCGGCGACAAATTAATCTGATTTAGGGATTTATAAAAAATTAAAGGGGGTAGCAAAAATAATAAGTTGGCGACTAATTGCGGAGACTAATAAAGTAAAAAGTAGCAGCTAAGTAATCAATTTTCGGCTTTGTTTCAATATAAACTAGCATCGAGTTTTGGCTACTGAATTAACTAATTAAGCGGAAACATGACAGCGGATAAAAAGTTGAAAATGGCCTACTCTAATTGTTCAATGGAGATTGCATATAAAATAAATCAAGGTCATAAAAAAATTAAAGGAGCGCTTTTTAGGAAATAAAAAAAAAAATTGGGCAAGTGCGAGTCCGACTCGCGCATGAAGGGTTCCGTACATATTTATTTATTTATTTATTTGTACATGGAGAACCAACAGCTTATTTTACGCAAGTAGTAACATGACTAGTAATACAGAGCCAATTATAGGATCTCACATATAGCAACATAATAATATTTAACATTAAGTTAAATAACACGCACAGTTTTACATAGGCACATGCAATATTAACAGTAAATTAATACTAAAATATAGAAACTAAATTATGAAGTTGGAACAAAGGTGAACAATAAGTACCCAATTAATTACAGTAAGTTATTTCACTAATCTGCAGAGTTCATGCATAAAAGCTAATAATTTACCAAATTTAAACATACTTTACGCTCGGGCATACCTGCTAACTACAATCATAATTTTTAATCAAAGAAAAATGATGCCAATTTACGCCTCACAGAAGGAATGGAACAATTGAAAATGTCAATATCTAGGTCTCTTGTCACATTATTTAAGCAGCGACTGGCTCGAATCAGAAAACTATTTTGCCTATATTTGGATGAAACACATTTAACTGAAAGGGGGGGGAAATGTCTTTTAGACCGAGTAGGTGCATTAAACGAGAGTTTATGAAGCAGTTCGGGGCAATCAAGATTACCACTTGAGATGTTGAGAATGTAGATAATGTCAGCTATCTCACGACGCTTACGTAACGGTAATAAGTGGTGTTTTTTGCACATGCTATAGTAAATGGTCGAATCATAAGGACATTTTAGTTTAAAATTAAGAAATTTGAGAAACTTTTTTTGAACGCGTTCAATTCTATCAGTGTAGGTTCCATAGCAAGGATTCCAAATTTGAGAGGCGTATTCCAGCTTACTCCTAACTAAAGAGCAATAAAGAACTTTCAGTGTCTTAGCTTGAGTAAAGTGACCGGAGTTCCGCATTATGAACCCCAATGCTTTTAAAGCACTACTCACCGTCTTCTCTATATGGATGTCGAAGAGGAGTTTAGAGTCGTGTATTACACCCAAGTCTCTCATGTGACTGACCTTATTTAATACTTGATCTTTAAGTGTGTAAGTATTAGGGACTAGGTTACGCTGGCGTGAAAAAGTTATTGAGAAACATTTGGATGGATTTAAATCCAGCTTATTGGCTTTGCAGTAATTGTCTAGGCGCAATAGATCCGACTGGACAAGTAAGGTATCATGACTCGACTTTATTTTTCTAAAAATTTTCATGTCATCAGCGAAGCATAGGAGTTTAGAGTGAATAAAACAGTCACTGATGTCGTTAACGAAAATATTGAACAACAACGGTCCAAGTAACGACCCTTGAGGGACTCCACTCGGTACCGTTACCCATCCCGACATATAATTGTTAACGACAACAGCCTGCGATCTGTTATCTATATAAGACGAAAACCATCTCAGTAAGTCTCCATGAATCCCTATGTCACACAGCTTAGATAACAAAATGGAATGGTCAATTCTATCAAAACACTTGCTGTAATCAGTATAAATGACATCCACTTGGAAACCACCATCCATCGCTTCGGTGACATAATCATTTAAGAGAATTAGATTGGACACAGTGGATCTACGCTGAAGGAACCCATGCTGGTTAATGCTAAAAGAGTTCTTCAGAGCATTATATACTTGATTATAAACGACTTTCTCTAAAACTTTGGATAATATGCATAATTTTGAAATAGGCCTATAATTTACTATATCGGTTTTAGCACCCTTTTTGTGGACTGGCGTAATGTAAGCAGACTTCCATAGGGAGGGAACAGTGCATTCTGAAAAGGAGCGTTTAAAAAGTAACGTGATGGGAATAACAATAGTTTTAGCGCAGTTGATTAAAAACTGCGCTGGGAGGTCATCAGGGCCAGCAGACTTAGACGGGTCTAATTTTAGTAGAATATTAACGAGTTCCTCTGGGTTAACTTCAATGTTAGACAATATATATATATTATATATATAATCTAGAACAAGTTTGTTGTTGTATGGGAGCCCCCCTTAAATATTTATTTTATTTTAATTTTAGTATTTGTTGTTATAGCGGCAATAGAAATACATCATCTGTGAAAATTTCAACTGTCTAGCTATCACCGTTGTTGAGGCCTGGTGACAGAAGGACGGACGGACGGACGGACGGACGGACGGATGGACGGACGGACGGACGGACAGCGAAGTCTCAGTAATAGGGTCCCGTTTTTACCCTTTGGGTACGGAACCCTAAAAACCAACCTAACCTAACCCGGCCGAGTCGGATCTTCTGCTAATATTAGTCGCCAAGTCATTATTTATAGTACCTCGCCTATGATTTCAGTAATCTTGTTTATTATTTCTGTTACCTTAAAGTAGCTGCCATTATATGAATTTTAAAATATCCTTAGTTTAAAGCTCATTTAATATAAATGATTGCCAAAATATTTAATCGCTGACAAGTTATTATTTTAGTTGCAAATAGTTTGCTGCTCTTTAATTTTTCTGTCGCCGCGAAAATAATAGGTAAGCCGTTTGAAAACAAATCTTAGGCTGTAACACTGAATTTCATAGCTCTTTGCTTATAATAACAATTTGGTAACGCAAATACTGGCTGTATGAAATAGGCCTCGTGTCGGGCAATCTCCGGTGTTCTGCAGCACTCAAACAAATAAGTTAAACACGTGTCCCTCCCGCAACAGACAACAAGGGGCTCCGGAACAACAACCCGCGCCGCTCACGAGTAGATCGTCATCAGGATCATCTGTCAGACATAAACAACGGTTAACTTATTAGAAAGAGTTCATAAGATCATAAAGATTTTTCCAATTTGAAACATCTAGATATAGGAACAGATGGAAGTTTATCAGCTAATGTATTGACGGCCGGAAGCTACCTTGGCGTCTCTCGGTGACGCTGAGCTCTTAGTTTTAGTGCCATGTCAAATCAGTCAACGCTCTTTTTATAAATATAGGTATGTTTTTGTTTTGTTCTGGTAATAAGTATCTCTACTAGTTACGCACCTCTTCCAGTGAGAGAGGATTGGACTTCAACTTCGTGTCGAGGCTGCGGTAACGTTCTGAAAAATAAGCGCAAGTTACAGTTAACACTTATTTGAATTTGTTTATTATGTGCACGAGGTTGTTCTGCGAGATTCCGTTTATATTTTGTTTAAGTCGTTTTTCTTCCAACAACGAAGCTAAGTATCGAAGTGTATTAAGAAAACCAGAGTCATGTATTTCACATGACCGGGGGCAGTGTGAATTCAGCTAGGTACCTATACCTATACATCAATAATATCAAACAATATATTTTTTTATTTAATCCTTATTGCACAAAAGAAAACTTATCGCACAAAGGCAGACTTAATGCCATGAAGCATTCTCTAGCAAAGCCTAAAAAAAATATAGGCGGTGTAACTAAACTTACACATAAGTAACAAAACGTAATTAATATAGGTGGTATCTATAAAAAATCGGGCGGATACCTTCCCTTCCACTTAAATCGAAACCAGATCATGGGCGTACTTAAGTTATCGATGATAATATGGCAGGTGATAGGGCCGATACAGTTTACCCGCATTCGAGTTTCTACATATCTTTTACCTTTTTTTTTTTTTTGCTTGCCTAAGGGGCCCTTTGCACTGCTGTTAATAAATGACTCAGGGTCTGGTCAGCGTCACTCTTGTGGCAGCTGTGAGAGACAGAGTGTCCCCCCCCCCCTCCCCCGGTACGCACCGTGCGCGAGGTGGATGCGCGCGAGCGCCAGCAGGAACGCGTCGGCCGCCAGCTCGGCGCGCGGCGCGAACCGCGCCACGCACCCCTCCAGTACCTGTCACGCACGTCATGTCAACCGTTAGGTCAAACGTGTTTAGGACAAAGACGTTAGGGAAAATGATTTTAGGGATTTCGAGGGCGAAACGAGCTAGTAGGAATTTTAGGAAGAACTGAGACTGAAGGGGCAATGGTGTTAGGGCATTTTGGCAAGTAGGTACGTTTTACGACAGTTCGAATTAGGAAAAACAATATTAGGGCACATGCATTTAGGGCAATTAACGTTAGGATAAAAGATATTACGAAAAACCAACAATAGGACAAATAGATTTATGAAACTAGCTTTTGCCCGCGACTACGTACGCGTGGAATTTGATAAAAGGGATTATTAAAAGCGCCTAAGCAAATGTAAGAGCAATTGTGCTTTTGGTCTAATAATGACATTTCGTACAGGGTCACCGTACCCCAACAGAAATGTTCACTCACTTTTCAATCTTTTTAAGTATAATTTCCAGGATGAAAACTATCCTGTCCTTCCTTGGATCTTAAACTATTTTTATGCCCAATTTCATCAAAATCGATTCAGCGGTTTAAGCGTGAAGAGGTAACAGACAGACAGACACACTTTCGCATTGATAATATTAGTACCTATGGATGTAGATATATTTTTTTTAATGTGTCTACACCACAATTTTTATATTAAACCATTGATACAAAGAGCATTGGTGCTAAGGTGTAAAGCCTTTCAAATAAACAAATGCAAAGATCGACACACAAAGTAAGTATAAGGAGAAATTCGATAGGTTGCTTGGGAGTTTAGCGTGGCGTGTTTGGTTGGAGGGAGGGTGGCGGAAAGGTTAACGCGATAGACCGGCAATCTCAGAAGTTACCGGGTTCGATTCTCGGTCTCTTCCACCAGGTGACTAACTTCAATTTTTCTTTAATTTTTGCTCTTTGTATCAATGGTTAGGACAAATAGTTTTATGAATTCCGATATAGATTTCATCGCTTCGCTCGTCGTCGTACCTAATGAGGTCTAAATCACCTATTTCATATTAAGGATTTAGGTATAAGTTAAATGTCAAAAAGGTTAGGTATTCCAATATCAACGTTGTTAGGGATTTCTAGTGCGACCCCGAGCTGCTAAAATAATAATAAGCCTCTTTATTTCCTTTAAAGTATATACATCACATTAAAGTAACGGTAAAATTAATTTCGCTATTTTGTTAGTAAATAATGGTAAATATAAGTTTTTTTTTATATTTACCATTATTTACCTAGCTGATATATCGGGCTCCTACTTGAGGGTACCTTGTTGCTGGCGGCGACTCCGGCGGCCCTCAGCAGCGCGCGCAGGCGGTAGGAGGAGGCGCTGCCGCAGGCGGTGGCGCCGGCGTGGCGCGCGAACACGGCGCGCCACAGCGCCAGCACGCGCAGCAGCGGCGGCACGTCGCGCGCCGGCATGCGCCCGCACACGCCCGCGTCGCGCAGCGCCACCAGCGCGCGGCACAGCGCCAGCGACGCGCGCCCGCCGCCCGCCGCCGCGCCGCTGCGCCGCAGCGCGCCGCGCAGCCCCGCCGCGTCCACCTGCGCCGGCGCACAACACACACCGTCACTCACTTGTCATAAACACTCCCACGCCGACGAGTGCCAATCGACTTAGGGCTCATTCAGACGAACGGCACTTTCCTTACAGACGAACGGCACTAGTACAACTGCAGCCGTCGCCACGTCTCGACGGCTGCCGTCGACGCGTTGACGGCAGCCGGCAACGCGTCGACGGCAGCCGTCGACAAGTGGCGACGGCAGCCGTCAACAGGTGGCGACGGCTGCAGTTGTACTAGTGCCGTTCGTCTGTAAGGAAAGTGCCGTTCGTCTGTATGAGCCCTTACGGTAGATGACAATTTACAACTTTGTACTCATACGCTTAACCTTTCGAGCGCCAAGCGGCAAAGCAATTCACCGTGCCATTGACGCCAAACCAAAAAAAAAAAGTTGCTCCAAAATCAACAGAGATTGAAAAACACAGATAGTGGTTTAAATTAGCATGTTTTGGACCATTGAAATTTTTGACGTCAATATGCGTCGTTGGCGTCAGTGGCACGAATTCCCGATGACGTGATTTGCCGTCTTTGGCGGTCAAAGGGTTAATTACAAAAGCGATACCCGATTTTGTTTTTATTAAGGGTACGATTTAGTTCCTTGCGACTTTATGGTGCTTGATTTGATACATTATCAGTCTATAGTCAAATCAAAATAAGATCCTTGTCGCTACCGAAAGTAAAATGGGCGTCATAACCGGATCGGTTTGTGTAAAAATAATACCTACATTACTACAGACGCCGGGAAATAAGGGCTCGCCGGCCGTGTAGGTATAGGTAGACGACCGACCGTAGGGAGGCCGGATAGTGCTACGAAGCCGGCAAGCCCTTTTCACGGCTAAGGCATGTACCCAAGTAGCAAAATTTTGTCGTGTAAACGTTCTATAGTGCTTTTCTCAAACATATGCAATGAAATAAAAAAATACACCATTCAAAAAACCATAGGTAATTCAGCTGTTCAGCCGGCTCATGAACACAGACGCCATGTTAAAAAAAATACTTCCTGGCCGAGGCATTCAAATTTGTATGAAATTCCTTTACAGTTCTCTTGAATTGTTCCGCCCGAAACGTGACATTTCGAAGCCTGTTTTAACGCATGTTATGACAATATTTCATTGCATGGTTGAGAAAAATACATTAGGTATTATCTTCATAAATTAATACGTTGGATCTCCTGCCATACCTCTTCCACTTCCTCTTTCCCGAGCAGTTTCACTAGCATTGCCCGCATCTCCGGCTGCAAAAAACAATGCATTAAAATAATTTGTAACCATCCGAAACCCATCGCTTTCGTCGGTACTGAAATTAACTTCTACGCACGGGTAGCGGCTGTCGCTCGTCGAGGAACTCTGATGAAATGCTTCTAATGATCATATTGTCTTCGTTCACCTCCCTGAAACATGGAAGATGGGAGGATTATTGACTATTAGTACTCTTACGTGACATAACAATTTGAATGGCCCCTGAAGACTCACCATATATTCGCGTGCTGATCAGTAAGCACACGCAACAGAAACGCAGCTTCCGTGTGCGCGCGGCGCGTGTGCGGCACGAGCAGGTACTCGCCGGGCGGCAGCGTGAAGAACGTCGCCACCTCGCGTGCGCGCGACCTGCCGCCAAATAACAGCGAAATTAACAAGCTATCATTGACAATCTTCATCATAATCTTGTCAGCAAAAAGACTTGCAAAAGCTTTGCTTGCTACTTGGCAAAGAACTCAAACAAAGGATCTCCACATCCACAATGATTGTCCGTGTCCCCTCCTCATCTAACGATTTCCCGTGATCCTGACCAGACCCTGACCGCTGATCCTAACCTCTGTTGACCGACCTTGTTGGGAGTCTTCCTACGACGGATCACTATCACCATTTAATAATCTTTGTTTTGCAACTCTCAATAACTTTGGTTCTTTCGGGCATGAACCTTATGTCCCGATGCTTTCCACAATGACTGGTGGAATATCGTAAAGAAGCATCAGGGTCCGTGGAAGATCGAGATGAAGTCCTTCGGCCAGTAGTAAAGGAAGGGCAATTGTTTACTGACCAGTGCGTGACGTCGAGCGCGCGCAGGCCGGCGAGCGGGCGCGCGGACAGGCGCGGCGCGGCGCCCGGCGGCAGCTCGTACAGCGCGAACCCGATGGCGCGCAGGCGCCGCGGCGCGCGCAGCGAGTACTGCTGCGTCACCGACACCACCACGTGGCACTTGTCCGCGCCGCCGCCGCCCGCGCACGGGATCTGCACGTGGAACTGCGGGTTCGTGCCCGTCGTCTCTGTGGAGCGGAGCAAGCTCGCCTCAATACAAAGTCTGCACAACTCTAAACGGATTCATAAATTCATAATGCTAGATGCTAAATGTAGATCTGTCAAATATATGATGGAAAATTACTCGAGATTACAAGAAACCAGCAACAGACCTCAGGTCAGTGATCAGTTGTATCAGTATCAGCGTCTTCTCGAGTGAACTCCGGAGTCATCATCCTCCTAGCCTTTGTCCCATTTTTGAGAATGAATTCTCAATCGGGGTCGGCTACCTAAATCCCAAGATGTGGCGTAGGCACTAGTTTTTACGCAAGCGACTGCCATCTGACCTTCCAACCCAGAGGGGAAACTAGGCCTTATTGGGCTTATAGGTGGTTTCCTCACGATGTTTTCCTTCACCGAAAAGCGAGTGGTAAATATCAAATGACATTCCGTACATAAGTTCCGAAAAACTCATTGGTACGGGCCGGGTTCGAACCCGCGACCTCCGGATTGAAAATCGCATGCCCTAACCACTAGGCTACCACCGCTTGAACGCACGAGTGAACTCCGGAGTATAACATGTCTAATCATCTGGTGTACTGTACGACGGTGGGCGGGCCTCCGGCGATGGAGCCACAGGCCATCAGCCCTTCGCTCGGCCCCGGGCACCAGCTGACCCGACAGTATTGACTAAAGTGCTTATTACACTTGGCTAAATTTAGGATCCTAAGTAGGGATGCAGCAATACGAAGGAGTGAGATGGAGATATCTCCATACGTGTTTCACATATTGCTGCATCCCTCTCGTTAGTGACTAATTTAGGAAAGTGTAATAGACGCTTAGTCGGAGGACACTGACCGACTGCGGTGGGCGGGCCGCCGGCGTTGTACCCGCGGCGCCAGCGGCGGCGCGCGAGCACGGCGCGCCACGGGCGGCGCGCGCGCAGCGCCGGCTCGCGCATCCAGTCGTCCGGGCCCACGTGCACCAGCTCCAGCCGGGAGAACAGCGACGCGAAGTCCGTGAACGACATCCTGGAATGTATCAACCATTTTATTAGTCACTCGTATCTCAGGGTGTGTTGGGTCTTTATTTATTTTTGTAAGTTTTTAATAAATAATAGAGTGCTGTCAAGTCAAGTTGGTTATGCCACTGTCTAGAAAAGATAATATATGTGCCTTTGGATAAAACTATACATAAATAGATGAAATTGTTATCGCTGTTCATCTCCATTGTATTGAGCATGATAACGGCCAGACACGAGAAGCGGAAGCGGACAGCGATAGAATTACCCCCTATACTGGCTGGGCTCGAACGACCATTTCGATTCATATACGAATCAATCAAGAATAGTTAGATACGAGAATGGCCTGTAACACACCCCTGCTGCTAGGTTATCAATTATTTACTCCTCGCCTCTATAACCGTCCTCCTATTCTTAAGGTTACGTTTTGTAAATTAAGCTAACCATTTCCATTGCCCAGGATAGTTTTTGTAGGTACACCACACTACTGCGCTAAGCTCATTGTACGATGAAGGGCCATAAATTTACAGATTATGCTTAAATAAAATACAAGCTATGGTGACGACGAGGTCTGAAGAGTGTAATAGAAGCTACGGTAACAACAATAGAGGAATATACCGAACTGATAAAGGTTCACCCACGTTCCGCGCAAAGACTTCGTTTAAACCGCTCCGCACTATTCGCATACAAAGAAGTGGAATACAACTTAGTTCAACCGACATAGGCCACCGGCGCGGCGCCGGCGCAGGCTCTCTCTCGATCGAGAGCGTGGGAACCGCGTCCAACGGAGCCGCTCCCGCCGCGCTGCGCTTGCGCAACGATGGCGGTGGCTGCCGTTTCCCGTCCAATACCCGCTCCATTTCCTAAGCGTCGTGCCGGACAGGTATGTTGCGCTAATTTTATTGCGACCTAGTTGAACGCAGAGTTGATACACGGGTTTACTTTAGTACAAGTATCAAGTTGGTTATTTAGGCCGTTGGTTTTTTTTCTATAACGCTATCTGAAAGATGAAAGTGATAGACCGTGACTTTTTATATTTCGAAGGAAACTAAAAAAACTCAGATCATGGTCGTTGTTTGCAAGATAGTTGAAATATAGTGAAAAAAATCTAAGCTACGCTAATCCACTTAAGAACTGAATACCATTGAGTGGTAAACCACAAATTAAGATAGCGAGCTCTTAGTAAAAGCAGATTGTAACCACCTTGGAAGGTTAATATAGATAATCGACTCTATTTCCTTAGACAAGAAACTACAAAATACACTAACAGAATAATGGTAATCATAACTTTTTTGGAATTTTACAACCGTCCGACTCTCCACAAGAACGTATTCTCTTGAAAAAGGACTATGAACTCTCATCATCGACCATTTTAAACCTATTCAACAAGGAATAAGGTTGAAAATTCAATATCCACGCAATGTAGTTCTAACCTTTTTTTGTAAGTAACTGGTTGGCGCTTACGAGAACAAAAGCAGATAGGATTGTATTAGACACAATGCCATTGTGAATGTAGGTAAGTGGATGAGCTTAGTTTAAAAAAATTGTACTATAACTATTTCCAATTTTTGTGTAGTGACTTATTTAATTGAGCGACAAAACCAACTGATGTTTACGGTTACGGTTAAAGAGCTTTATTCTCATGTTTCATATGTACATTTTGTACATTTCAATGAGTTCATTCATAAATGGGCGTTGCAATTCTGCAGCTTACTGTACATATCTTAACTAGGTACGCAGCATTAAACTCTATCCAACCCGTGTACAATGGCACATACTTTATCATTGACCTAGACTGCGTATTCCTGTATCTGCCACAAGAAACACGCAAATAGAAGAGATGTCGTGCATTGTGCGGAGAGCGTTGACGCTCGCGCTCGCTGACAATCCCGCGCGCGCCGGTTCCCACGGCCCGACCCAGTCAGCTGACCCAGTGCCCCCCACCCCCCCCCCCCACGCTCACCTCGCGCGCGCACAACAATAAACAAACAACCTGTTTGCTGCGCGAGCGTCGCGCCGCGAGCCTGGTCACCCGGAACCTGTCTCCGCGGCAGAGGTGTTACGATTCACGTGCACGTGCGAGTATGGCTAAATTGGCTGATCATTTAGATTCATTCATTATTACAACCGAAACGCTGCGATAGCGTCTCTTACGGCAGACTTATATTTACCCATCGATGCACATTGTAACATTGTACGAGTATCTCTTGAATGTTAAATTGTAATACTAAGATATTCGGTTACTTTAGTTTAGAAGATATATTTTTTCTTTGATTTTTGTATCAATGGTTTAAATAGTCTAGTTCGAAAATAAGCAGTTTAAAAATTCGATCGAATGCATCGATGATGCCTGGAAAAGTTTTTGTCCAAGAAGACGCTTATGAAGGCGAAATCCCATTGAATCTGAAGCGCAAACTCGTCGACATGTGTATCCTTCCGATCCTACGGCGCCCACAAACTTCGTTATTAAATATAGGAAGGTTAGAAGTCCCGATTCGGTTTGCCAGCGAGCAATGAAGTGCTGCGTACTTTGGAATTCGTAGGACTGATCGTCTCAGAAACACCGAACTGCTCCAAAACAGGTATTGCAGATGTGCGTGTCAAGGTCGCTAAGCTCAAAGTGGGACTGGGCAGGACAGGACTGCCGAATGCATCCAGGCAAATTACCCACTGGGTGGATATGTGAATGTCCCACATCGCAGGTGCTTGCTCGAACCGAAGGTGAGGAGCATAAATGTGCACTCTGGGGCTTTACTAATTACCGCCCGAGGTCTGTCTAAAGTTTTACGTTTTGCCTTGCCCAGGAAGTGAGATCTTCTCTCCGCGTAACGGGCAGTAAAGACCACTTACGGTCTAGGGTGACGTAAAGGTATTCTAAGGTAGTCCTCACCAGAACTCGTCGGGATGCAGTGCGCGTGAATCCAGCAGGTCCCGGTCGATATCTCTGAGCGCGCGCCACTCCGGACTCCCTCTGGCCCACGCGCCGCGCCAGCCTCCTCTCCCGGCCGCGCGCACGCGCACCAGCGCGCCCTCCGCCCCCCCCGCCCCCGCGCCGCGCACGCGCGCCAGCCCCGTCACGCAGTACGCCTGCCCCGCCACCAGGCCCGAGCTCTGCCGCCGCCACAGCGACTCCTTCTCCTGGGGAACAACAAACAATTATCACATTATCAGAGTTAGTCCGATTCTCTGTCTACCCTCCCAGGCCTCAAGTCGGGTTAACCCGGTCTAACCTATGGCCTTCTCCCTCTGCGGCGCAAAGACGTACCAGTTTGTGAATTTGTCTAATCAAAGTCCGACTTACTGCTTGAGACAGGGTTGCCAGTTCCTGATCACTTTACTTCTCTTCACAATCATATATGAAACTAAAATGCGATTAGAAGCTCTTCTTTTAGAAACACGTCCAAACAATCATGCCTCTCACATTTTCTTTAAGAATAAGAATAAGAATGATTTATTTTGTAAAACATAGGTACACAGGTGTCTTATGAATGAATCAGGATCACTATGTTTTGCCGAAAGGCATGCTTAGACATCGTTTGGTTAAGCTTAACCTCTGTTACTCTTGAACTCTCACTGTTGTGTGATAAGCGCAGTCACCATAGGCCCGCTGGAGTGACTCACCCTTGCTGGACTAGCCACCATGATGGTGGAGCGCGGGGCGGCGGAGTGCAGCACCTGCAGCGTGAGCGAGAGCGGCTGCCGTGCGAGCGAGAAGGACTGCACGATGCCACCCGTCAGCTCCTGAAGCGCTCGTGCGCCGCCTTCCGCCTCGGCTCCCTGTGTGCGCATCGCCGCGTACGATCCGTACAGCCTGACACAAACAACTTTAGTTCACAAATAGCGAAGTAGACTTACATTATATCATCAGATCTCGCCGATCAGGTCAGATCGCCTATAAGATGGACAGATCAAATAAAAGCTGCAATAAATGGCTCATCGTCACTACACGAATGTACGAGGAAGGCGGCTATCAGAGAAGAATGGCGGCGTGTTGTGAAGCTTGCCACCAACATCTGAAATGATGAACACGACCACTCTGCCAAGAGAGAAAACGACAAAGAAGAAGAAGAAGAAGAGCGAAGTAGACTTACATTATATAATTATAGGTAAAGCAAACAATTTGTGGCTGTGTAGTGTGTATGATTTAATCTGAAGTAGCCGCGTCTCCACCGACCGTGCGCGGCCTTCGCGGCATGCACACTAAGGAGTAAGAAAGTGATAGCCTCGCGATCTACGATCGGTCGGTGGAGACGCGAGAACCGATGTTCTCGAGACACGAGCTACGACGGAGCTAAAAGAGAGTTGCCGACGACGTAAGTGACATGAAACAGGACACATTGCTCGTAGAGCCGATGGTCGTGGGTAGGGAGGTTCTTGAGTCAGCATGGACCAATGAGGTCCGGCACTTACTTGGCGTACGCCTTCTCGAGCAGCGGTAGCAGGTAGTCGTGCGCGCGCGCGCGGGACGCCAGCAGCCGCGGCGGCGCGCCCCGGCAGGGCAGCCGGTCGTCCACCACCACCTCGCGCCACACGCCGAACACCCAGAATCGGAACCTGTCCACAGTCAGACAAAAAAACTATCATAAACGCCTCGCACGCGTCTGTGTAGTCACAATATTATGTATTACCTATGAGAAACTTAAACTCAATCGAGAAATTTCGTTCGGTTTCAAATTTACACTTGATGCTCTGATTGTATTCTCCATCTAATCTTGAGGTTCTGAGTTTGCAACTTAGAACGAGTTAAATATTTTTATATACAAAACATTCTAACGGTTCTTACGAAGAAGAACGCAAACGTTCTAACGTACCCGTACACTGTTCGAAAACCTATCACTATGACTATTTATGGTGACTCTAACACATTATAAATGCATTTTATTTAAGATTTGCAATAAAAGGTATTTAATTATAATGAATTTACAATCTGCATTTGTGAGGGTTTTTGGCACCGGTTTTACGGTACGGTTTAGATTGGACACCAAAAAACTTACCATTAATACCGTAAGAAATAAGTAAGTAAGTATGCTTTATTGATAAAGTAACAGTCCGTGTCATGTGCCCATCACACCCGTAGACAGGCGTAGTGGCGTAGTGCGCAGTGAATGAAGTTTGTTTTAAGCTAGCCGACTTTACAAAGCTTGTAAAGTCGGCTAGCTTAGCTCCGTTACAATGTGCCGGGCCAGAGTAAGTAGTATTTCCTTCCTCATGCTCTCTCTCTGTCCAAATTCAGATACAGGAAAAGGCAGCATCTATATAAACTAACTAAATTTGTGCAAACGAATGTCTAAGTAAATCGCGCTCCGAGGCGAGAGCCGCGCCCTGCAGGCCGCTGCTAACTTGAACTTTACAATTTAGAATTGTTATTGCTTTATTTAACAACATTTCACGTTTCTGTGTGGCACGTTTAGGTGTGAATTCTATGTAGATGTCTGGGTGTGGTCATATATAGTACCTAACCACGAAATATACACGATGTTAAGAATAGATACTAAATTGTCATGGACACCTGTCGGCGGTCACGTTTATGAAGATTAAAATCAGTTTTAAACTACTGTTACTCCACGGCTACCGATGTAAAGTAAACCTTTTTCCCTTATCTGGTTTGTCTGTTGAGGATAGGGAAGCATGAGATATTATGAAAGCCTAATAGCTAGGGCACTCTAGGGCAATAACTACCAAAAACATGGCCGTGACATGGTAAGTCTATGTTCGGTGCTGCAGCGCTAGACCCTGGCTCGACGGGAGCCAGCCGCTGCGCCCGTGCCCCATTATAACGGCGACGGTTCCGCGGCCATTAGAATTCCCCGCGCGGCAGACACCGGGAGCGCATGCGCGGTGTGGCGAGCGTGCATATTCATGAGGTGGACTATTTCGGCGACCGCGACGTGGCGGGACAGTGGACACCGACAAACGGCAACAAGGTCACGCGTGTGCAGCGATAACGTGGGTCGCCAGGACGACAATAAAACATCGAATGCATCGCGCATGGTTTAAATGATTTGCAACGTTCGGCAATGTTGAAACAATTGCACTAAGTATCAAACGAAATTTATATTCAAACTGAAACTTCCGGCATATCAAGCGAATGTCTTAACCAACTGAATAAATTAAAAGTAAAACGACTGCATGGTTATAACCTAAGGTTCCGGTAACCTAGTTGGTCAATGTTGGCCTGGACTGTCACGTGTTCGAATCCCAATACCTATCAATCAATTCATTATCCAAAGAACGACGCTTGGCCGTCCAGCGCGTCACCTCCATACGTACTTGCAGGCACCATTGTAGGGCGCGTGGAACGAGTGCGGGGGCGCCACGCGCGCCAGCAGGCGCGGCGTCAGCGCCAGCGCGGCCGCGGCGGAGCACAGGGCGGCGCTCCCCAGCGCGCCCACCTCCACGTCCCAGCGCGGCGCCTGCTCCTCGCCCTCCGGCTCCGTCAGGAACGTCGGCCGCGCGCTCAGCTCCTGCACAACATATTCAATATTAACATTTCTCTGAGGCAACCGATCAACTACTGCGAGAAGCGACTAGGCCTCGAACCCTTTCTCGCTCGAGAAACGTACACATATTTAGGTAGTAAAGATCCCGATCATCGGCAGCAAGCACCTCTTTATTGACAATGACAAGGCTACGTTGGGTAGCTACTCGTTTCGGCCTCAGTCGTACCACTTTCATCCACAAAGGGTTATAGGCACCATCGCAGCGTGACTGATCCATTTCCTTCTCCTCCTCGAACCTAGGCACCGTTCACACTGGCGACTGCTCTAACCACCGCTTTAGCAGTAACTTGGCTAGTATTTAGTGTGCACTTGGCGTAACAGTCTGAACCCGGCTAAATGCACCTTACTGTAGCTGTACGCACTGTATCTGTGCGACGCAAGATGGACACTATTGGTTGGATTTATTGGTACAATCATCATCATCATCTCAGCCATAGGACGTCCACTGCTGAACATAGGCCTCCCCTTTGGACTTCCATATATACCGGTTGGAAGCGACCTGCATCCAGCGCCTTCCGGCGACCTTTACAAGGTCATCTGTCCATCTCGTAGGTGGACGTCCTACGCTGCGCTTGCTGGTCCGAGGTCTCCACTCGAGCACTTTACGGCCCCATCGGCCATCTGCTCTGCGTGCTATGTGGCCTGCCCATTGCCACTTCAACTTGCTAATCCGGTGAGCTATATCGGTCACTTTAGTTCGTCTACGGATTTCCTCATTTCTGATTCGATCACGTAGAGACACCCCGAGCATAGCCCTCTCCATTGCTCGTTGAGCGACTTTGAGCTTTGAGATGAGGCCGATAGTGAAAGACCACGTTTCGGTGCCGTAAGTCATCACTGGTAACACACATTGGTTGAAGACTTTCGTCTTGAGGCACTGAGGTATGTCGGACGAAAAGACATTGCGTAGTTTCCCGAACGCTGCCCAGCCGAGTTGGATTCGGCGGTTGACCTCTTTCTCGAAGTTGGACCTACCTAATTGGACCACTTGTCCTAGGTAGATGTATGAGTCAACAACTTCGAGTACCGAGTTTTCAACAGAGACTGGGATGGGCACAACCTTGGCATTTGACATGAGTTTCGTCTTGTCCATGTTCATTTTTAAGCCCACCCGTTGAGAAACTCGATTGAGGTCATCGAGCATCATGCTGAGTTCCTCCATCGACTTTGCCATGACTACGATGTCGTCGGCAAACCGAAGGTGAGTGATGTATTCGCCATTGATGTTGATGCCAAGTCCTTGCCATTCCAGGAGCTTGATGGCGTCTTCCATAACGGCCGTAAACAGTTTCGGGGATATAACATCCCCCTGTCTTACGCCTCTTCTCAATGGAATGGCCTTTGTGCTCTGCTCCTGAACTCGGACCGACATGGTGGCGTTACTATACAAACACTTCAACACTTCAATGTACCGATAGTCAATATGGCATCGCTGAAGTGACTCGAGCACCGCCCATGTTTCCACCGAATCGAAGGCTTTCTCATAGTCCACAAACGCTAAGCATAATGGCAAGTTATACTCTTCAGTCTTCTGTATAACTTGTCGCAGCGTATGTATGTGGTCTATGGTACTATAGCTTCTTCGGAAACCGGCTTGTTCGGGAGGCTGGAAGTCATCAAGTCTATGTTCTATGTTTTTATTGTATGGTACAATACAATAAAAATACCTTACAATGCAAATGCTATTAACTAGATAACAACACGGTAAAAAGAAGCCATTTATTGGAAAGTTCCATAACGTCAGATGCCTCCTCGGATGGACAATATCAATTGGCACCCAATTAAACGCAAATCTCAGTTTTTTTATTTAACCATTAAGCACGGTCACGCCGAGCTTTATGCAGTAACGGCTTCACGCGATGCTTGTAACATTCGTAATGTTGCGCAACCGGCGCTGGCGCACGCGACGCCGCGCCTGCGCGCTGCGGCGGGGGGCGGCGCACAAGCAGAGGTGTCTGACCAGCGGAACCAATTTCGCGAGCGCACGCTGGGATCCAATTAACTGATATCCATTGAAGATTTATCTACTAGCGGTCCTGCCGATTTCTCAATTTACGTTTTTTTTTAAGTTTCAATTTCATTTTAATTAAGATTTATATTACAAGTAAACGGTAATGACACTCCTCTCCAACACGTAAGCTTATTACGACGTCTTATTACTTACACTTTACACTGACCGGAAATGGTAAAGGATCAATAGATGCGATTTGAGCTCGAAAGGTCGAAGAAAGAGTTTTCCAAAAGTTGTACCCCAAAGTCGGTTGCCCATGCACGGCCTACTACGTATATACGTACGTACGGGACATATGTTTTTTTCGATGATAATGCTATCTGCTCTTACCAGCTCAATAAAAAGCCAACAAGTCTGCCTAATATATCGCAATGCAATACCACGCAATACTTAAATAACATACCTACTTGTGGACAAGTCATGTAATGCGA
The DNA here is from genome assembly GCA_932273695.1 of Apotomis betuletana. Lineage (NCBI taxonomy): Eukaryota > Metazoa > Arthropoda > Insecta > Lepidoptera > Tortricidae > Apotomis > Apotomis betuletana. Next base: position 22,490,248 of record OW026313.1, on the reverse strand, counting down.
GAATGGGAGATGCTAGAGGAACTTTTAGACCTTATTAAAACTTTCATAAGACATATTTCACTATTGTATTGAGCGGTTTATACTCACGTGAAATTTTTAGGAATGGCCCGACATGTTAGAAACTCGTATGGAGCCCTTTATCAGGGCTTACTCCCCGTATTTACTACACGTTCCTGGCAATTTTACGTAAGTGTAAACAGCTTGATACAATAACGAACTGTCAGATGCTAACAACCGCTTTATGAGGTAAGCGAAATCAATCGAAAACGCGACGTCTGGATGTCTTTACATGTATAGGAAGTGTTTGCGTTGTGCCTGCTGCGCGTGAGCATGTTTGCTGAGAAAGCGCCGCCGCGCCTGCGCGAATCCGCGACAAACACTGACTAATGGTTCTTTTTGTTTGCGCTTGCCGTCGCACTCGGCAAGGACATTGTTTGATTGCTAAGCTTTTAAGCCTCAACACGCCAACACCAGCCTTTATTGTACAAATACGATTTCTAGTGTTTCTCAGCTCGTTTCTCTCGCTTGTCGCGAAAGTTATGACGATTTGTTCGTACTGTCGCCTAACAGTTGAATGGAAATGACAGTGAAATATGATGAAGTAACAATTTGGCTGACAAATAATACACTATCACATCATTACTCATACATCTCATAATGATAAAAGTAGAGCGTTAGTCCATTTAGAGATCATTGAGGTACAAGGCAGGTGGAGCACAGACGGTGCCCGGTGGCTGGCACTGGCGACGACTCGGTGAGCAGCACCACCAGGGCACGCTCGCTTTCACTCCCCGAATATGCCGCGCGGCTACTGATTGCAGCAGCATGGACGAACAATAACATTCCCCTAGGTACCGTTGGCAGCCGGCCACCGCGAACACTCGCCATACTTATTAATAAGTTTCGTTATATGATATCGCCTTACGCAAAACACAAACGGCTTTCTTCATTACATCACTCTTTAAGTCCTAATATCCCCATCAAGTGACAAGTACCGACCAGGACCGTACAGGGGCGAACTCTTTGAACTTCTTTTTTATCTGTGATTTTTTTTGGGATTAGGTAGATACATGCTAGGTCCACAGGTGCCGTATACCAAATAATAAATAACTCTGTTTTCATCGGGTCTCTTTAGTGGTTTGTTTGTTCTTATAGGAAACGTAAATTTCCTGCAATAAATAACTATTCGCTATAAGTATCAGTCGCCATCACTGTCCTTCCTATAAAACAACAACAACAAGGAGACGTCAGTTCCATTGCTAAGCCTTCAAAACCAAATTTGGCTTTCCAATACACATTTGGCATTCGATCAACGTCCATTGCCAACATCCATGTCGAATGCATTAAGAATGACGATACCTACATTTATGATTAAAATCCTTATAGTTCAATATCAAATATAAACTTCGCTATAACTAGGTATATGGAGAGGATGGATCACCAGAGATAAATTGTGACGTTTTCTAGTAAAAGGTACCACTTTGTCGCATTCCATAAGGCCGCCTTAACTGGTTATACCTATGTATAAAGATAAAGTGTACACTTTTGGTTACAAACGTCACAATTATTAAATTTTTATATCCATTCGTTACACAAAGGTGATTCGGAAGCTAGAGATCACTAGTTAACAAAAAACTGCTGTTTACATCAGCTTGTAACTGCCATAATAATTTCAAGATTACCAACATAAGTAATTCTGTGTTCAATAAATAGCAAACATTTCATATTAAAGCAAAGTACGATTACAGTAATATCCGATCAGGATGTGTGGATCGCGGGCCCTAGTATGGAGGTGTTGGTGTAGTGGCGCATCGGCATGCGGCGCGGGCGCCGGTGACGCAACCTCCGGAGCGTCCTCATAAATACTGGTATCAGCGGCAGCGGCCAGAAATAGCCGCGGAACGTGGTTAATATTATGGAGGGCCATGCAACCCTAAATTATTTAATTATTTAAACTTTATTGTACAAAAGAAAAACTTAACGTACAAAAGGCGGACTTAATGCCATAGGGCATCATCTACCAGTCAACCTTAGGGCAGCGCAGAAAAATTGTAGGCGTAGAATTTCATATACTCAAAATACCTACTCATAATACATACTTATAATTATGGATAACTAGCTTTTGCCCGCGACTACGTCCGCGTGGAGCTTGGAAGTATGGAAGCAACCTCGTACAACACGATAGATATATATCTATATCCACCTAATCACCTTAATTAATAAAAGGAATTATTAAAAGCGCCTAAGCAAATGTAAGAGCAATTGTGCTTTTGGTCTAATAATTACATTTCCTACAGGGTCATCAATGTCATCATGAAATTACTTACTCACTTTTCAATCTTTTTAGGGATAATGTCCAGGATGAAAACTATCCTATGTCCTTCCTCGGATCTTAAACTATCTCCATGCCAAATTTCATCAAAATCGATTCAGCGGTTTAAGCGTGAAGAGGTAACAGACAGACAGACAGACACACTTTCGCATTTATAATACTAGCTGTGCCCCGTGGTGTTACCCGCTCATCCCACGGGAACACTAAATTTATTCGGGATGAAAAGTATCCTATGTCCTTCCCCGGGACTGACACTATCTATATACAAAATTTCATCTAAATCGGTTCAGCGGTTTAAGCGTAAAGAGGTAACAGACAGACAGACAGACAGACAGACACACTTTCTCATTTATAATATTAGTATGGATATACATATCGACGGCAAAAGGCGGAAACGCTGTAGGGTCAATTTCCCAAGCAGTATTTTTTGATGGCAAGACTGAAAACGCAGGTGCAGAAAGGTTTAATAATAAATTACCATTTTTTTTCGGAAACAGCCCGCCATTGTCTACCTCGGGCAACAGCTAAAATTAAAATATTAATATATATAATAATTTAAAAAAATATATTTAGACCAAATTTCTCATCAAGGTGGGTTGTCCCCAAGCCGGTTTTGTTTGTAAAATGCCGGGTAAGTCAAATACTATGCATGACAAAGAAAATCTGTTGTCTTTATTTTATTACCATTTAAATAGGTAATGAAAAAAGCACATTACCCGTTTTATATCTCCTTTGTATACCCTTGAATAAGTGCATATAAATTTGTCCCGAGAAAACTTCTCATTACCGCCGACAATGTTTGGTCCCGATTTATTTCCCAAACTTGATCAATTGCGCCCCCCGTCTCCCGCGCACTTCAAAGAATTAGTCAAGCTGCGGCGCTCGACGAAGCCGGTTGTGTATAGTGGCAATACGTTGGCTTGTATAAACGTGAATATATCATCGCGGTGGACCGGGGACAAAAAAAATGTCATTCCGGAGTTTGTTATAGCTTCTTTATTTTTTAACTGTGTGGTTTGAAATTTATATATATCAGGTAAAGTATACTCGTGATTTCAAGAGTTGAATTAGTTTTAGAATATAGGGCTTACTCTTTTTTTAAGAAATAAAAATATGTCGTGTTTCTCATTCCACCATTCTCATTCCGGTGTTTCCGGTGTAGTAAAATGACTTTAAACCCCACCAAAATGAGGAAAACACCGGAATGACATCAAAAGTAGCTTCACTTCTCATAGATATTTTTGATATAATATTTTTTTATTATTTTGTTTTTAATACCAGACTAAGATATATGTTTATATTATTATGTAATGCCAATATAATATATATTACGAATATAAAACGTAAAATTACTCTCATAATTTGCCACTTTTCTTTCATTCCGGTGTATGAAATCTCATTGCGGTGCACTTATTTTATCATCCTGGTGTACATTTATCATTCCGTTGTGTGTTTCATGTTCGATCTCAAATATCTCGAAAACTATTTCAGATTTCAGTCCCTTTTACATATGTTTAATAATATAGTCTAAAGTATCTCTTCACATTTAAAAAACTCAAAAATAATCAAAAATAAAGAATCACACCGAAATGATACAAAAAATGCGTCTTGTTGAAATTGACCCTGTAAACGCCAAGGGAATGAGAATATTGTTGGTGAAATTATACGAAATTGATCTAGTTGGACCGACGCTCTGAGAGAATTGTGCCAGTCGAATTAGGTACACAGGTTACCTATTTTGCTTGGCCAGAGAACTGAACGGCGCAAAAATAACGACCTGAAAATGTCACGATATGTACCCTCAGTTATGACATGAAGTATGACAAAGAAGAAGAACGCAAGTTATAAGTACAATTGTATTGGACCTAGTACAAGAGATTCTCTCAACGCCATGACAATTTTAGATTAGCATATTGAATTGTTTCATAAATTCCTCGTTTTTATTATTTAGATAAGTAAGTATTTAAACTTTATTGCACAAAAAAATGTCCACCAATTAATGGCGAACTTAGGTAATGCCATAGATAAGGCATATTTATTTGTTTACTAACTTACATAATATTTTTTTGTTTATTGTCCTTTAAACACGTTAACACAAGTCTAGAAGTTGGCATTGTCTCAAATGTAGAGGTGACTAAATGAGCGTGAAATTTTTATGTAACAAATAAATAACACGCTGAAAGATCGTAAAATGTAACGTACATAGAGAAAAGAGATGTAGATCTTGAATGCACTTGTGTAACTTAAACTTAAGTGCGTATCGGTCTCGCACACCGAGGGTTCCGTACGAACTATGGAAGCATTGGATATTGCTCTAACGAAACGATAAACTGTACTGAGCGACAAACTGACTGACAGACGGACAACAAAGTGATCTTATAAGGGTTCCGTTCCATACGGTTTTCCTTTTGAGGTACGGAACCCTAAAACGTCCGCGCATACTTTCGGATTAAATATTACAGGGTTTTAAGTAACATAATTATCCAGCGAGTTAAAATTAGACTTCGTGTTACTATGACAATGTTCAAGTTTGAATTCAAGTATCGCTAGCCCGCACATGCGCGTTGATGTCTTTTTTGCGGCGGGACGCGGCCTTGCGCGCGCGCAACTCTTCAATGAGTAATGACAGTGAACTCCCTTAATATGTACTAACTACACGAAACTTAAAAACAGGAACTGGCCTAGCTGAGAAAAAATAATTTATTAGCTTTTTAAAACATGAGGCGAAGGGTATAGTGAAACCCCAAAAACATGCTGCGTTTGGTCATGAATTGTGGCTATAACGCATCATTTTGAGTTTCGATACTTATACGTATCGTAACAAGCATATCCTCGAGGTTTTCTTCCAGTTCGAAAAACATTACTTTTTTGCACGGTTTTCCTTCAGATACGTTTTGAAGTAACAGTTTTTATCTTGTTTGGGCTCGTTTTTCTCCGGAAATTCAAAACCGTTTTAAACCAAACTTGGAGTGGGTACTTATATATCTTTTACCTATTTTATGCAGTTCTATTTATCCCAAAGGCTGGTTTATTATAGATTTAACCTTTAACGCCTACTGTTTTAACAATAAATGAATTTGCTCGCAACTTTGACCAGGCAATTGATCGTAAACAGAAATGTTTTTTTTTGTGAAATTGAAAACTACGAATTATAAAAAATAAAGAAGTATTGGAAGATACTAGAAAAAACCGAAAACATTACAAAAAGTACTTTTGAAGGGGATTTAAAATACATAAAATATTAATTTGAAAAATTTTGAACCCACGAATTCTGTGAGCGAATGAATGAATCTATTCCTTGGTCTGGTGTCAGTCAGGCTGTTTTGATTTGAAGTTTGTTTCAAGTGTTTCCATGCTCCCATTTGAATTTTGTAGTACCTATCAGATCGTCAGTGTCATATCTAGTTTTCTATTACTAGAAGTTCTTTAAGAATAGAGAAATCGAATATGAATTTGATTCCACATTACTACAAAAAGTAATAAAATAAGTGTAAATCGAACAAGCTTCGATAACGGCTAATTCCTTTGTATAGCCGCCATCAGATATATCGCAGCAAATAAGGCGTTCATAAATATCTGAACACCACTCTTGGTAACATTTTTGTGAACGCATTGTTTGCTGCGATATATCTGATAGCGACTGTAAAATATACTAATACGAACTCTACTAAGATTGGGATTCGATCTGAAATTTGCTGCAAAATATAACTATTACATTGATATCAGGTATATACAGGGTGCCCGTGAGCATTGCGAAAGATTTTACCCAGGCATTCCTGAGGTCCTAAGGAGTAATAAATCTTATATGAACCTAAGCCAATTTATATTGTTTGTTTCTCATTTCTCCATACAATAAATACTTGATAAAAATAATAGTAAGGCGGCGCTCCTGAACACGGCGCGCATCGTCAGGAGGTTCCTCTCTACAGCCCTAACCACCGGTAGCCTGGGCCCTGCCCCGCTGCCGGCGGCACCCTAGGTTAGGATTTTTATAATGTATTTATATTTTGTAATTACTTTATTGTAATTAACTCTTTATATACATTTATTGTAAAAAACCTAGCCAAAGATGAAAGATAAATAAAGGAGATAATAATAATAGTACATTTTTATTGCAGACAAAAAACCCATATCACACAATAATAAAATAAAATCAGTAAAAAAATAAGTAAAACATAGCCACCGTTGCAATAGCACACACTTAATAAATAAATAAATTTAAATTGAAATACAATTAGGTAAAATTTCAGTTAGGTACCTTCGGTTCCCATCCCGATGCAGAGACAGCCTGAACCTGGAAATTGGGCTATTGTTCGTCACTGATTGCGGCAAGTATCGAGTTCTCAAAATGAGGCCACTCGGAATCTGATGACGGCAAAGAAATCAGGCACACGAGCTTCGGTGAACATGCTCGGTAACCTCATCAGGATTCTGAAGGCGTCGTTATATCGAACCCTTAGGGTGTTAATTGTTTTCCTGGTGAAGTTTGTCCAGAAGTAGCTGGTGTAAAAGCTTTCTGGCAGTATGCTCTGAAGAGTGTCACCTTGACCTCTTCGGAGCATCCTCCAAACTTACGCGCGAGCATCTTGCACCTTACTGAGAAGGCTATTCTTTCGTTATCTTTGGCGTCTTTCATATACTCCGTAAGGATATTGA